>JAJAGP010000559.1:0-197500 GCA_025084515.1 Ancistrus triradiatus | reverse complement strand
CATAAAATTATTTGAAATCGGAAATAACTGGTCAAAGATGGTTAAAGGTCATGATGCAACATGCAGTATTGTATTGCATATAATCTCCTCATTTATCAAGCTTTTATCTATCTCCACTTACTGTCGTATTTGTCGATTAGTAGTGGAAGCCTTCCCGATAAACCTTTCTTCCTGAATCCATGGGTATTCCAGGGACAATAAGTGGATGGGCACCGGGCTGCACCCATCTAGGCTCAGCTGGGCTAGCCATGATGCTGCTGGCACCCGGGACTTAGGTTAGGGATAGTGTGCTCGACGGGAGGAGGGATAAGCGGCTGCGCCAGCGTTTGAGCTTTTGATTGATGAGCTCTGAAATAAGTCGACGACAGGGGGGAAAGGCACTCGGCAAGCGACGGCCGATTATTGATTAAGCCAGTTTCACACTCGTAATTCATGGCTTCCCTTATGTTGTCTCGCAATGGGAGGAAAGTTCGTCTCATTTTCAGATTATTTAACCATGTGACGCTGTATGAGATATAATCACGGTGCTACCAAATCAATGGACTATAGTGGAATGTAGTGACTTAATCCCTGAATAGATTGTTCCTCTGCTAAAGTACTCAATTCACTGAAACATACTTGAAAACGAGCCTGAAGTCTGTCACGATTATCTGCTGGCCAATAAAGAGTTGTTTTTTAAAGAAGTTATCATCTGTGCATCGATGCATAACAGTACTGAAAATAAATTCCTCATAAAGTCACTGTTTCCATTTTCAACGACGTTGTGTTTTGGTGAAGAAGCTCAGACAACTAGTAGGCTATGATGATCGAATACAGAGTTTAATTTTCTGTTTAAGTAGCATCCGGGACGACAGCCTGATTAAGGCGTTCCTCCTCCACCTCTATTCGGACTTCTGCACATTTCTGTATTGTTTTTTATTTATTTATTTATTTATTTATTTATTTATTTATTTATTTATTTAAGTAAAGTCGTGCCTGGAAGCCTGAGCCATCTACACTGTGTACGGTTTCCTGTAACAATTAGAAAATCAGCGATTTACCTCCCGCATCCTGATGTGACACAGCTCTCAAGATTCGACCAGGTCCTATTACTCTTGAATTGAGTGCAACAGTAGTTAGGCTACATGCCACATAGGCAACCATACTTAGTTCACACGTTCAACCAGTCCAGTGTGTGTTTCTTGTTCTTTGCATGATCTCAAGAGATAGTAAACGTAATCGAATTTACTGAAAAACATCCCACAGACTAATGAATTTGCATATGTTAGAAAATCATCATATAATTTTACACCGTTTAAATATGTAAACTAAATGTTGTCTTTGGTAGCATATATAATAAAATTGTTCTAATGTAGTGATAGTAGGCCCTAATTCCCTCTGTAGTTCAGTAAATATAGGTTAAATCAGTTAATATGCTGTAGGCCTATATCTTATTGTTAAATTATGCTGAGCAAGCAATGTAATTGTACTCTTATTTTGTATGCTCTGGCCCGCTCAGAAGATTATTAGATTTTTCTTTTTCTTCTCTTGCATATTGCCAAGTCACCTTGATAAGCATTAAAACATGAATAAACTCTCCAGTAGGTCGTGTCACCCAGATATCGGGATTGAGCTAAGATATCGCAGTATGAACACTATGAATGAAAATGGAAACATGACCACTAAACAACACTGCATTGAGATTTAAGAGCCAAGGAGAGTAAATTTACAGATATATGACGCGTGTATTTAAAGTGAAAAGTTAGAGTGGCTATTTCCTGCTGCAATGATTATATACTAAACAAAGAGTAATGGAAGCAATCAATCTTACTCACTAAACTGTCTGACACCCTCTTACCCCCAACACATTTAAACCATCTAACTCAAAGAAACCTCCTGTACACATGTTCACTTCTGTTTCGGTCTTACATAGGCTTTCTAAAGCAATTGCTGTAGTCTAACACGACGTCAAATGCGGTAAGTATAAAAGACTGTTTATTGTACTGTTTCTATTCCGTGCCATTCTATTACTATAAAGATTTATTACAATTAAGAGATATATATATATATATATATATATATATATATATATAAGATAGATTATATAAGATAGATTGATAGGTATATAGCCTACACCGTATTTCTGTGTGCGTGCTTACCATATGTCATTCTCTACAGGCGTACAAGTGTTTAGTACAACTCAAAATGTGTGTTGTGTTTTTGCACATAATGACATGTAAATCATGGAACTCCACTTGTACGATGAAAAGTAACCCGCGTAACAAATTATATCAAGCATATAATACGTTTAATACGTAAATTTGGTTGCAAGTATTACATAGCCCACTAATGTTGCTGCGAAATATTACATTTCATCAAGTAACTTTGTGGCTATTCCAAAAGTTTGCAGAAAACATCAGATCAATTGGCCTAGGAGCTCATAATAAAACTGATTTTAGTTTTAAGCTAGCCTAAGTGATGCATGCATGAAGTGTAGAATATGTGGGATAAAGTGGAATCCAAGATGCGGGGCTTTTAAACTATAACTTTTGGGGTGCTGAGTGACAAAAGTCCAAATTGTATTTATTAAAATGACCAGTACGTTTGGCAAGACTTTTCAAATCATTTATACCGTTTTCACTAAAATTATGTAATTTGGGGAAAACGCCTCTTTTAAGTATTTTTCATTTTAAGTGCCTTTTCTCTCTCAGGCGCAGCTGACGATATGGGAGACAGTCACCGTATAGGTTTGCTCGAAGGAACGAACAACTTCTACTTCTAGGCACTCACCAAGATTCAAGAAATAACTGAACATCACGGATTACACGTGCAGCGAAGATACCTTCTGTATGTCGTGTATATATGTATGTCAAGCCTGTATTTCTGTGTGTAATACTAAAATAGTTATTAGTAATTGTTATTATTATTATTATTATTATTATTATTAATAATAATAATAATAATTACGCCTATGTAATTGTGAGCTCTGCATTGTTATTCAAACTTCTGACCTATGCCTTAAAAGCAAGTATGTTATGGACACTTTGTTTACCATGTTTATTTTTGAAACGTCTTCACCTGGAGCAGCATGAAACAATAGCGAAACAAATTTCAGAAAATAAAGTTCAATTTCTATTTGTGTTTTCTCTTACTTTTCACCCCATGATTGTGTTTGTGTTCTATCAAGTAACCTAGGCTTAAACCACTGGTCAGTTCTTTTCGTTTTCACTCCACGTCCAATTATAGTCCGAAATACGAAAAAGTTAATAGTCAATCAGAGTAAAATAAATAAGATTTAATGTCCTGCACTGTATGATTTAGAGCAGTATAAGCCCCTAAGAAATCCAGCTTGTGGGTTATCCTCATTGTAGTGCAACAAAATGCAGATACGAAAACAACAACAACAACAACAACAAAAAGATTGTGGATAGTCTGTGGACCTTCACATTCACAATAAAAAAGCAAAATGTTTTAACGTTACCCTGTTAACCTGTTTATCATATACTATATATAGTGTCCAAATATACATATTTTAAATGAACAACAAGAGACTATAGACTAGTAAAACTTAGAAAAACTTAGAAAAACTAAAAATTACACTTGTCTGTTGCAAATAAGCAGCGAATGTTGACAGACAGTGTAAAAGGTAATGATTCCATATGTTTACAAGTGTGTCAGTTTAGGCGCTTCTTGAATTCTTCCCTGAGAGTAGTGTGATGTAAGGTCTGAGTACGTGCATTGGGTCGTCTCCATTGTCCCATTGTGGTGGCTGTTTCCCAAGCTTATTGCGCCATTGTAGTCAATATTGGCATGTGTAAGCTGTGGGAGCTGCGGCAGGCCATACACCGAACCCCCGGTGTTTCCAATGCTGTCCATGTAGCTCCCATTGCCACCAACATATACGGCTGTGCCCTGCGCATGCGCGCCGTAGTTATTGTTACCTTGGAAATGCTGCGTGTCGTACTCAGTCGTGCCCGATAAAGCCACCGGATACGGCTTCTGGGAAGGCGGGCAGTTACTCACGGTCGGCGGATATGATGTAAGGCTATAGGCGTTTGGTTGATCTTTGCTGTATGCTGTTGGAGACGGTACGTCATATGGAACGTTGTTTACCAAAGAATGCAGTGAGCTGATATATCCTCCTGCCCCTCCGGCCGTTGCACCAGACGTCGGCGGAACCGGGCTGTTCGGAGACTGTCCCCCAGGGGAGGGTACCATTCCAAGCCCTTTCTGGTCCTTCTTGTACTTCATTCGGCGATTCTGAAACCAGATTTTTATCTGGCGCTCAGTCAAGTTTAGCAGACTGGCCATCTCCACTCGTCGGGGGCGGCAAAGATAGCGGTTGAAATGAAATTCCTTTTCAAGCTCGACGAGCTGCGCGCTGGTATAGGCGGTGCGGGCTCGCTTAGAAGCTGCAGAACTGGACGGGCTCTTGTCTTCGGAACAACTCTCTGCTGCGTAAATGCAGAAGAGAATACAATCAGTATCGAGAACAACAATTATTGATTTCTATCATCAATGCTTCCATGAAGAAGTGTTCAAGAAATGTCTACATTTAAAAAAAATGTGACTTTACGCGGTCACAAAACTGCGACCATGTGGTGGTAAACGTTAAATCCTTAAATATTCCGAGATCTGCGAGATGCGCTGCCAATAAAATGTCACTGTAAAATCTGATACCTTGCTAACTGAAGTTAATCTTACTTCATTTTCTTTGCTGTGTTAAAACGACCCATGTTAATAATACATTAATAATAAAAAATACCGTGCCAATCTGACGCTACAGACATTAACGAATACAAAAAAGTGCAGATTTTTTTTCTCATTCCCATTTACTAGGTGAAACGAGGAGCTCAAAGTCAGTACGCATCATATAACTTACATATAAATATGTAAGTGAAGACAATGGTATGACTTCAAAATATAAGTATATTAAAGTAACAGTTTTAAAAATTGCAAATGAACCATATAAATTACTTTTTAAGCAATCGGAATCCGATTCTCTACAGACTATTATAAGATACAGTGTACTTGTATAACCTGGCTATTAAGTTTACATTTAAACATAGAGTTGAATTTTTCCATTTATGTACGTATAATTAAATATTTTGTAAAGAAAAAAAAAGTACTTAGTATTTATTTATTTATTATGCCAAATTACACAACTGTAAGTTAAGACTTGAAACCAAGTCAGTTTCTATTTAAAATGTACATGGGTTTGATTTGACACAGGCGGGTGCATACATAAATTAGCATTATAGTTATCGTAGCAAGCTTGTTCTTTTGTATTTCTGTTAGGAGAAAACTGACTTAGGCTACTGGATGATAATTCTTGCATACAAAGCTGTTTTATGGTTCTAACCTCCTGCACCACAATGGGTCACAAAGTGTTCATAATATACCCAAACATTTCTTCAATTCCTCCTGAAATTATTTAGTAAAAATGCACATAATTATGTGAATTTTGGACCATTATTTTGAGGACAAAAATCTTTTAATTTCCACATAAATCGTTTGGCACTGTACCAGTCCAATTAATTATTCATTTTAAATCCATTTTTAAAAAGTTGCGAATTCGGCAATTAAGGAGTCAAGCCTTAATTGGTAAATGTAATAGTTTTCCATTAAAAACGTTTTCATAATGTTGAGGATGTTGCCGGTGTGAATATGTGTTCTGCATCGATTAGTTTTATATCAATCTAAGGTCTTGCCTGCACCGGTGTGTGCTGAAAAACACAAAATACATCCCAGGACACCCGACGGATGTAATACTTTACATTTTAAACAGATATTTGGATTTTCTCTACAAACAAACACATTATGGTCAATAATTCACATGGGATGGCAATTCATTTGCAACCCAAAATCAATGAAGACTAATTTTGAATCCATCTGAAGTAGCCCTACGTGATGCTATATATTTTTGTGCAGACGAATCGTTTTAATCACCTGCACTGGTGTTATTTGTTTTCTGCTTGGTGTTCTGTCGCGATTCCTTCATCCAGGGGAAGATTTGCTTGCGGCCGTCTGACGTTGGGGATGCGCGTCCTTGATTTTTTGCACTCTGCCCATTGCTTGCCTTTTGGTTCAGTGCACTAGGGGATGGAACAGGGGATTGAATATCGGATGCTGGAGTTGCTTGGGTCGCTGTGCTCTGCAGACTACTCTCCGATATCTCACTAGGTTTGTGAAGAGGGCGAGCAGGAGACTGTAAAGAACAGGCAGGTCGATGGTAGTCACTTTCCACATGAAGAGCCGGGATATATTGCTGCTGATTGGCATCATAGCCTAAGCCATTTGCACTTTGATAGGGGTAGCCACTGTAAATTGCCGAACCGTCGTAGTAGGTCGCCTTTTGCATTTCGACGTTTCCCAATGTTTATTTCACTAGCTGACAGGGTCCTGACACCGTCGTAGAACATTGGCACGATGTGGTCACGTGACGCCCCTCCTCCAATGGGCTCCTCGGGTGTACCTAAAGCGAAAAAAGATACGGTGGGCGAGAAAAATGGGTCCTATCCATCTTACTTTACAAAGCTTGGTTGACATTGAAGAGCGCTCAGGAAGGTTCGCTCGCTACTTACCTTATGGTGGAGTGGAACAATTCCAGACATAACCCAGCCAACATAGAAAAATCACTGATCATAAGTGAAACATAAACATAAACGCATTTAAAGTGCCTACACTTCCTTCTAAGAGAGGTTTTCACAACGTATCGGTCAACGTATTCCAACCATCTACAATGACACAACTGTAGATTCTCCGACGAAACACACAAAACTTGCCACCACCGTGACCTGAGACGACCTTTCACTGATTCCCAGATTTGACATTTTTTATCAATTTATTGTTGAGTCCTTCTTTGGCCTTTCTATGCGTGCAGATTTCTTGCCTTGGGGTTTCAGCACGTGGATTTCGTTTGGTAAGGAATGTCCTATTTTCTCATACTGAACTTTACAGCCCACTCGCCACAGCTGCCCATGACACCATAACGACCGCATACCTCTCAGTTCGCGAACGCACAACAAAGATGGATGGAAGACCTCTGAGAAACCTGAAAAACCGGGCGGCCGTGCGTCTCTATGACCACGCCGTGAACCTTTGCTTGGCAGCTCATAATAATGGCTGCTGTCTTGCACACACACCACCGGTTGATGTATGAGGGTTACCAGGTTAGAGAGCAGTGAGAGAGAGAGAGAGAGAGAGAGAGAGAGAGAGACAGAGAGAGAGAGAGAGAGAGAGAGAGAGAGAGAGCGAGAGAGTGTATATTAGTAACTTATCTCAGACAGCCTGTATGTTAGCACCCACAGACAAGCAATTATCAGAAAAAAACACAAAATAACTTATGTATATATTATAACTTGTGTATATATATATATATATATATATATATATATATATATATATATATATATATATATTTGTTTAATAAAATAAAACGCTTTTTTCTTCATTACAAAAGGCAAGCAATAAACAAAAAATTCTAAAAAATAAAGAAATGAACCCACGAACACATAATCACATTATAACTATATATAATTACGTGTTAATGTTTTACATTCAATTTGAATATTTTAAAGTATGTGCCATAATACGCATTTCTCTTAATTACAAATAATACATGTAAATATAAAAAAAATAAAAAAATACATGTATATATTTTTATTTAATATATGTTACTTTATTATAAGATATCTACGCCTAGCCTTCCTTTCCTCTCTCAGTAGAGAAATATTAGAAATTAGCTGTATGTTGCAAATTATCTTACGATAAGCGTCATAACAGGAAAAACGTAAACACACAAATAAATATTTGCAAATACCAAAATGTTTTTGTAAAGAAATCCTGTGCTAAAGCTACGACAACCACAGTCGAAACAACTCAGAGGTAAATAAACAATTAAATGAAGCTAGTGTAATAGGTCTCCGTTTTAGACAGGTCATCCAAGCTTGGCCAGAAGTAATTGAATATTATAGCCTATTACTCAAATATTTTACTATATCACTCAAAGTTTTTAGAACTCAGAGCTGCAAAGTATGAAGACCCTTGTCGGTGTGCTGGAGGATTCTGGCTCGCCTGTGAGTGAGCGGTTATGTGTGAGCGTGAACTCTATCTGAACCGAGATTTCAGTCGCGCGGCCATAAATCAAAAATAGCAATTTACCAACCACGCCAGTCTCCGCTTCTCGCTCGCTTACCTTCGCCTGAGATGAGTATCGCGCAGCACGACGCGAGCTTCTCTCATTCAGTAGCGCAAATCGATCAAACTCGGCTCCGAAGAAAAGTTTAGTAGAACAGATAGCCGCAAAGCGCAAACTGCACTTGCAGAAATCATGGGAGCTGGAGCCAAAAAGAAACAGCGAGTGACCAGAAATTCCAGTTTTTTATATCCCACCGTTGTAGAACTGTAAAATACGAGAGTGCAGTTTATTGTGTCCTAGTCATAGTAAAACAAGCCCATGTCTTGCTCGTGAATACATCACATGCCGAAGAAGTGCTCGTGTTCTGAAGCTCGGCATTAAATCCGGCAATGGGCTGCACTCAAGTGAGTCCTTCTACTTGCACATACAGAAACATCACCGCACACTCACACACGCACTCATAAAAGGCACACACAAATCCCAATGAACTCCCGCGAAACAGAGCGTCAAATCCGCTTAGAAAGATTATGCAAATCAGTTAGCGGTTTAAAGATAAACTCGTTACCCCTCACTTGGATACGTAAATATATAACACATTACACAGCTCAATTAAATAACATCCACAGAACAGCGAGCAAAATTTCGAATTAGTTCAATTATGTTATCAAAGCAATGAAAATGTATATTTATATCTGTAGATATTGTCCTACTCTTTTTACTAGTGTCCTGGAACAGACCGATAAATTATCGAATCACGAACAACCGTTAGACGGACTGCCTCTTTCAAACGATTAGGCTATATCCTATATGCGATGTTCACACAAATTCTTTTCGCTCTTCATTCGAAATTCAGATGTATTTCTGTTTGACTAATCTTCATAGTAACAAACTGCCCAAAGTTATCCAACCCCACACGGTCAGCTAAAGAGTGTGAGCTAAAAAGAGCAAGGAGCTCCGCGTGGGATGTTGAGTGGGACCTCAAAAATCCAAGAGTATGCAGTTTTTCACAGACTTAGCACTTTTGAACAAAACAAAGGATTAATTATTTACCCTTTCGTTTTATTAAAGTGATGATTCAGTAGGATTCTTTGATGATGGGTGAAGTGTGAAATTAATAGTAACTGTAACAGAGCGCAATGATCCTGATTTAACGCCTTTCAGCTCAGAGTGGCTTCACATTGCCATATCTCACCGAGATGTCTTCTAACAATACAACAACAAAATAATACAATTCAAAAGATATACTCTTTGTGGAGCTTTCCCAGTCTCATTTTAAAATGACGAACTGCACCACGAACTTGCACTGTCCTTTCTGAGCTATTTCTTCACAGCTGTAGTCCATCTGACCTTATTAAGACATATATTTGTATAATAAAAAGTCAAGTCATATTTTTCCTTACCTAACAAGAGACGCAGTCTCCCGTAGGCCTAAATCAGTTTCATTTAGCTTGAGGCCTGTAAAATGAAAACCAAAATAAAAAGCTTTGATAAAAATCGTTCTCCAGAGAGCTTACGGCATGACAACAAGAATATATAATTAAAATATTTTATCGTCTTTAACGTACAATGTGCGTTTATGTCAATTATAATGGATGAGATCGTGCAAAACACCTAAATACGAAGCAACTGAATGTATTAGATGACAGGTAACTTCCATACGTGTATATGCCTTCCCACATACATGCATGTTTACATAATACATACATACATATATATATACATATACATATACAGTCCTACATACATACATATAGCAACGTAATAAACCCGTTACACCACGTAAACAACCAATTTAAACAGTTCCGTAAAAATGTGTATCTATGGATGTGTATAATTGCCGGGTGTGTTGTTTTAGCAATTGCGATTTGGTATCTAAACTAACAATGAAATAAAGGAACACATATTTTATATACACTGTCTATTTAAAATCATTTTTAATTCTAATAAAAAACACTTTGACCAATTAATCTAGACTTCTTTGTTTGTTTGTTTTTTTGTTTTTTGTTGCTTTCTCTTCATTGCTAGTGAATTTGGATCGAATAGTCATTAGCTTGTAAACAGCGGCCGCCCAAAGTCCCCTAGCCCATAAATCAAGGCTCTAGCGCCATGACCTCGGCGCAGGCGCACGCTCCTGGATGATACTCCGTCTTGCATTATATCCTCGTTTCCCTTGCGAACTCTCACATCAGACGACCCGCCGCTGCTCCGTAGAGTTTTATTCGCTGTCTTGTGATTTATTCTTCCTGTGAATAGCTCGTATACACACTCTCTACAAATGACCATGCTTTATAAGCCGTAAACACACACAGCAGTGGAAGGGAAGGGAGCCATCACGTACCAGTGAGAGTCAGTAGTTTTTAGTCTTTGAAATCTACAATATACTGTAAAAAAATTATTATTTAGGCTATGCCGAAACATGTTAACACAAAACGGTTGAGAATTGTTGTCTTTGGGCTAAATAAGAACCTGTCTAAAACTTAGACACCCAAATAAAATATGACGCGTCATTTTATAGCCTAGTTTTATAACATATTAGTAACTTAACAATATTTTGATGTGCCAATAATGTGAGATTTTAAGACAAAAATAGTGCATTATAGTTAAATAATTTACCGGCCGATTTTACTTTAAAGCGGAATGAGTCCACGATCTCTCTTTAAAACGATCTACAGCATACTCTTTGTGATGCTACATTTTCAAGAGGAAATATTCAGTCCTTTCAACAAATATTCGAGATGAAATCATCACCAACTCTGTCAAACTTGAATTTGATTTGGAAATATGAACAGTAGTCACAAGATGCATGGCGGTAAATGGTTCGAACAAATCTGTGAATCATATATTGTATTTCTGATTGCTGATATATTCACTGTATTTGTATAACTAAGTAATTGCATGATAATGTAAACTTAAGTAAACTGTTCATATAACGTTTAACGTCTTTTTTACAGTGTAGTCTACTTACGCTGACCTTTTTCTCGAAGCTATAATAAGTCAAGAGAGTAATGAACAATCAACGGAAATACCTCAACATAAAATCCATCCTCCTGGCGAACGGGTCCTGTCTCCACATAGGAAAACATATTCTTCCATGGTAGCAATATAATACATCCACGAACCTTGTCCCTGCTCACTATACCTATCTATCTATCTATCTATCCATCTATCTATCTGTCTATATATCTGTCTATCTATCTATCTATCTATCTATCTCTGTCCGTCTGGCAGTCTATTTGTCTTTCAGTATCTCCGTCTTCAGTATAGTTCACAATGGCCCGACCCCACACTCTTGAAGTGGGATCGCAAAGTCAGCACCATACCAGACGAAGACTTGATTACACACCACCCTCTACACTCCCAGCCTCTCACCATTATTTCGTATCCATATTATGAGCCCTGCTCACGTGATTCACGATCCAGCTTAAAACCTTTATTTAAATCTGTGAAACATTAATGAGGTTCGTCTTTTATGCAGATGGATCACATAGGAGACAAAAGCGTGCTCGTGGCCTCGTTACCTCTGCTTCAAACTTCAGTTTTACATCTCAGGTGATCATCGTTTGGAGATCATTAAACGTCTTTCATAGATTTGTTTTTGTCAGTTGTCTAAAATAGGGATGGCGTAGTAGTTTAGGTGTGCGTGGTTGAATGTCTACGGATAGGAGGATAATTTCATTGACTGGAGATTTTCTGCGCGAGGAAATCCCTCGCTTACGGTTTCATGCCAGTTACGCAGCATGGGCACTTCTTCGAATTATCAGATTGGGGATTTTGTTTATTTACTTACTGCCCTCTTCACCTTTTGCTGCTAATGAACGAAACTCACGTGCCCTCCCTGAATAATGGCAAATCACTATACAATATAAAATACAATTTGAGAAGTTACAGATGGATAAAGCAGTCGTGAGCCCGAGGTGGCCCCCTCTCGGCCACCGGGGTGCACTGACCGGAATCCGTTGTTGAAACGCTGCGTTCTGCGTTCAAGCTAACCAACTACCCTCAAGCACCAGCTAAATCTATCTATCTATCTATCTATCTATCTATCTATCTATCTATCGAGAGAGAGCGAGAGCGAGAGAGAGAGAGAAAATGATGTTTTTGTAGAAAGAGGTGTCATTGAAATGGTATAGATCTGACCCAAGAGATATCTGATTTGGCACTGTTTGGCGTCCGTTTCCGGCAACACATTGTTTAGACCGCAGGGTACTCTGGCGGATGCGGCATACTTGAAGACCATTCATCAACTCATTCGGGCATAGAGCTCTTCCAATTCTCAGCCATAATTTTAACTTATTTTCTAGAATCCTTTAATTCCAGAAAGTACAAAGCGTTTATATTTTACTTTAGGGGTCTGTCGTTCAAAGAATGTTATATAAAATATTTTGCTAAGAGGCCAACTGGGAACCAACTAGACTGCTACTACTACTACTACTACTACTACTACTATTACTACTACTACTACTATTACTACTACTACTATTATTATTATTATTATTATTATTATTATTAAGTCTTTGCTGTTGTGAGTTGCCAAGACCTCATCTTCTTTAGTCAAATCCTGCCTATTTATACCTCAGTTAAATATAATCAGATAACTAATGAGATAACCAAATAAAAGAATTTTACTGATTGAATATTTAGGGTAAATTTACTTAAAAATTATTTGAAGCCTAAAGTAGGAGAATGGCTTGGGAATTTGGAAGCTTGTAGCAATGTAACAGTAACTGTCAAATAGGCCTATGTTTCGTAACGCCATTTCTTGTGCCTTTGCAAATAAAGTTAAGGGAACTGTATTTTCTGTGTACATATCTCTATAAATGCATAGTGCTGTAGATATGATTTATATAGTATTTATATATAGTATATATAGTATTTATATAGTATTGTTATTGTATTTTAGCCATTGGAGACAATGTTTTATCTAAATGATTAATGATTAAGGTTTATTGATGCACCATGGGTCTGAGAGTAACGGAATTTTTAATCCTCTTTATGTCTTGCACATATTGTAGTTTTTGACAATAAAGTTAACTTTGAACTTTGAACTTTGAACATATAACGTTTTGCTCCTTCCAAGGCATTCGTTGATCATATCTGTAATAACCGTTTTAAATTTATTTTGATATTCATCAAGAAGTATTAAAATAACAAAAAGCAAAAATATTTGCCACTAAATACACATTTATGACGTAAAGGTGTGTCGTTCCTGTTTTCTGTAGTGTTTTTATGCCTTTAATTTACGTTATTTTGCATATTTGCATTGTAACGCTCCATGAGTTACGCCTTTACGACACTTGTGTTTGTCAGCTGCGCAAGCATGTTAAAGCATGGTTGTGACTGCATGAGACTGCTTAAAAACAGCAAGCAGTCTTATTGACACTGGTCGTACATAATACATACAAGAAAGATAAATTGGTTGAATTATTTTAGAGAAAACTAATTACTTACCCTTATTTATGGCGCATATTGAGTATATCAGTTCAGAGAGGAACAAAATAGGGAGACAAAAATTCGGTAGTCTCTGAATCAGTGGTTAGTGAAGATATGAAAATTCTTGAACACCGGGTATCTGGTGTCTATTTCTGACCGGGGGTATATGCATTATTTAATAGCAACACGTGGGTGAATCGATTAAAGTTTAAGCGTGCCGGAATCAGTCTGTAAGATGGAGTTTAAAGTTTCCTGTCTGAAGAGATAAGAATTGACAACGACGTATCGAGGCTAGCAATTCACAAAGTATTTAATATCTAGTTTTACAAATCGACCACAATGCATGTCCACAACTACAGGATGGCGACTTTGTCATGGGATGGAAATTAATCTATACGGCAAAATAGACGTGCATACGACATAATTACGACATTTAATTAAACAATCTATTTATCCACACAATATATACTATTTTAAAAATGATGACTGGATACTTGGTTGTACCACAGGATAAATGTCTATATAGGACCTATAGATTCAGTATATTATAGATTCATATAATATACTGATTAGATTGGTCTGTATCGCTACTCTGCTTTAGATTGTCCAAGTTACTCTACTGCCTCATGCGTCTACAAAAAGACATGCCGTGCACAGTCAGGTCAGAGGTTAGGGGTCGTACATAGTGTAGAATTATGTGATTGGACAGTTCCCCTATGCCCTTTGCGTGAACTTAAAATGACTGGAAACCAGCAGGTTCTGCCTGACACAAGGATCATTTCTTTCAGCTTCGAAGTAGTAGTGCTTTGAAGGTCTGTTCTAACAATAAACATTTCTATAATACGGACTTTCCAAGCTGGACCACGCAATTTTTACACCATAAAGGCAAAAACAAGAAACAAACAACGCACCTCAGTAGCTTATAGATATACAAAAACCAAAAAGCTAATACTTAAATCTATAACTAGTAAAAGCAATATTTAAAAAAATATATATGAAATGTTTAAGTTTTAATAATAGATCTTAAAATAGGAACATAAGAAACAAAAGAACAAATAATTTTAGGTGAGAAGTTTGCCACAGAAGTACAAAAAAACAAACAAAACTTGTGTGTGTTTTACCTGGAAGCTGTGGCTACTATTGAAGGTCATTCATTTTTCATTGACATTCCATACCACTATCTGCCATGACTGCATGCTATGTTATGTTTCGGTTACAATTGTGAGGACTGTTAAATAAAAAATAGATTATGCAATTCCTTGTAAAGTTTGCATTGTGTAACGTAAAATAACATGGTCTTATAAAACAGAATAATTTAATAAAATTACATGATTACATGTATTTGTAACACGATTACAAAATTAGATCTACACAATAGGCCACTGAGTGCAAAAAGATCTGTAGCCTATGTGTTTACAGCAGGTTAAATGTAAACTACAAAGTCCACACAGACTAAACCAAACTATATTGTGCAACCATATAAAACAAAATACAGCCTAAATGCAAGTTATTGGACCTTCGCTCATTAAAGTCATACAGGATGGACATTTAGGGTGTATGGTCGTGCCAGCACATTTAATATCTGCCATCAAGGACAGAAGAGAAGCAGAAAAGCTGGTTTGTTAGTATGGAGTCACTGGAAAATTATTATACTCTGATATAACAGCTACATTGCATTTAATTAATTGATATAAAATTAAATAAGCAATGTGATTGACTGATGTAACAGATTGAGTTATGCCACATAACGGTTTTTTACTGAAAATGTCGGATACACACACGCATATTATATATATATATATATATATATATATATATATATATATATATATATATATATATATATATATAAACACATACCTACACATATCTATATATAGCTTGTGAATATGAGCATCATAGTACTCATATGTTATATTGCGGGCGGGGGCGCTAGTCAGAGTTGTGCTACATATTTCAACAGAGTTGAAACAAAAGTACCTTATTCAGTTGTGATCAATCACAGTAGCCTACTACAATAGCTTTAAATGTTACGAGTTTCATACTTGCTATTGTTTCCTAATGAAATACACGTTTACCCAGGGATTTCTCGAACAGATTATTCACAATAAACGCATTTATTATTTCCATTGACATTATATCCTACAACACCGGTGCACAAATATCTACGCGATTATTCACAGCTTGTATGTCATTACACACAACACAATCAAATACATAGTGACATAGACGTTTAAGATTTCTATTTAGGACGACATTATTCCTACATTTGTGCTTTAAGGAGATTTGTACACGCCACTATTGACCCATCTCCACGATGAGCACTACGGTCAGAATGTAAGCTCCATACTACCTACTCATAACAGTGGCAGACACGATCTAATGTAGACAGCAAGCATTTCATTCATACGTCAATTGTAGTTAAACTTTGCAATTTAAACTTCGCAGTTCCATATAAACTTTGGGGGTGACCGACAAAAAGAACAAGCTGGAAAGAGGGTTGAGGTGGAGTGGCGCTTCCAGATCCAAACATTAAATAGAAAGTAACCCTGTAAAGTTCCGATTCGAATACTGCTCTGTGTTCTTCCACCTTGCTTTAAGTTCTGCTGATTTTAGAATCCTTGAACAACTATAGACTAGATGGACAAGGCGTGGGAAGCAGTGTCTGCTGCTGCTGTTGACCCTCGTCCGTTTTCACTTGGTGGTTGGAGGAAGTTGAGCTGCCGGAACGTATCTTCGTGTTGGGGAGCTTGTGGTCTTTCTTCCACTTCATACGACGGTTCTGAAACCAGATCTTTACCTGACGCTCCGAAAGACACATTGTGTGTGCTATCTCCACCCGCCTGCGCCGAGTCAGGTACCGGTTAAAATGAAACTCCTTCTCTAGCTCAAGAGCTTGCTGGCGAGTGTAGGCGGTGCGAGACCTCTTGGGTACTCCTCCAGAATAGTTAGCGGTCACTAAGCAAACAAACAAAAAGGTGTTATCGATATTCACGGTCATCCATGACCATGAACCCCAACTAGCCAATAAATCTTCAATATTCCAGACTGTTACATGATACGGTTACCTTCTCTTGCTTCTGAAAGCACGTTTTATTTTCCGATAGTAATGTGTTAATTTAGCTTCTATTATATAGAATATGTCATGAGGTGTCTAAAAGAAGGAGGATAATTATTAATGCGAACAATAGAGGAACGACAAGGCATGGTTGAATTAGTAAGACACAGACGCTGTTTGTCTTTCGGGAACAGAACAGACTATAAAATTTACGAGGGATGATAATTACCAAGTCTCGGGGGTCGTAAATCGCCTCAATGAGGGTCAAAAATGCTACTGAGCATGTTCATTGCATGCGTTCCGGTGTATAATTCCATTGGATTAGAGGGGTTTTATTGGCTGTGACAATTACTTACTCGAATTCACGTGGACCTTCTTCATCCAAGGATACACTATCGGCTCCTTTCCCTTCTGCGGATTAGGGAGAGCCTCAGTGGTAAGGCTGCAATCCTTGTTTGCAGGCGTTCCAGCGCAGCTCTCTGTACCAAGGCGGGGACCATGATTTTGAGCAACGGAATGAGATTGTACGTGATGCCGCTCGTTGAAATCGACAAGGCCATTGTTTGAGACGTTACCGTAATCATAACTCGAGTCTTGATAGTTTGATCGCAGGTATGGTGCCTCCTCGTGATGGGGGAAGCCCGAATCTTTTGGTCGCTCGTAGTAGTCGGAAGAGACGGGGATGTAGCCATTCTGTCCGAATTCATCGCAAGGAGGGAAAGATGGTTCGATGTAATTCGAATTGATCAAGTAGGAACTCATGATCATTAATTTGTAAAGTGTAACAATTCTAATTTTTATCTCGCGGTCGTTTTCCTGATGTCTCTAAAACCCACCTACTCCCTCTGTCAAATGTACAAAGTTGGCTAGTCACGTGAGAAAACGTACCAATCAGAAAATCCTGTGGGTGCCGTGTAAACAAGCGCCAATAGCAGGCCAGTCCTGAGCACAACAAAAATTCTGCCGGCCGATCACACGTCTGTTTTCGATTATGAAAGAAATCTAGTCCTGAAAACCTGATCATTCAAACAAGATAGTAAATACTGTGATCAGATAGACGAAGAAGAGTTTAGTGAAGTAAATATATAGTTATACAAATGCATGGACTCACGCATTTGGAGCACAACAAGGAGTCTCCAGATATTTAAATGAGTCTTCAGATGTTTTAAGGATTTTTGACTTTCAATCAAATTTCACATCTAGTTTAAATTACGAGTTCGAAAATTCAATTTTAGACACATCTTAATATTATACATAATAATTCAAATAAATACCACTATTCGTAGTCTACGTCAGTGGAAGAGGATAGGATTATAAAATAGGATAATTCAGTCACCACTGATTCTATGAGTAATAATGAACAACAAGCCTACACGATTATGTAAACTATTGTTAACAAGAGGATTCTTCATTTCACAAACCAAATCATCAAAAAATAGACACAGTAAAGACCAGTCGTTTAGTAAAATAATTTTCTCGAGCACAAAGTCAAGCAAGCAATAACCACGGCATCTACAGATCGCATCTATCGAATACAGTAGTGCATACGGACTTCACTTCTTGAGAACAATGTTTCTCCACAGTGATATCAAATCACATGGCACGAAATTACGCGATAAAATATTAAATGTAAAGATAATTCTATCGTATATAAATCTTCGGAGTGTAGGTTCTACCAGAAAACAAATCTAAATAAAAAGATAAAATTAAATAGCTGACATTTTGTAACAAATTTTAGACACATTTTCTTGGAAATACAGAGCAAAATGCATTCGGTTTTCTTTCTGTGTTTATTCTTCATTCTTCTCCTTCGTTCTTCTCTTTGTTTTACTGAATCAGGGTAAATGTGATAGCGATTGTTACACTGGTTTCAATCAGCCTTATGTAATCAGGAATGTACTGTATGAAGCCGTACATATTCATCATCTTCACTGTTCATCATATGTCGTAGACTAGACCAACATAAATTCTCGTACATATCTGCAGTCAACTCTACATAAGCCTGTCTTGCTTTTACTAATACAAACGCTCCTGTTCAAAAACCAGTCAATAAAAAACCTTATCAGCACACAGACAAGAGAGCATCTCTGAATTCACATGACAATGCGCCCGCCCAAATTCATGGAATTTTTGCCTACCTCCTCCTTGCCACAAGTACCTCTCAGATCCGAAAAGTATTATTTAAATAATTCATATGCGCAGAAATCTTTGAGAGCTCTGGGTATAGGTTATTACAGTAATTGGTAAACCACGAACGACTCAGCAGTACTGGACTCTGCATCTTCTTGCGAATTAAGCTAATCGTCGCTAACTTTGGCCTGACCCCTCAATGACTTCTTTTCCATTTCGACTTGTATTAATCTTGGTCATTGACAGTCTTTGTTAAACAGCTAGGCGTGCCTTCTGAAACGGTGACATTTTCATACTAGTTAGACGCAGTGACCTAGTTTTCACCTCGGCCTTGGACTACCTTCTCCAGTTGAATTAGGACCCAAGGGAACCATTTTCGTGTCTCCTTGAGGTCAACACTCAACTACAAAAACAATGAACTATGAGCAGAACCGAAGTAGGACTAGATCTAGTTTTATTGTTGTTGATGTTGCTGCAATTTTTACACTGATTAAAAAGTATTGCATTGATAAATTACCGGTTTACATAAACTTGATATAATAAACTGCCTACCTGTATCCTGTCATGGTCGTTTTAATGTCACCACCATCTCCGGGACATTTCCAAACAAGGCTGTCATCTGGTCCTTAAAACTTGTAAAATGAGACATCAAGTTTCTATTTTGACTTCTCACAAAATATTTCCTATGCATCTACTGTCTTTGTAAACCTCATTTTGATTAAAACCCACAATGTTTGATCCCCTTGAACTCTCACTGTTTGCCGTCTTTCTTCTCAGTACAAGAATACTCCACAAAGAGTTTACCGTAATCAGGAGTGGTTTTCCCAGTATCGATTAATAATCTTAGACATTAATGAGCGACTTAATGATGTACTTGAGCAATGAACGTGTTTCTTTCACGAGTGTTTCCCAAAAGCGTTCTTTATCAGGAATTTTACGAGTGAGTTTAAAGTTCTTCGTTGTTGACTAACGTGTTGACCAACACCAACATGACAGCAAACATTAATAACCACACAATCGATAATCAATCAATTAATTACCGTCCTACGTTTGCATATATTTAGGAGGCTTTGGACAAAACAAGGTATTACATTAATCGTTAAACATCAAACAAAAGATTCACAACATGCAATTGATCGACAAAACTCATAGTAGAACTACTTTTTTGATTACTACGTCGTATATATACAGCTTTTAGACATATACAACAAACAACTTGCACAAGAACTGCGGATTTTATTTTTATCAACTATACAGGATGCTCCTGCTAACTGTTGATTTCAGTATACTGATTTGTCTTGTATTTTTTTGCAATTCAGTAATGTTACATAGAATTTTAAAGGTACAAAAGCTTTGCATATTTTCCTTAGATGTGCCAAAAACATTTAAACTGTACCCTATAGGCATGGTGCTTCTGGTGAAAACTGATTAATCTTTATATCGCTTCCATGGTACTTGTAATGGTTTGATTTATATACACAGACAGACAGACAGACATACAGACAGATAGATAGATAGACAGATAGATAATTGTAATAATCCCAGAGGGTAAATCAGTGTATTTAGAATTAGTGTTGCTTTTATTTATTAACGTCTTATCACTTATTGGTCACATTGCAGTTGACCCAAGAAAGCAGTAAGAGTGATCTGTGCACAAATAACGCACGGTAGTATGTCTGCTGTTAAAAGTAAATTGTAGAAGAGCCTGCTTTAATCGCTAATCCCGGTTAGGGTCGCATGGTATAGCATCTGGAGCCTAACCCAGAGTTCAATGGCTGCAGATAGAGGTACTCTCTGGTAAGAGAGTCAAGATACCGACTTTCACGTTTCAAGGCCCACCATTTGAACCCAGGCCCTCAGGAATTGCCGTTTCCAACAGCTGTGTATTGCATGTTGTCTGGGCTGGTAGGCTATATGAAAATGAGGCATTATTTAAATCCTTGCCTCAAAGTCTCAAACAGAACAAGACTATTATAAAAATGTAAACATTAAAGCATTTCACATAACACGTTACGACGTTGATTTTATTAATATATGCAAAATAAGAAAACTCATTCAGTAATAAAAGATTGTCGCCCACATAACTATGCATATTGTCCATGCAATTTTTGATGTCTTCCTTACATCGCCCTCTAGTTGCTGTCAGATGCAATTCGGAAGCAGGAACACTAAAGCACGATAGGATTAAAAAGCGGGTCTGGTAACACGTTAATAAATGACTGTAATAACGTGCTCCTTAATTAGCGTTTTGAGAAACACTCGTAAATTAACGAATGATTTTAAAATTGAATTTACGATGTTTTTAGCGTTACGATGCTTTAGGGAAATCCACTCCACAGACACGAGAGAAATGTGTTTGTTTTCTCTATATTTTAGAAACTTGTCGATTGATAAGTTGTTTGTCTACTTCTTTAAATACCTTTTTGGTCTGCACATACAATACAGTGCAAATGTGAATAAAACACTGTTCAATGGTAAAACTGTCAAAGTAAAATTGTCTTGTGTTTCTCTATTTCAAATAAACGTAACAAATATCTATAAACCACATTAGTACAATACATATATACAAATAACCATATATAGTACCATAAAAATTGGTTGAAAGTCAGTATTTTTGTTGTAAGTGCAAATAAAGAGTTCATACATTTTTTAATCAAACACATTTCCAGTGCTTAACTTATGGTAATTTATAAACTAAATTATTCGCTATGTCGAATAATTATTCAACTCTGTGACTTGCAGGTTTCTACATACAACGACATTATGATAAACTGGGGTACATGCAAACTAATAATATAAATAAATGACAAACGTGAATATTGAAAATATCTAAAATGAGTGTGCATACTGAAAAATGTAACTATGCTAAAGGTTTTTAGGTTGTAGCCTACATATACGCTCTAGTCTATAGGCTATATGCTGCACCAAACGCGTGTATGTATGTATATATATATATATATATATATATATATATGGAATGGTATCTCGAATGGTAGCTATATATGATAACTGCTGTGCCACTTTGGTGCGACCAGAAACGCTTATGATTATTCGGAGACAAAACAAATGTGTTGCATATGAACACCGAGTTCTATCAATCGTCAAATGTAAATTTTGTTCGAGCCTTCAATGGCCTTCAAAGGCCTTCAAAATGTATTCAAAGGGAAATCCAATCAAGTCGCATAATAAAACCCTCGCACTTAATCTTAACCGCGCAGCCAACGGTGGGAGTCTCTTGGGGTTGCAGGGTTGCTCAGTTTGCAGAGTTCATTGCAAGGTTACCATCGAAATTGCGGGATTCACAGCCAAGCCTATTCAATCTTCTAGGGGACAATTAAGCTGGCATACCATCTGAGGGCGAGAGAGATGAGGGAGAGGATGCGTTCCGCAGTAAACTTTTGACCCCCAAAATCAAATAAATACAGAAAGAAACAACTATAAATTACATGATTTATTTACAATACAATTATACAACCCCAAATCAGGAAAAAATGGGACGGTATTTAAAATGCAAATATATAAAAAAGCGCAGTGCAGACAGTATGAACCCAGAATATTTCATGTTTTATCTGATGAACTTCGTATTCATATCGTATATTGTATTTGTTAAGAAAGCGTTTCAGGCCTGAAACACATTTTAAAAAATGGGTAAGGGGCAATTTATGGGTCGTAATGAGGTAAGAAATTATGATTTTTGTGATTTCAAAATGTGATTATAATCATTAATTGGTACAAAAGCAGTGTCTACCAAAGGCTGAGTCTTCGATGAGCAAAGGTGGACAGAGGATATCCAGTCGTACACAAATGTGTGAGAAAATTATTGAAATGTTTAAAAACAATGTTCCTCAAAGAAAGACTGGACAGGATTTACATATTTCAGTTCTAACTTTCTGATTTGACTTGCTTTACATTGTTCTTGTTGTTAAATGCATGGACATCTCTGGTAAAAAAAAAAATATGTTGCTCTAAAATCTCAATGTATTTTTCCACATTAGTGCTGCCATAACATAACTGAAAATGACATTTGCCAAGGGCACTGACACAATCCCATACCATGACGGAGCCTGGCTTTTGTACGTGTTGCTGATAAAAGCCTGGATGGTCCTTTTTGTCTTCAGTCTGGAGCACACAGCCTGTATTTCTTCAAAAAATATCTGAAATACTGATTCGTCTGACCACAATTCACATTTCCACTGTGTGATGGCCCATCACAGATGATGCTGAGCTCAGAAAAAGTCGATGCCAATTTTGAATATTGTTAACATAAGGTTTCTTTTTTTGCACAGTAAAGTTTAAGTGGCATTTATGAATGTAACTCTGTAGTGGTTTGCCAAAGTAATCCCTTGTTTGCCAAAGTGCCATCTGAGGGATCGCTTGCGCCTTTGCCCTTTATGAACTGAAATTCTTCCAAATTCCTTGAATTGTTTAAGTATATTATGCACTGCAGAGGGAGAAATATGCAAATTCCTTCCAACATTTCGAGAAATATTGTTTTTAAAAATTTTAAATTTCTCACACATTTGTTGACAAATGAAGATCATCTGCCAATCTTTGCTCCTAAGAGACTCAACCTGGATACTGATACCTGTTGACATCACATGTTTGAAATTACCTGTTTGCCCCTGTCCCAACTTTTTTTTTAAATGTGTTGCAGGCCTGAAATGCAGGAATGGATGTTTATTAACAAATGAAATTAAGTTGACCAGACAAAACATGAAATATCTTGGGTTCCTACAGTTTGTAAAGAAATCAAACTAACTGTAAGGAACCCCACATTTTTTTATTTGCATTTTCCATACCATCCCAACTTTTTCTGATTTGAGGTTGTATAGCAAATTATGTGTATGGACGCCCCAATCTAATATGTCAGCTCACCACCGGAAGGGGCACAGTCATGACTGAGGGAAGAACAGTTGGGCGATCA
This sequence comes from Ancistrus triradiatus, assembly GCA_025084515.1. NCBI lineage: Eukaryota > Metazoa > Chordata > Actinopteri > Siluriformes > Loricariidae > Ancistrus > Ancistrus triradiatus. Next base: position 173,839 of record JAJAGP010000559.1, on the reverse strand, counting down.
TCCACAGACAGTGCAACAGTGATCCCGGCAGGACCTGACATCACTGCCTGCTTTATTGGCCTGACATGGGCCTGCTTTCCTGTCCCCTGTGACCTTGAGGACAAGCTAGGGTGTACTGTAGACAACATGTTACCCTAGCTTGTCCTGGTCAAGGTCACAAAAATTCAAACCATGCACAGACTCTCAGTCACTCACAGTCAGTCAGTCAGTCAGTCAGTCACAGTCACACACACACACACACACACACACACACACACACACACACACACACACACACACACACACACAGCTGACTTGAATCCATTCATACTGCAGCAAAATAATTATACACACCTCCAGCTTGAAAGCCTTACAACAATTTGAAGACTAAAGAACTTCATGACGGGCTTTCTGCTGCAGTCTCCAGAGCATTTATATAGCACTTGAAGATGGAGAAAGCCCAGCATTCAGTAACATCCCAAGATGCCCTTTGCACTCAAAATGTTATGCTAATTGTATTAAAAACATTCACATTTGAATGAATTACAAATTTAATTAAAACATTTTCACTATGAGGTCTTTTTGCGCCCCTGTATGTATGTATACAAACTCTTGTTGTTGTTGTTGTTATTATTATTACTATTATATAATCTACATGTTTCTCTCCTCATTTTTCACACTGAGTGGGTGGGCGCAGGGGTACGCAGTGCGGATGACACTGAACTTGGCCAAAAGCTCCGCTGGTGGTTTAGCAAGCATGCACATTTATTATCCTGTCGCTGGTGACCTCGTAGTGAACCATGAGGACGGCTTCTAAAATCTCTTTTCTGTCTCTTGATGAATGTATGTATTTGTCTGGTAGCTACTTTAGGCAACTGGTGCTTTTCGTTTCCTTTATGAGTCTCAAGTAGTCTACACCAGAGGTTACTTACAAAATACTAATATATACGTACATAACTTATTTTCGCCAGCGCGTTAGGCTTTTACATCAAACAATGTCAGCATATTTAAATGCATGTACTTTTTCGATGCCATGCAATATACATGTGTATATGTAATATATTTCTAAATCAGTAATTCATCCATTTTACACCGAAACCCACCCTTACACCGAAACCCTCAAAATACAACTTTATTTTCCTATACAGTATTAGCATATTTTAATAATACTCTAAAATATCCCAGAGCCCGTTGGAGTTAACAGTTAGCAAACGAAATATTCGTTACTATCCAGTTCAGGTATATACAAGTTCGCCCAATAGCAAAGAATCCAAAAAAAGCCAAACTTACCACGACTCATCATTGGGTTAGAGTGGCGAATCCAGTCCTTAGATTTCCAATTCATAGGTGGTTTGTAAAGCTGTGATGGTCTACTGTCTACAACAAGAGTTTAAAAAAAATTGCCGTCAATACGATTAGATGTTATATGTGAAATACCGTCAACACCCCAAAACATCTTTTATAGGCAGCGATTTATTGTTTCCTGGATTGTTAGGAGCACGGCCACTACTTCGGTTAGGAGCATAAAGGCTAAATTGCACAGTGCATATGTTTTACAGTTAAAAAAAACTTTTAGAAGTAGACGTAAAAACAAACAAAATGTGAATTCGAGTTCTCATCGCAGAAACAAGAAAACACTCCAATCTGTTGAGATTTCTGATGAGTTCATATAAATGAGACAGACATTACAGACAGCCTTCTGTGACATAAATTTAAAATGACAATATTTTTATTTAAGATAATATCTGAAAACAAATATTTGGCACATACGTAACACGACAATATATACATTATTAATATACACATACACAACAGAACAATGTTCTGTTTAAGCGGGGACAATTCTGCTGTCTTAGACATTCTTAATTCATGAAAAAAGACAATCTCTGGTAAATTCCTTAAATTCAATAAAGATTATCAGCATAGTAAGAGAATATAGACTATTTACAGCAGAATAAAATATTGGTTCAAATACAACATACAGAATTGATTATATGAGACTTTGAAATTAAATTTACAATTTTACAAAATTTTAAAGACTGAAAAATGCTTTAATATTCATATGCTTTCCAAACAACGTTAAGATCGAATTGTATACCAAGCAGCGGGTTTTACAGCAGAAAATGGAAACAATTGCTTACTGAGTCAATGTTACTTAACAAGAATACAATGAACATGATCACAAATCTGGGGTGAATTTCCCGGTAACGATTAATCGTAGAGATTACTGAAAAACTTTAAGGCCGACGTAACTTTAAGAACATCTGTTTTGCAAGTGTTTCCCAAAAGCCTTCTTAGTCTCCAAAATTACGAACGATTTCTTTGTTGACTTCGCGTCTGCAACTGCGCTGGAAAAACACCGCCTGTCGAAAACTGAACCACCGATTTACATATGTTTTCTCATTATTATTCCAAGATAGTATAAGGAAAATAATAACCATAAAACCTAATAACGAATCCTTATTTAAATTACTGGTATAAAAATTTAATTGTTTGTTTCGCTCGAAATACTTAAACCCTAAAATAAAATAAAGCACTAAATACATTTATGCTTAAAATTGAACTAAGGACCTTCATGGGTAGGAGGCTATAACTCTAACCACTAGCGTTAACCACTAGCACACCATGAGTCTTACAACCAGGGGCATCATCAAACCCACTTTACGTGCCCCAGTAAATATTGCTGTAAATAAAACACTAAAATCAAGGTGTTAAAAATCTACGTATCCTGTATTGTTACAGGACAGGACTCGCAAATTCACTGTAGGCACTACTTTTCTCATAATGCCCCAGCGTCTTTCCAAAAAACTTGAGTGGTTAAATGATTTTGGTCACAGTAAGAGTAATGGACATCAACAAAATAGGCTACTCATTGACAAAAAAAAATAATGCACCCAGATATAAATGTCAAATTGCTGCAAAAAAAAAGAAAATTTGTTGTCACGGTGCCCATAGCCATTGACTACCATCACTTTTGTTTGCAGTGGTGACATGAAGAAGAAACCTGGACTTCTACGAACTTGAACCGTATTGTCTTTAGTGATTAATAAAGGTTCTGTTTGCGATCTGAAGATTCTTTGAGTAAGGAGCCCTCGTGATGAACACTTCAATCCTGCCTTTGCTGTGAAGCAAAACACTGTTACAACTGCTGGTGTGGTGATCTGAGGAGCCACTGCACGCAACAGTCGGTCACCCCCAGTAGTGGTATGAGGGACACTAACAACTCAGTGATATGTGCAAGACATCCAACAGCACGTTTACTCTCATAGCAGTGCATCCTACTGGCATTTCTCAGCAGGATAATGCTCATCCACACACAACAAGGGTTTCCCAGGAATCTGTCTGCCAGATTGCAACACTTCATTGGCCTGCCCAGTATCCAGATTGTTGCCAATCAAGCATTTATGGGATAAGCTGGAACACCAGCTTCAGCAGCCTACAAGTGTGCAGGATCCGCAGACTCACTTGCAACATCTGTGGGGAAAATGTGCTGCAGGATACCATAAGGAACCTGTATGCCTCCATGCCCAACCATATCTCATTTTGCATCCAGGCTAGAGGTGGCCTCACAGGGTACTAAAGCCTCCTTTCAATTGTACAGTCCCCCATAATTAAAAGTATCCTTTTGCTCTAATATCGTAATCACTTACATATGTCATCATTACATTCATATAGTTCGAACAACCCCTTCTTGATAAGTTTTATTTTTCCAATGGGTGTATTGGAAAGTGAATCACGCTGCAGGCAAGGTAACGATAACTCATAGCTATACGTTTTGGCTATAGTCACTTATAAATGTATAGTCTATTGGAAGTAGATATTACAACAGGTATCCATTAAACTAGCAAATTCATAATTTACGTTAGCATAAACAAAATGAATGCAGTTAATAAAAAAAAACAGTGTTAACTTGTTCTTCATTTCTCATCCGTGGTAACGCCCACTTTAGTGTTAAATCACTCCATCTATTTAGTGTTTAACAGGCTTATTTTTAAGGACAGTTGTGCCTCTACTACATAATGCAAGCTAGTAGATATGGTTTTTGTTGCCATTGAATGTGGCGTACACGATGCAATTACGTTTTAAAAAATAAATATAATTTTTCATATAGTAAATCATGTTTTTCTCCGTGCATAGAGCCAGCGAGTCATTGAGTTTTTAAAGGGACAATCAGCGGCCGCTATTGTTTTTGAGGTAGAGCTGCACGTGAACGTCAAGTTAAGAAGTAGGCCTAATTAGTGAGTTAGGAATGAGCCAGAATACTATTCACTTTACGAACGAGTTTAAGTACTATGTTAGTTAAGAAGGGTTTTGGGAACTTTAAGGTAAATTTAAGGATATTCTTAAGTACGTGGTTGCAAAGTATCTTAGCGTTAGGAATGTTCTGAGAAACCCATCTGGACTGTCTTTACAACACACAGTGGTGAAAATACAGTGTGGTTACTGTACATTCGGTATTACTACATTAAGTTAACTTCAAAATGTAAATTGTGATGAACAAATAAAATACATTTATCTATACACATTTACAGTTGAGAACGTTTGAGCACCGCCCCAATAACAAATAAAAGTCTTCAGCTCTTATGGGAGTCTTGTAAAAGTGCAAAACAAGTTACAGTTTTGGGTAATGTTTACTCACACTGGGTTAATTTACAGTTCTACGTGGGTTATCAAATTGTGCATGCAGATACACCATAGTACTCAACTCACATAAGAATACCTCCACTTTGCCAAAAATAATTGTTTCATCAGACCAATAGCAAAATATTCCGCAATGAACACTAACATTGCGCTGAGGAAACGCAAAGCTCATCATAGTCCGTCCTTACTGAACGCTCACATATAATCAAACAAATATGTACAGTACATTTTAAGGGCTCACAAAAACCACAAGTAGCTGTTATATACTCTTTAGCTTGTTGTCTTTTTTCCATTTCATTCTTCGATTTTGAAACCAGATTTTGATCTGTCGTTCTGACAGACACAGTGTATGGGAAATTTCGATCCGTCTGCGTCGTGTCAGATACCGGTTGAAGTGGAACTCCTTTTCAAGTTCGAGGGTTTGGTAGCGCGTGTATGATGTCCTCGCTCTCTTCCCATCTGGGCCAGCCAGATCTGCAAATACAGCAATGTGAGACACAATAAAACATGCTGTATGTAAATACAGCTATAAATACAATGTGTTCTGAAGATTACGCCACGCGACAATTTTAGAAAGAGTTTGTCTATAGTTACAGACATAATTTATTATTATTATTATTATTATTATTATTATTATTATTATTATTACTACTACTACTACTACATAATATATTATGTTTTGGGTATATTTACATGCATGCACACACATTACATACATATTTATAAATCAATATATATCATATAACATTTTTACCATGATTTAGATGTAGTTTTCGCATCCAAGGATATATCTCTGGCTGATTCGTTTCAACCACTGTGTGCGGACTCTTCTGCTCACTTCCTTCCAAAGTCTTCCCATCCACACTGCTGTACGTTTTGGGAACGTCCTTGCAAGACTTAACCTCCACACTACCACCACCGGGCGTACAGCCGGTAGAAGTCGAAACGGAGTTTTTTATGGTGCCATGTGAAGAAGTGTCGACAGAAGAGCACGCTAGAATGTCAAGGGGAGGCGACTGGATTGTAGCGTTACTTGCGGTGATCGGCTGATTATACTCTGCTGCATTCACAGGCGTCCCGGTTGAGTTTTGACTGTAGCCCTCAGCTTCTTCATTGGACGAGACGCAATGGCCGGTTGTGAAGCTTCTGGTGCTAAGATCCATACCACTGTATGCATAACCATACCTCCTGGAATGCATGGCCGAAGAGTCCCGGCCAGAACTGTGATCGCCATAGTTATGTAACGGATAGTCTGCGCCAGTCGGATAGCGACCGCAAAATGAGTTAACAAAATAAGAGCTCATTGATTGACGGGGATTACCTTATATTTATGACTTTGCGGTTATTATTGTCTCTGCGCCGTGTAAGCTTGATTTGTCTCTTTTAATGATTTTGCGCGTATATTTTGCCCTTGCACAATTTTTAATGAATTATGGAAGAGATAAGCACAGGCGTAGACTCCCAAATATGGGCTTTAGCTCAGAGTCGAGTCACGTGTTTTGTTTACCAGTCGTAAATCCCATTGGATGACCTCCAGGGGTAAACTCGCGCGTAAGCAACATGTGTGTAGAGATTTTTAAGGTCGAACGCGCACGCTACTATATTTCACTGACAGCCACTCTTGACTGTTTAGAATTGTGGGTGTGCGCCACCCTTCGGATAGAACAGGAAATTTCACATATCTGTAGTCTCAGGGCAACGCGGGTACAGGGTCAAGCTGCGGTTAATGACTTTGCAGTAGAAAAATGATTGCTGCTGAAACAGTGAACAATGCTATGACCTTTCTCTTTCTCTAAAAATTTCTTAAAAATTTAGTGAATTTTCTTTGTTCAAATGAAAAAAGAGCGAATTAAAATGTTACGTATACATAAATTGACCTGCATTTCGAAACTAGAATAAAACAGTTTAATTAATAAACTAATGAATGCTATTTATTTTACCACACAACTCTCTATTCAGTGATGAAGTAGAACCAGTCGTTGTCACTATCTTAAAGCTCTCATTATTACAGGCTCCTGATACTGAGTTATATTTGTACTCTAACATATGATTTCAAATACAAAAAAATATTAATTGAAAGAAGACAAACAACATTTGGTTATTATCAAACGTATTTTCTTGTTCGAGTTTCGTCATATCGGTTATTCATAAATGAGTACAAATGCGAGTGCTAAATGTCATCTGATGACAAAATAAAATTGAGTTTGATTGTGTTTGCCCTATGCTTCGCAAACATTTTTAAACATGCGGACTTCTATTCACAGCGAAAATCTGAACCATATTGCTCTAGTCACATTTTATAGTTAGTTAGGCTATATAACTTATTTTGCGCGCCTCTTCACGGACACATTTTTCATATAGCTGTACACTACATTATATTAGCATCATGTCATAAATATGATAATACAATAATAATATACAATGACAAATATTAAATAAAAAACACAATGGCACGAAACATATTATGAATAAAATGTACACATGTATCATTCTAATTATCATCAAGTAGGCTAACATTAAACGAAATGGCAGACTATACTATCATCATATTAATGTAAACCTTCACACGAAACCCATCAAACGTCAATGAAAATAATGAGTAAAACAAAATGTAAAACAGATCGACAAGTAAATTCCCACGCAATGGTTTAGACTGCTGTTAGTGTAAGGTCTTGCCCTTTAAATATAAAATGATACTGCATATACGTTATTGTTTTTCCATTCATCATTTATTCCATGCTTAACTAGAACCTGAACAAGCATGGTACAAAATGCACCCATCAATGTCCAATCGCAAGAGCCAGCATCCACGAGTAGATAACTGCAGCTATTTCTCTATTCCTCGCTTCAATGTAAGATCAATGGCAATGTCGTTTTCCCAAACTTGCATTGTAAACAGAAATACAAAGGCTAGTCTAAATATAAATTATCGACTGGAAGTACTCTTTTATTATATTGTTTCATCTATAAATGACCAGGAAGATTTACATCAATGGCTTACATAATAACCAAAGCTATGGATTTAATGTCACTGGAAGTATATTAAATGATTTGCAGACAGATTTGAGTGTTAATGCGCGTTTGTGCACTTTATATATACACGGTGCATTGGAAAATGGCTAAATAATATACTAGCTTAATTACCTGAGCTATAGGAACGGTATTGATTGGCAAAATATTTGGTTGGCAAAGATCTAAATCTTTAGAGAGTAACTCGTTTCAGTTGAAACAATATAATAATATGCAACTTGAGTAAATAAAGTAAAGTTACTAAACCATTAGACAAATCATGCGTTATGCTTAGGAAGAGATAATCGCCATTCAGACATATTGACATATAATTTGCTTTTTAAGGTTTTGTCAGTCAAGGGTATATTAAATTCGAGTCTATGAAAGAGGCAGACCGAAGCTAGTCAAACTAGTCAAGAACCGTGCACTTCTGGACACAGACACAAAAACAGACAATATTAAGCAATGAACGAATCAACTGTCTTAATTGGTTTCTCTTCTTATACAGGTACAGAAACATGGAATGTGATCACATAAAACATCCGGGTGAAGCTTTGCTCAGGTCTGTTGACAAATACAGTTGGACTGCTATTTATAGATACGTTTTCTACAGCACTGTAAATATGAACTGGTGAATTTAATTGTAAGAAAAAAGTTCAATTTAAAACTGTGTGTTATATTACGTAATGTTATACCATTATTTCGATCATCTAACTGCTGAATATATTTAAGATATCAGTAAGTTCCCTCTCAATTAACCAGTTAGACTATATGATAATCTGGGAATTTTATAACGTTGTGATGGATAAATTCATGGGGTAAATATGTAACTTAAAACAGCAATGGCAAACAATAAGTCAATGCTATACCAACAGGACAATTTTCTAATTTTACGATCCATGGGCCTTGAGATTATCGTTTGCCCCATGCATTATGTCAGAGCGCCACCAAACGGTCGTTATCTGAATCAAACCAAGCCAGTACCATGTGTTTCAGAAACTTTGTTAACGCAATTTCTAATTAGGTCATTGCCTCAGTCATGGCAACTTTTTTCAACATTAATCTTAAAACGTAGCCAGATTAATTATTCGTCAAATTCGTATTCGCTATTCGGACAGAATCAGCTGCTACTGCAACCTCAAGTAAAAACACGATGTCATAATATCACAACGTATTCGGGATATTCAGCAGAAATTAATTCGACAAGCATTAATTGTTTTTTTATTACACTGCTAAAGACAAAAATAATACTCATTCCGAGAAACAACCTATTGTTCTACAACGTAATCGTTAATCTAACGATGGACGCAAATATGATATAATCTTTTAATGCACATAACTCTTTTTTTTTTTTCATTTTTCATACGACTACAACTGCCAGTATACCAAATTTCTACAATTCAGGGTTCCTACCCCTTACGATGTTCGTAGCTCCTAGGCAGCAGGCAAAGTAAGCACCGTCAGGCACTCGCTGTGTCGGACTCATCCTGACAGTTGTCCTCTTCCAAATCCAGTTTGGCAAAGTCGTGAGAAGTTATTCCAAAGTTGGTCAGTTTCCTTATGACTTTTTTCCTTCTAATCGAGTCATAATAAGTATGTAGCTTCAGGAAAATACAACACTGCAGTCGAAAAGAAAGCGAGACCAGGCAGAGAACAACGTAAGCCCACTCTGAGGAAAGGAACACGCTCATAAAAGTTAATGGTCATGAGACCCTAAAATCATGTGACCTCAACTAGCCAATAGTAAACCACGTGTCCTCATAATGGTTGTGCAGCAAAGTAGTAAATTTTCATAAACAACAGATTTATAGTCGCTTCATGGGTTAGTAGGAGAAGAATGGTTTGGAAACAGGAATGTTTGCAAGACGCCATTTTAAATAATCGGGGAGTTTGTAAGCTCATACAGTAACGTACAGATATGCAAAAATATATTCGTATTGAACTAGAGGATTGTGTCTCAAGATTGTAGATGGAGCCTATATGCCCATATGGAACTTCATTCTTTAAATTAATGTAATTAACAACGTTATTAAAAACTAAAGCTGAAATAATTCATTTATACAAACTGTGATTATTCTTGTTACTTATGATTGATACTGAAATCGTTTTTTGTTTGATTGATGGTTTAAAACCTGATTCTTTTGTTGGTTGCAAAGAAAAAAATGTTGATAATATTAATAATAATAATAATAATAATAATTATTATTATTATTATTATTATTATTATTATTATTATTATTATTATTATTATTTCACTTTTTTTATCTGCTTTACGATTTTTTATACAATGTATATACTGTGTATATTTTATTTATTTATTTTATTTTATTTTAATTTCTGGACTGTACTGGCTCAGTGTTTAAGGTACTACTTTTGACCAAAAGATTCAGGTCCCAGAACTTCCAATTTATCACTGTTAGGTCCTTGAAAAAGAGCTTTACTCTACTCTGTAATCTCAAACCAGGATCATTAAAGGAGTAGACCTCAATAAGTTCTCATTTACCCTAAAGCAGTATTTCTCAACAACTCACTCGGGGTTCAGTCAGACAGCAGGAGGAGCATTTACCAGAAACGTAACAGAAATGTGCGATTTGTATAATAAAGTAAACATATAAGGGAGACTTATATTCCATCGGATCTAATTAATCTGAGAATGTTTTCTGCTAGTAGATTCAGATTGTGATAAAATCAGTTTACTTTGCCTGAGTATCACGATATTGGGAAGATCTTGTTTGTTACATTACCCATTACAACTTACAGTGATTACTCACAAAGGGAGAATGCATATGCTTAAGTAGCTAGTTTTAAAGGGAGCAAAATTTAAATAATTAAAAAAAATTCTCATCTACAAAAATGGGAGACTGGGGAGCACTGCAGAAACAGTTTGAGAACCACTGGCCTTTAAGTTAATTTAATTGTCCCTAAATACCTCTGTGATAAAATCTGCTAATAAACTCTCTAATAAATTTTAGTTAATTGTCCCTAAATAGTCTGAGATAAATTCTGTAAATTCACTCATTTGCAAAAAAAAATAAAAAATCATCCAGATAGAAATGTCCACACCCAGATAGAAATGTTGGATTGTTTCAAAATGCGGCATACTTAAGTCTTTGCTCTATAAAAAGGTTCCCAGGGGCTACTTTTGGCTAGTATACCTCTTGCTGAGAGGTAATTGACTGCTAAACATGCCTCTATGATCACTTGGAGACAGTTGACAAGTACAAACAGCTACCACAGTATCGTTGTCCACTATCAAGGCACAAGTGGCATCTTCACTTCATACTCTTGTCTCTGCCAGGACCATTTCCAGACTCTTAGCAGAGGGAAATTTGTTGTCACACGCTCATTATGTGTCCTGCCATTGACAACCAGGCACCATTGCCTTAGTTTGCATTGATGTCATGAACGAGAAACCTGGACTGCTATGGATTGGAACCATATAGTTTTCAGTGACAAATCCATGTTCTCTTTGGGACCTGATGGTTCTCTTTAGAGTATGGTGACCTTGTGGTGAGTGCTTCAATACTGCCTTTGCTGTTGAATGACACACTTCCCCAATGGCTGGTGTGATTATCTGGGGAGCTATCGCATACGACAGTTGGTCACCTTTAGTAGTGATACGGGTGACACTAACAACTCAGCTATATGTGCAGGTCATTTTTATTCAGGATAATGCTCATCCAAGCACAACAAGGATTTCCAGGAATGTCTCAATTTGTTGGCCTACTCCTTCACCAGATTTATCATTAACGGGACCAGCTGTGACACCAGCTTTGGCAACCTACAAATGTGCAGAATCTACTGGCCTAACAGCAAGATCTGTGGGAAAATATGCTGCAGGATACCATATGGAAACCTGTAAACCTCCATGCCCACCTGAATCTCATCTTGTATCCAGGCTAGAGGTGGCCCAACAGGGTAATAGAGCCTCCTTTCAATTGTATGGTTTTCCAAATTATATCAACAGCTTCTTGGTGAGTTATATTTTTGTCAATGAGTATAGCCTGTCTGAGCTAATTCCAGTTAACTGTCACTAACTAGTCTGAGGTCATTTAAGTTAGCCATTGTCCACTAGACTGAGGAGTCTGCATGTCCTCCCCGTGTCCGCGTGGATTTACTCCGGGTACTCCGGTTTCCTCTCACAGTCCGAAGACGTGCAAGTTAGGTTAATTGATTACACTAAATTGGCCTGGTTTGAAAGTGGTCTCTGGTGACAGACGGAGCGACACGTCGGCTGGAGTATTCTCAGTCGCATCAAATGGCAGTGAGTGGACCCCGCATCCAGCGGGACAAGCGCCAGGAAAATGATGATGATGATTGTTCACTAGACTGACATTATTTTGGTTAACTGTCACTAAATATTTTGGGGTCATTTCCATTATCTGTCAATAGGGTCAAAAGAGTTAACTGTCACTAACTCATCTGAGATAGTGTTACCCACCATTCACTAGTCTGAGGTCATTTCAGTTACCTGTCACTAGCTTGAGGTCATTTTAGACAGCCTTTAAACTATATATTCTGAGCTTCCACTACATAATGAATGGGCACTTTTCATCTAAACCTCACTACAGGTGTGAAGTAAATCCAGTATGGCACTGTTACCTAATCTGAGGACATTTCAGGTATTGCCTTTGCTATATTTTAGCCTTCACTGAAATGACCAACACTGCAGGGAAGACCCTGACATGGGCTAGACAACTGTAGCCATCTATAGGGACAATCCAAGCCAAAGTAAGTCGTCAATTCAAAGAGCACTTCAAAATAATTCCTCATGCACATAATCATTTACATTCCAGAGATTCTTGTGCTACTTTGTTTTACTCTGAACCATAAAAATGGCTGTATCAATGAATCTTGGCTACAAGGTACCTATTAACACAGGTAACTAAATTACTATATGAGTTAACATTACATTTAATGTCTAATTCTAGTGTGCACACTGAGACATTTATATCATAGTACAATTTAATGGTGTGCCTTTATTTCTGAAGTTGTAATGAATATGCTCTGCCATTTTGCCATTCTAGAGTTGAACAGTTTATGCTATTTAGTTACATTATTATACCCATTTGCCTTTGTAATTCAGCTACTTTATAATTTGGTTAAGTGAACTTTATAAAGTTCCTAGTCCATTCTTTTTTATATATGCAAAAATAAATTATTTGGCTCTGAAAAATAATATTGAAGTGTGTTCCAAATATGCATAATATTATCACTTTAGAGACTTCACTATACTGAAGCTATCCCTATGCACAGACATCATTAATAATCCCTTTGGAACGCAGCATTATTCTTAGCTAATTTCAGTTAGCTTGTCTAAGATAATTTCAGTTAGCCATCACCATCTAACTACTCTGAATTGATATAAGATAGTCTTTGTTACCTGCTCTAAAGTAATTTTCATTTGAGATTCTATTTGTGATGTAAGTAAGCATTAGCGACTAGATTGGGGTAATTTGTTATCCTTTGCTACATAGTCTATGTATAATATGCTTATTGCTGTCTCCACTTTCCTTGCATATGCTATTGTTTGTGCAATTGCTCTTCATATTAGTTAGTGGTCTTTACTTTGTATCTTAGTAAATCAGTGGAGGTCTTTAAGATGTCATAAAGAGGTCATATTTCTTTTATTTTAGCCTCCTCAATAGCATATACAGTATTTACAAGACCAACACATGGTTAGACAAAAAATATAAAATAGTTTTTGGCTTTTAAGTGAATGTTAATGGTGTAATTCGCTACTGTTTACCGAGTACTATTGAACAGCGCACTCATGTGGTTATGGTGGTTTGGAGAGGTGAAGAAGAGCGTAGTAAACCTATTGGCAGCAACGTACTCCTATGTGGCTGCCTGGAATACAAAATCATATAAAAATACAAACTCAACAATTTTAGAATTTTATTTAAAAATATTTATTTATTTAATGTTTTACTGTTAACTGGTCCATGAATTACTTGGCTAGCTTTTTGAGCACAGTGGCCTTTATTTTCCAATTTTATGCCATTATTTTCAAAAAATGGCATTGTCTAACACCGAGTGAACATTTATAATATAATTACATTTCCTAAGTTTTATTCCATACAGCTTCAGTTGCTCAGTGGTAAGAGCTGCTGGAAATGGGAGTTCCTGAGGAACTGGGTTTGAGTCTCAGATGGGGCATGCAATACGGTTGTGTGGTGCATTTGCAAAACCCAGCAATGCACTGACACCCTGACTAAGGTGTACCTGTGTCCAATGAACTACATCCAGCTCCAGACTTGCCAATGTGATACTGACCAGGATAAGTGAGGCTGAAATAGGATGCTATTTTAGTGGATACAGAATAGTAAAATCTTGCTGTACTTTAGGAACTGTGTATACCAAAAGGAATTGTGTATACTTTTGGGAATTGTGTATTTGTAGTATCTTGTGTTAAAGAGGATCTTTGTGTGCAGATGGCACACATAGTCTTTGTGTCGTGTAGGGGCATTTCGAATATTTGTCGTACTGGGGCACACAAATAATTTAGAGGGTCATAGATGTAATCCTCTGCTTGCCAATCAGTTGTAGGGGCACAACTGTGCTTAAAAAATAAGCCTGTTAAACACTAAATGGATTAAGTGGTTTGACACTAAAGTGGGCATTACTCTGCCATTTGAGAGAAATGAAGAACACCAAAGATATTTAATTAATTGCATTAATTTTGCTTTTTTTTCCTCACCTAACTAATGCCTTTACTTGTTTAATGAATGCCTTTAGTCGTCTAATATGTACTATTGGTAGGTTATGCATTTAAAAGTGGCTAGCCAAAACATATAGCTATGAGCTATTACTACTTTGCCTGCAGCATGGCTGACTTCCTTTTCTAATATTTGCGGATGTTCATTAATCCATGCTAAAACGAATAAAAGCCGCTTGGGGTTTTGGAAAGACGCATGGGGCGTGATGGGAAAGGTAATGCCTGTAGTGAATTTGCGTGACATGGTCTGTAGTTCTGCACAGCAATCCAGGATAAATTTACTATTTACCGCCTTGAATTTAGTGGGGCACATCAACGTTTGAAAAATTCAGTCATTATTATACTGGTAAATAAAGTCAACCTTATAAGTGAAGCTAATTTTTTGACTGAATCAATTTAGAAAACAAATCGCAGTCAGGGTAACCAGATTCCAATTCAGCAGATGTGGAACAAAGACAATGTGTGGGACAATGTGGGACACCAATGCATCGAGGTAGTGTAAAATAACTTAAAAAAAATTAAACATCTCTATTCTACTATCTATAGCTTATAACATTACTATGCTTTGCTATGTGCTTGATTCAGTATAGCACGTAACAGAGCGCGCGCGCGCACACACACACACACATATATATATATATATATATACATACACATACATACATACATACATACATACATATAAATTTAAATTCAACTTTCCTCATTTAACGTAGCACGTAAGAGAAACAGTTTCTTAGCTGTACGGGTCGTGCTTTTCTTCCAGATCTCGTCTCGTGCTGTTCTAACCTGATTTGCATTGTTTTTAGTTGTTTTAGCTTCATCAGCGTTCACGTTTGAAGGACATGATCAAACAGCCCTCCCAGCAGCACCCCCGATTACAATACTCACTGCTTTCTCCACACAACCGTTTGATAAATGCCAGATTATAAAACACGCATTTAAACACTGGAGTCTAAGTTATTTCATGTCTGGACAACTTCTTATGCGCCCAGTCCTGCATTTCAGGCCTGCAACATTGCATCAGAGTTGGGAGAATAAAGCATTTACCACTTTGTAATGTTGCCATTCCTTCTCCAAACACTTAAAATATGTTTTGGCACCAAGGATACAAAGTGATGAAGTGTTTCAGATGTAATATTCCCATTATTCTGCAAACACCTGTGCAACAGTACAGGATTCTCACTTTCACATGTTTCAATATTATCCACACATTCTCTATCAGGGAGAGGTCAGAAATGCAGACAGGTCCTATACAGCCATGGCTTTGTAATTTATGCAGCATGTGTTTTTGCAGTGTCTTGTTGAAAAATGCATGGACAACCCCACAGAAAAGACAGTTGTCTTGAAGGCCATATTTGCTGTTCTAAGTGTAATTTTCTGCATTAATGCTGCCATCACAGAAGTGTAAATTGCCTTTTCCAGGGCCAATGACACAACCCCACACTATTACCTACCCTGGTTTTTGCTGATAACAGTCTGTATGGTCCTTTTTGTTTTTGGCCTAGAGTGCACAGCACACATTTCTTCCCAAATAGATCTGGAATACTGATTTGTCTGGCCACAATACACATTTCCACAGTGTGATGGCCCATTACAGATGCCTCCAAGCCCAGAAAACTAAACACTGTTTCTCAACATGTTTAGCACAAGCTTTCCTTTTTGCACAGTAAAATTTTAGTGGCATTTGTGAATGCAACTTTGCATTGTAGTGCTTGACAAAGGTTTGTCAAAGTTATCCCTTGCCCATGTAGTTATATCAGCTATTGATGAATGACAGTTCTTGATGCAGTTCCATCTGAGAGATGACGAGTCTTCAGTTTAGGCTTACGCCATTGCCCTTTATGCACTGAAATTCCTCCAGATTCCTTCAATCACTTACAGATATTATGCATGGTTGAGAATGAAATACTCGATGCAAATCCCTTACAATCTTTCTTTGAGGAATGTTATTTTTAACATTTCAATATTTTTTCACTCATTTGTTGATACCTGGATATCCTCTGCCCATCTTTGCTCCTCAAAGACTGCTTTTGTACCAAATAATGATTACAGTCACCTGTTGGCATCACCTGTTTCAAATCACATTATTATTTCACCCTATCCATAGATTGCCCTTACCATCCTTTTTGGAATGTGTAGCAGACCTGAAATTAAGGAATGGATGTATATTAACAAATTAAATGAGGTTGGCCATACAAAACACAAAATCTATTGGATTTATACAGTCTGCAATTAAATAAATGTCAGTGTAAATGTAAGTCACACTGCAGGGTTGTTGTTTTTTTTTGTTTGTATGTTTGTTTGCTATTTTTTTCTATTTGCATTTTCCATACTATCTCAAGTTTTTCTGATTTGGGGTTGTACTTGGTTGTTGACTCGACACCATCACATGCAGAGCACACATCACAGCACGCACTGCAATATACAATCTGCCATTCTGTTTCATCACTATCAGTTTAGGAAATGTAGAATAAAACAACATAAACTAATATTAATTTTACAAATTACAATTACAACTTTTGTAAAAAGCTGACTTTGTAGCTTTTCAGAATCTAAACATAAATAACAAAAAATAAGAACAGTGTTTATAGTTTGCAACTGCTTTAAATTTCTGCTGATTTAAAGTAATCTTTGCAAGGCTTTCATGGTTGAGATAATTTGATGTATTTATAATTAATGCCATTTTATAGTTAATTACACCTTATCTCTTATTCGACACATTGTTTTTGGAGCAGGCAAATTGTGATGAATCATGTGTGTACAAATATGGCAGGTTAAGATTGCAGTTGGAGAAAGCAACCATAAGAGCGAATTTTTCCCCTGCATATCCTGGTCACAGGTGTATGAAGACAGGGTAAAGGTATTAAGCCAAATCCAAAAATCCAGTGCGCACAGGCAGAGGTACACCCTGAACAGGGTGCCAGCATTGCATGGTTCCTGCCTTTTCATAAAATTTGATTTACACTAGTAGGTAAATTACGTTTTACGTAAGCTTCGTACAGTGGCCTATTGAAATACTAGTAGAAGCACATGTTCTGGCAGTGGTTTGTGATTTGTTATGGTTATGAACAAGGAGTGGGCTTTAAAACATACCCAGAAAATGTACACGTTTAGGGTTTTGCCGACATCTAGTGGTCGACGTTTGTAACAGTCTCAACCTAAAGTACACTTTATCAATCATATTTCTCAATTAACTGTCGTTGCTGTTTGTTGTTGGAATTTCAGAAGGGTCATCTGTTTAATTTGGGGCGCAAACGTCATTACTAAAAAAATTATTTAGCATAAATAGGCTATAGAATTTTGTGCAACCTGATCACGTGTGCTGTTAGCGAAAACTTGAATGTTTACTGCATTAGGCAAAAGGTGCCTGTGGGAACAACTATAGCCAGAGACGCCAATAAAACTAGATTATTTCCGGTGTTTGGGTGCATGCAGCACAGAACAAGGGAGAACGGGCGAGGGAGTAAAAGCACTAGTCCAAATGGTTCCTGGAACACTGAAAGCGGTCTAACTGTGTCTGGACTGCCATAAAGCCATTAAACTCGGAATGTTAGATTGTATGCCGCCCCTGGACTTAATGACTGTGTCTCCGTGGTAAAGCTTTTGAAGTCTGCATCCATCTGTGACTCATGTGTGTCTGGCACCTCACTGGTCGTCTGGTGTTTGTATAATTTTATTAAAGGATTTAGTAAGAATATTGTATTTTTTTTGTTTTAATATAAATATGACAATTTAAATGTAACTGTATTAATATTATGTAATTTTGTATTTATTTATCATTGTTAAATGTATAGGCAAATGTATGAAACATTATTTGTTATGATACATTCAATAGGCCTACACTAATTCTTGATGTTAGCGCATTGGAACGACGAAGATCGGAACAACGAAGACCGAGGCCATTTTATGTAAAGCTAAGGGGCACGAATAAATGGCATTAATTCTATTTCTCGTCGACATGGACTGCATAAAAGCAATTTTCAAATGTGCAGAAGGAAAGAAATTCAGCTGCTGGGTCTAATAATGTTTTCGCTTTTGTATTTCGCTCTCTCGCCTTGCGGCGCTTTGCACCCCATAAACAGTTACAGCAGTAATTTTCTTTTATGGTGGTGTGTAGAATGGGCCTGTCTTTTCATGCCGAGTGCCTACACGCCCAAAATGGTCACCATACAACATTATGTTACTTCCAGTTCTTTCCACAGTTATTGGCACCTCTAAGGATGAGTAAAAAGGGTTACAAGAAATTCACCTTTTAGTAAATTAACTTAGACTCACTAAAAACAGAGAAAATCAAACCTTTACTTGATGTAAATTTAGTTCTAGAAAAAAATCCCTCATCAGAAATAATTATTTTAACACAACGACATGTTCCACAGCTATTGGCACCCCTGCATTTACTGCACCTCCATTTCCAATAAAACAGCACTTAATAATCTCCTATAACATCTTATGAGGTTATACAGAACAGGGAATTTTACACAATCTCTCCAGACTGTCCTTGTGCACTTTTCTCTATAGTTCACCCAAAAAGACCTTTATGGGGTTTAGATCAATGGACAGAGATGGCCATTGCAGAAGCTTGATTTTGCGATCAGGAAACCGTTTTTGTGTTGATCTGGAGATATATTTTGGATCAATGCCCTGCTAGAAGATCCATAAAATATCGATATTAAGTTTACGCTAAACCCACCTTGAGTGTTTGCTGTTGTTTCGACTGACCACAGAACACCCAGACAGACAGTGCCAGTAGTGTTTAGCAAAACGCAGGCACAAACAGAAAAGGCTTTTCCTGCCAAGCCTACCAATTAATTTGTTGACATGGATGTTGGCGTCTGATTGTAGTTTTGGAGGCTTGGTTACCCAAAATTGGTTTTTTTGTTTTTTTGTTTTTTTCCCCTCACACTCTCCAACATCGAGCCATGCCGAATTTTGTCTCTCATCATCCCCCTCACTGGGCACACTGGTAAAACAAACTTAGGTATTTGTTGATGATGGATTTTTATTCTCAGACTAAATTTACTTCAAATAAACGTTGAAATTAATGTGATATTAATCTAATTCAACAATATGTGACCTTATCGTAACCCTTTTTACTCACCTTTATGTGCGTGTGCCTTTGTGTAACACTGCGTTTGCATTTCCAAAAGACAATATAGATAGATAGATAGATAGATAGATAGATAGATAGATAGATAGTAGGCTTAATAATAATAATAATAATAATAATAATAATAATAATAATAATACTTTAAATTGTAGGCAAGGTATCTTCAGAAATATGTTTTATTATTCAATAAATAAAGTACAAATCACCTTTACACAACGTTACAATATTAGAGAGGTCAGTGGACCATGAGGTATTCGTTTTGGTGACTACAGTGTTTTCTTTACCCATTTAACTAGACAATGTTAAATACATATTTTATTCACTCCCTGAAGGTTGCATAACAATGTTTTGTTGTAGCTGAGATGATAGCGCTGATAGGAATTGTGTCAGTGTTATAATTCAAACTTAGGTAGTGAAAAGTGTAGGAAGAAACAAAGACGCATAGGCATAACATTGCGAGGGCGGACGTGACATTTTAGCCTCCTTTCCATGTGAAAACTAACACTCTATAAAAGAGATTAACCACTGCTAGCTCGAGACAACAAAATATAAGCTAAAATATGTACAGCTATGTACTAACTATGCAATAATATACTACGATACCACCTAAAGCAAATTAAACACTGGCTGTAGACTAAGACTAACATTGAGGGAAAAAATGCCACTTCAGCAAATTGTTCCCTTTTCTGTTACAAATAAATTTGGGTTTGTGCAATAATCAGTAAAGTAGACATAAGTGTCTCAGGTTAATAGCCAATACAATTCTAATGAATTTTAGCATGCTTTAAGACAAAAATCCCAATTTGGTCCAAATGGGTTTCCTAATGCCCTTGACAAAAATGTGATTTCTGTTCACTGATCTTTCGTTCCGTCTTTATTGAGTTTTTTCATCTTCATCCTGCGGTTTTGGAACCAAATTTTCACCTGTCTCTCGGTGAGATTGAGGAGACGCGCGACCTCGTATCTGCGGTCGCGCGTGAGGTATGTGTTAAACAGGAACTCTTTCTCCAGTTCGAGGATCTGATGCTTAGTGTACGGGCATCGCTTTTTGCGCGTGGAGCTCGCATGAAGCCAGTTGGACACGGGATTGTCTAGGGAGAGGTAGAGGGAGCAAGAGTAAGAGGAAAGTGTAGTTCGAATTCTGAACCAACGCTGACCCGACCGTGCCAAAAAAAACAAATTCAGAATCACGAAAGTTTCAGGTCAAACAATGCTGAAAACCATCATACAAAACACTGAAAACGCTGAAAACAAAATACTACACACTGCTGCGTATTATCGCTACGTGCGTTTAGCTTAGTAACCGCTCCTCTTACTTGCATCGATGAATGGCTTCTTTTCGCTTTCGTCTAGTACATCTTTAGACGGGACGGAGAGAGCATCTGTGTCCGTGCTATATGGTCCTTTTGTGAAGTCACCTTGCAATAGAACTGCATGTGAGTTAGAAAGAGCGCTATCAGTCGTTCCATGCACCTCAGGTTTGGCGAGGTAATGGTGATGCACCGCCGACAGTTCGGATAGAGAAACGCCCGAGTCCAATAACCATGACTGTGGGTAATCTCCAACTAATGGAGGCTGGGGTTGTGCATGCGCGTGAATCACAGAATTTACACTGCTGGTCAGTGGGGGTGGGATGTGACCCCATCCAGTATTGCTGTACATCGGCTGTTTTGAAGGGAATATGCAGGTTCTTAGCCCACTGTGTTCGGTCGGTAAACCTGTCTGTCTCGCGTGCTGCAAAAGCGCCGGACTTGATGAGAAACTGGATTCCTCGCTATCCGGTAGAATTAAAGAGTCAACATAGTATCCTGTCAGAGCGCCCGATGTCGACATGGCGAAAACTGCACTATCGAGTTTAAAACACATAAAACACACACTACCAACAGAAGTGTACCAGCACCTTCGCAAAAATAATAAAACTGTGTGAATCAAAAGGCAACGTCTCCCTTGGTTGGTTGGTAGCCTACATTGAGAGCAGGCTGTCGTTTCATTGGGTAACATGCGCACGTGATCGTTGCAACAGAACAATAAGGGATAAATCAATCGTCCCCGCCAAGGACACAGAGCAAATTCGTTTTGCCTCTGCATTGCGATGTATAATAATCACGAACCAGTAAAATATATACAAAAAGCCCAATAAATGTTCCAGGTTCTGAAGGTCTGGACCACCAAAGAAATACTTGCAAAACAAGTATAGTGAGAATTATTTCCACATTTATCTCATAAGTGTGCAATAACTAAGCACAAGTTAATAGAGAGTTTTATTTAAAACAAAGTTTGTATAATTAATGCGTAGTCAATGCCATCACGTCTTGGATTTGTGGAAGCTGTAGTATTAGAACTTGTATAATTATTTATTTCAAAGTTGACCTTTACTTTACAAAGAACCATCTTTAAAACCATTTCATATCGTCTTGTTTGTTTAGTTTGCAAATAGGTGTGTATTGACATACAACAGTTTCAAGGCTATGGTCTAATTACTGTATCGTTAGAATTCTAATCACAAGCATATATATGACAATAAAATATGTAAGAATACATCAACAAGATATTAATTGTCGTATATCATTTTAAACGACCACTTTACAAATGCACAACGGAAACTGAAATCGCAAAACGTTGCCACCAGTTAATAAAATGGTCTTTACACTTTTTAGAAACTAATAAACGCCTGATGATATATTCCTGATGCTACATAATCCTAAATATTTTCAAGTAATAATAACAACAAACAACAACAGCAGCACATAATAATAATAATAATAATTATTATTATTATTATTATTATTATTATTATAATAATAATATGGGCTAATTGTTTATTGTTATTATATAATCGTCCTTTTTAATACAGCTGTGAAGAAAATACTGAGCTTCTCGTGGTCTATATATATATATATTAGTCACTAATGAATCAAAGTGAGAATTTAGATGTGCGACTAAACAAAAGGGATTTAATTCACTTTCTCCTTCTTCTTCTTCTTCTTCTTCTTCTTCTTCTTATTATTATTATTATTATTATTGCTGTTGTTGTATTTATCGGTCAAAAATCTGTTTTTTTGCACACAAAAATGTTTTTTGCACACGGGTTTTTGTAGTTCCTGTTGTATGAAATATGCTCGATATTACATTGTAAAGCGTTCCAGTATCCTAATTTGCAGTGTAAATAATGTCCCTTTGCTGAATCACAGCTTTATTTAAAAACCAGCCTATACAGTTAGTGAGGATAAATGGAGATAAAGATCGACTATTCTCTTTAAAGGAAAGCAGCCATAACAAAAATCAGAAGCAAAGGGTCGGAAACGCCACGGCACTTCGAGGCTGTAAACTACGAAGGGGGTGCTTGTTAATTATGGTCCATTTCTTTTCTTTATAAACGCTTCTGCGGCTCAAGCCCCTTTTAGAAAGCAGATAAGATCCTGTTGACGAAGGCCTGAATAACACCATAAAATACATCCAAGCTTTTGTGTACTGCTGCTTCTCACGGTTCAGAACGGAAGTCTTCGAGTTCAATTTGAGCCCACACAAGTCTTCGCTTTGCCCACTAGACGTCCAGTCCTAATGGACGTAACCGAGGCCTTGTCTTCTCCAAGCTTCACTGTGTTATGACTTATCATACATGAAGTCTGCAATGGACTGATTTGCAGTTAACCTTTTGGTTTTAGTATTTGTTGCATCAAATTTGCAAAATACATAGTGCGTTATCTAGTTTAAACAATATTTCACCGGCGGATTTAACTGTGGCAATTAAGACAGTTTCGTGTTGCAGAGGTAGAAATGTAATCCCAACAACATGAAACTACCTAAACCACTCGACAGTCTAATCTCAGTACATGGTAAGGCAAGTTAAAACAAGCCTAGTTTTAACAAGGCAAGAAAACAAGACTAGTTCAATATGTTCTAAATTAATACTGAATTAACAAATGTTTAATGCCATATAATGTTATATGCCACGTTACATGCTACTTTAGAGAAAACTCACCTGTGTCTTCACGTCGATTAAAACGTGTTTCGAATGCACATAGTTTTGCCGCCATTGCTGATATTGTATAGTATTCTCAGAAACCGCACCACCTCTTCCACACAGTCTACCAGAACTGCACTAAGACAGTCAGCCAAGTGACGAGACTCACATAGCACAAAGCCATAAAACGCCACAAAAGCGGAATAAACAGGCTATACTGCTCTGCGAGGTCGGTACACAGGGCCGTCGGCAAAAAAATATACCAGTGTTTGGAATGTGTGTGTGTGTGTGTGTATATATATATATATATATATATATATATATATATATATATATATATATATATATATATATATACACACACACACACACACATTCCAAACACTGGTATATTTTTTTGCCGACGGCCCTGTGTACCGACCTCGCATTCCTAACACTGTGACATATATACACACCCACACCCCCACACACAGGTTTATCAGATGTAGTGCAGGTGAGTTGGAGCCAGGTGAGTCTCGAACGTGTCCAAGGGATCGACTGATAAACAGTAGTATGGGTGGAAATGAGACATGCCAAGAGAAGAAAGCTGACATTTGTTAAAGTAATACAATCAAGTAGCCTATTTAGTCGCGATCTTAAAATCACTGAAAGTTCGTGTTTGTAAAAATAGAATGACTTGTCATCACAGAAGCTTGTCAGTACACTGCAAAAATAAAGATAAATTAGAGGCTTGGGCACATAATTTTAAATAAATCGAGCAGGTCACCACGCATGATAAAACAGAAGGGGTTGTGTAATGTCTTACTGTAATACTGAGTTATCGTATGAAACATCGATTTGCATTTATGTGCATGGATATAGTGTTAAACATCAATTCATTGTATTTTGAATGACAAGTAGCTAATCATAGACCATTTTAAAACTACTACCAGAGTGTTGTAATTAAATGTAAACAACCCCTTTGCATGCTTTCTCAGCAAATCAAATAGATATACGTTACATTGTCTAAAATTTAAATCGTACCATTTAGAATACCATCGTCAGAAATACTGTACATTTTTCTAGTCAAAGGTTGAACCCAGAAATATTTAAAATGTTCGTCCCACAACCTATTTTTATTAGTTGTAAGTGCCTGTTCTGAAAATATATTTTGGCTTCTCAGTCTATTATCCAAATGCACAGTATAGAGCACCCTTAAAAGCGTAAACTGTGCAGGATTATTTATTGAGTTCTATTTATTGGCTTCTAATCACTGCTACGCAACTGCACAAATACAGCAAATTTGTAAAGAAAAAAAAAAAAAACTCTGGCACTGCAACTGGCTTAATGGTAGAGTTGGTTGTAATTGTAATTGTATTTGCCGTTATTTGTGGCATCGTTTATTGTGTGTGTGTGTGTGTGTGTGAGTGAGAGAGAGAGAGAGAGAGAGAGAGAGAGAGAGAGAGAGAGAGAGAGAGAGAGTGTAGAAAAATATGGTATAGGCCTATATTTAACTCACAGAAGATAAATTGCGATTTATCATTATTCTAATATCCATGTGGCGCCATATATATGTATAACATCATATGTCAATAATGGGTAGGCCAACTCCTTGCCTCGGAACTATTTGTTATGTTCTGCCTTGTGGGTTGTTAGTGGTGAGAAACAAGCCCACGCTTTTATTCTTAATCCTTAAGATCGAGTTGTAGAGCGTCGACAATTTCACACCTGAGCCTGTTGTTGGCTAAAACTACAGAGTGCAAATAGTTTTTGCGGTTTACTGGTCCTCGTTTCCAGCCTTTACACTATTGAGATCATGAACAATCTTACCGAATTTGTGTACGCTCGTCCAAACACCGAAAGCCACTCCCCCACTAGAGCTATGTAGCCTCATATGGTTTAAACTATCTGACACAGGACACTGAATTTCGTTCACTGGTTGTTTATTTCTTTTTGTTTCACAGACACACACGTACAAAGGCACCCAACTTGCAAATATGTTCAGTTGTAGCCTACTGTTTAAGGTACTTAACTATTAACAAAAACTTTGAGGGTTCCAGTTTCAACAATCTGCCACTGCTGGACCCTTGAAATACCCTTTGTGCATTGTAAGGTTTTAGCTTTTTAAGGCTGCAATGCTCTGGACAAGGGCATCTGATAAATGTTTCTAAGTGTAAATGTAAAAACGCTGTTATGTCCACACGTTCCAACTTTAGTGTGGAAATGTTCACAGTAAAATCAAACAAATGGACACAGTGGAAAACAAACAATAACAAGACCTGTAAATGAGCAAATTATTTCTAGACAGTGTGCATTGTAAGACGAATCTAAGGAATGCTTGTAAGACACTTGTGAGTTTTTCCACAGCACTATGGGAAACAGTGAATGGTATGCACAGGATATTGCTTTAAGACTACCATAGAATCAAGGGTTCACTTAAATTTCACCCAAATGCTGATGTTTACCAAAGTGTCTATAGTAGTAAGTAATCCGTAAGACACACAGACCTAAAAGACACTAACTGAAGCTGGTGCATATCTAAGAGTTTATGGAGCAAACAAGTTTGCCTGAGAAAAATAAAAAGAAAGACTAATGCTAACTGGACACATGGCTGTAAATTCATTTTGTGTCACATGGGTCTCAAACTTCAATAAATCAACTCTAATAAGTCTTACAACGTATTTACAACTTTAACAATTTTCATAATTTGCAGGCAATACACCCAACTACAGCTCCACAGAACAGATTTAAGGATCGCTATGCTATGGCTATGCTATGGCCAGACAGTAAAATCAATTGATCATATGTGAATATATGTGCCTTCCCCTAACTTGAAAACCACCAGCCATCAATGTTGGAATGGAAGTACAAACACAGTTGCTGGAGATGTCATTGGCACATCCATGATGCAACTCTCCTCTTCCATCACATCCCAAAGGAGCTCTATTGGATTGAGATCTGGTAACCGTGGAGGCCATTTAAGTGCAGTTAACTCATTTTAATGTTCTAGAAACCAGATGATTTGATTTGATGAGATGATTTAAGCATTGTTATATAAAAAGTTATCCTTCGAGAAGTAGTCATCAGAAGATGGGTACACCATGGTAATAAAGGAAAGGACATGGTCAGAAACAATACTCAGGTAGTAGATGCTCAGTTGGTACTAAGGAGTCCAAAGGGTGCCAAGAAAATATCACCCATACCAGTACACCACCACCACAAGCCTGAACCCTTGATATAAAGCAGGATGGAGCCATGCTTTCATGTTGTTTATGCAACTTCATGCTGGTAGTCAGATATAATTTCTAACAGTGCACAAAAGGTGAAGTTCTGCAACATTGTGTGTGTGTGTGTGTGTGTGTGTGTGTGTGTGGAATTTGTATATTGATTTGAGGACCTATTGTCCTATTGAAAAGGTTAAGGTTAGGATTAGGTGTAGTTGTAAGTGTAGCAATAATTAACTACAGTAAAATTATGTAAATGGAAAGACCCAGATGGGTGAAAAACACAAACAAATTATTTGTGGTGTGTGTGTGTGTGTCTGTCTGTCTGTCTGTCTGTCTGTCTGTCTGTCTGTCTGTCTGTCTGTGGCAGGGGCGGGTAGTGGGAGCTAGTTTATATGTCGTTGTGAGGACCAAATGTCCAAACAAAAATAGAAAGATCTGACATTACTGACCTTGTGGTGACATTTTGTTCGTCCCCCCATAAGGACGTTTTTAAAACAGACCTGTAACTTACTTGAAAAAAACGCAAAGCTTTTAGTTTTGATTACTAAGGTTAAGATAGGGTAAGGTTAAATGTAAGTATAGCATTAAAAAAATAACAGTAATCATTGTACCAATGGAAAGGTCCCAAAACAAATGTGTATCTGCATGTGTCTGTGTGTTATTTTCAGAAAGACAGCAGCAAAATAGCATATTAACTGTTGCCATTTTTAAAGACATACAAAAATTACATGTTTTTTTTCTTGCAAGATAAATATTGGAAATCCCTTTTGTTTAATATCACATTTTCAATAAGCTGTCTTTCAGATCAATAATTTGTCTTTGTAATCCAGGACTGAAGGAACCATGGTTGTAATTGTTTACAGTAAATAGTAGGTCATAATTTAGCTTAATTTCGATGTCAGTTATGGAAAATATTGATTTCAGTAATTGATTTATCTGTGTCAGATAAATTCAGCAAAATGCCAAAAATGTAAACTGCACTAAAACTCTTAGTAAAGTAATGAGGCTCACATAACACCAAGCCATAAAACACTACAAAAGCAGAATAAGTAGGCTATACTGCCCTGCAAGGTCAATATGGGGCATTGGCAAAAAATGTAGATCACAGGGTTAAGAAAGTTTAAAAAAATCTGTTGCATAGTCCCAAAATGGCAAGCAAAGAAGTCTACTGTTTAGAAAAAACAAATTCACAAAATAAGAAAAACAATAATAAGCTTTTTTTATGTTTTTCTTTTTTTATTGGTGTATTTTTTTTTGTTTTTTTTGGGGGGGGGGTTGTATAATTCCTGCTTACAGCATCCTTGTGATTTTGCTTTTTGAAAGTGTATTTTGATACAATTCTGATTGACTACTGTTTAGGGAGGTGGAATTGCTGGTTTGCCCACCAGTTGTTGCTGGGTGCCCCTCCACTAATTACAGACAGCTGTTTCCGATTCTTAGAGGAGCATCTTGGCATGAGAGACAGTCCATGGAGAGAGTCTTAGGGCACATTTACATGAGAAGTGGCAAAACCGCTTTGCACTGGTGATGCCATTGTTTTTCAATAGAGAGAGCAGTGCTGCTTCTCTCTGCCGCTGTGCTGCCCCGAGTGGCATGCACCAGTCGGTTTTGCCACTTTGCCGTTTCGATTTTGACACCCTGCCGCTTAGGGTATACAGATTACTTTGATTACTTTGGCAAACCTTTGTCAAGCTCTACAATATGGAGGTACATTCACAAATACCACAATACCATTTTTTGCTTATTTGCAAAAAAATAAGCTTTATATTAACCATGTCCAGAAGCAGCATTGATTTCTCTGATCTTGGAGGCATCTGGGATGGACCATAACACAGTGGAAATGTGTATTGTGGACACACAACTTAGTATTCCAGATCTTTTTTTTGAAAAAATGGACACCGTGTTCTCTGGGCCAAACACAAAAAGGACCAACCAGAATTTCATCAGCAAAAAGTCCAAAAGCCAGGGCTTGTCATGGTATGGGATTGTGTCAGTACTCTTGGCAAAGGTCATTTCCGCTGTGATGGCAGCATTAACGCAGTGAATTCTGAGATTTTCACATCTATTCCAGGGACATCCTGCATTTTTCAACAGGACAATGCATAACAAGCCAAATCAGAAAAAGCTAGAAATATGCAAATCCCTTCAAATTATTCATTGAGAAACATTGTTTTTAAACATTTCAATAGTGTTCTCATGCATTTGTTGACAAACTGAGATCCTCTGTCCACTTTTGCTCCTCAAAGACCCTGCCTTTAGTGGACACTGCTTTTGTACCAAATCATGATTACAATCACCTGTTGACATCACCTGTCTGAAATCATATCAGTATTTTTTACCTAATTACTACCCCTAAATTTCCCTCGACTTTGCATACTACCCCTAAATTGACCTTGTAAATCTAAGGAACCCAGTGTTTTTTTATTTGTATTTTACATACCATCCCAACTTTTTTCTGATTTGAGGTTGTATTTGGATACAGAATTAAATAAACAATTTAAACGTTATGAATTGTGAATGACATGTAATTATACAAAAATTTAAAACCACTAGTGTGTTATTACATTTAAACCCAATAAACGTGCTCTAACTGGTTTAACTGGAATGTCCCATGTAAAACAAAACACGCCGTAGCTAGTTAAACTGCCTTAGGATATCGATTTGTCTTCTCAGAAAAGAGTAAAGATATACACTATGTCTAAAATTTAAATAGTTCAATTTACAATACAAATGTCAGAAATGCAATTTATTCTTCTCAGTGGTTGAACCCACAACTGTATAATATTTTCTGGGTGGATTTTTTGTCCAAAACCTTTTTATCGTTTGAAAGTGCCTTTTCTGAACCTGCACAATTGAAACAAAAAAAATCAGCAATTTTGAAAATGGCAAATTGTAGGTGACTTAGAGTAAGTTGTAACTTTATTTGGCATTGTTTAGCCAGTGTTGGTATTTTGTGTGAGCATGTGATGTGTGTGGGTGTGCATGCGCGCAGGTGTGTAGACAAAGACATATGTAAAGACACTGGTACAGCCTATTTAAATCACAGAAGATACGTTGCAATTTCTTATTACTCTACTAGTCTATCCACAAAGTAGGAAAGAAAGTCAGCTAGTCTATTAACTACTTACTACTAATATACTAGCCTACTAATAACTAACTAGAGCCACACGTGGAGGGTTGTCAAGTGATTGTTTGTCTGCGATACTAGGCCTATATGCTGTTATATGTTGATTTTGATTTGTTTGTCGTTCTCTTTAATTCAATTCAGTATGCATGTGTGTAGCCTATGTAGACCTATGTATGTATTACGCATGTGTCGTATAAATTTGATAGTTTTTTTTTGACGACGTGTGTACTCACTTATAATCGTAATAAAAAAACATCCTTTTCCCTACGCTCTTATTACAAAATACAATTAGGCTACTTTACAACTGTATGTGTTAAAACTATGTAAAATAGACGTTAAAAGTATGGTATGTCAGAACACTTGGAACGCAGATTTAGACATGCTAAAATGAACTTTTGCCGTGTGACTTTGATTTTGATTAGCATGACTATAATTGTATTGTTTTATTTCTCTGTTATTAAATAGCCTACTTTGCCTTGAAGAAATTACTACTTGCAAACTGCCTTCCAAGCACAACATAATACCAACCAATGAAATGTGTAAACAATTCAGGTCCATTTACGAAAAATATTCAGTATTGTTAGATGAAGCCTGTTCGTCGACAAACACTCTCTTTGGGGGACGTGATACCTACATTTAGTTGTCGCGGGAAACAATTAACACCTACGTGGTGATCTATGTGAATACATATTAGAAAACATGAGGTTTAGGTAGGCTACTGAACTGCATAATAGCTTACCAGACATCAAAACGGGAATATAAATTATTCTGACCGTAAAGGTCCTACTTGTAAAGTCCTTCCACGGTTTTCCCATACCAGGCTAAAGTGATAGGTTTTCACTTTTGATGGTCTGTGAAGAGGAAAAATGACGACCATATCGTGCTGATTACTTGCAAAAGACGACGTGTTAATCCAGGTATCTGCTCCAGTAATGGCTTGCCTCAGAACTACGTGCCGTCTCAGTCTAGTGCTGTTTTAAGTCTTCGCTAAAGAGCATTCGTGAATTAAACAGGCTGAAATAATGAACGATCTAAGCGAACGTTCGTCTGCTTTCCAAACACCAAAAGCCACTCCCCCAACAGAGCTACGTACCCAGATAGCGACCGTACGTTGGCCCAACGTCGGCGAATGTCGTCATTGTCGCATGTCGAATTGCGCCGTCAAGACAACCTTGGTCTGTGTTCGGCCGTATATTCAGAACGTTGGATAATGGTTGTTAAGGGACGGAGGTCGGCGTCAAAATGCCAACGTTTGTTCAACTCCACGTTGGTCTGTGGCATAGGCTACATTTTTATTTGGCCATTATTTCTGTGCTATAGCTTCACTGAAATACACAGCGTGTTTATTTTTCAAAACAAGACCAAGCAAGCCTGAACAAGCTATTGGGGCTGCAAAATGATATTTAAGTAACCAGTAGCCTATGTCACAAATCAAAATCGGTAGGGACAACATCAAGAATTGAATGGGAAAAAAAACGTGTATAGGTCTAAACTGCGAGTCAGTTCCCAGATTCATCTAAAAGCGTCATCTCAAAAAGCTTACATTTGATCTCGGTGCCCCACACAGTCCATTAGGTGTAATGCACGACAAGGCTTGGCCAATCGCCCAAAACCGCGGAAGACGAAAACGCTCGGACGGGAACGATGCTGCTACCAGGCACCTCAAGTATGTAAATCTGTAAACCTTACTCAATTTGCAAACATTAATGCACAGCTGCTGTACATATTATATATATATTACATGCATAAAAGCGCGTGTTCATTTCAGTCTTCTGAAGCGCGTGATCTTTTCATTTAATTGTAAAACGGCTGTTAATTCCGTTGGGCTCTTAATCGAAGCTGTATAAACACTATATCGGATTAAGCTTAAACATACAGGAATAAGTTTAAAATACAATCGATTAAGCATCAATTTTGGTCTACGCTCAACGAAGGTATTTGGGTTTATATATAGTGTTTATATAAAGGCCTATTATCTTCACATTGAATATAATCAGCTGATCAACCGAATCAGCAGAATCCAAAAGCTAGTTATAACAGCTTTCAAGCCATAAAACCGTTCACCTCTATCTCACCTAAGAAGTCGCTTGCTGTGATTACTTTGTGAAGTAAAATCTAGCGTAAAGTTTTTTGGCAACAAATGGCACAGTGTAACAAAATATCTACAAAAAGGGGCCACTGCAGAAAAAAGTTTAGGGTCCATTGTTTTGCAAACTTACTCATCCTGCATTTTACTGCTTATTTACACTGGAGAGTACATCTGTTTATTTGTTTAATTGTTTGTGTGTTGATTGCAGATTGCCCAAGTAAATTACGAGTGCGTCACTGCTTAAGTTCTACTGATTCCTAGTAAGTTATTATATTGAATAGAACACAATTGACTGCTATTGTAGGGCCTTGATAACCACTCATAATGCATGTTCCTTGCACACATCATTTCCACTGAATTAAGTTAATCTAATTTTAAGAGGAAGAACTAGAAATGATTAAGCATCTTGTACATAAGGAATTGACCAGTAGAAATAACAACATTTATAATTTACAGAATTATGATGCAGAACTAAAATGTAACCCACTTAACTGATATGTTCAGAAGAACTGTGCCTTTCTTATTTCATTCATTTCTTTTTTTCCTCTTTCAGTGAGGGAAGGGAAGCATCCATGCACCTTTTTATTTAATAGCTAAAATATTATCAAATATTAGTTACATATGACATAAGTTATTGTAGAAATACTGTATGTTAAATATGTATTTTAAAATATGTTATTCACATATGAGTATATGTTATCAATAAATTATTTTCCAAACTCAAACACCTTTCCTTCTTGATAGCGGTCTTTCAACTTTTTATTGTTTGAAAACTTGTGTCTGTTTTATTGGTTCTTTTACTGTTGCATTCAGCATCAGTGGCTATTCAACATGCATGACATTACATCAAAACTATGCATACTCAGATTAATCAATTTAGTGTAATCAGTTAACCTGTCTTTGGATTGTGGGAGAAAACAAACACCCAGAGTAAACCCATGTGGACCCAGGGAGGACATGCAAACTCCACACAGGTGGAGTCTGAGGTTGGAATCAAGCTGGACCTGTGAGGTGACTGCACCAACCTCTGCACCACTGTTTGGTCCCTCAGAAAATTGTGTTAAATTTAAAGTTCTCAATTTACTCATTAAATATCACACATTTTTAATAGTTTATTTTTCCAGTTATACAAATTTGGAAGCTGATAGATACTTTCAGAAAGTTTATATTGTTACAAGTGGTCAGAAGCCAAAGTCAGGGTAATGTCAGGCCACCGTCAAA
The DNA here is from genome assembly GCA_025084515.1 of Ancistrus triradiatus. Taxonomy (NCBI): domain Eukaryota; kingdom Metazoa; phylum Chordata; class Actinopteri; order Siluriformes; family Loricariidae; genus Ancistrus; species Ancistrus triradiatus. The sequence goes on along the minus strand of JAJAGP010000559.1, from coordinate 140,775 downwards.
CACTGGTTTGACAACCAACATCAGGCCAACATCAGACCAACGTTAGCCCACCGTCAAACACGCGTTGACACCTGACGTCAGGTCATCGTTGGTCTGACGTTGGCCAACGTATACTTGCTATCTGGGTAGCCTCATATTGTTTAGATTATCTGGGCTTGCATACACGACACTGAATTCTTTCGATCTTTGTTTGTTTATCCTTTTGTTTCTCACTTTCATTTGCACCTATCACATATACACAGGCACAGTCGTAGACAGGCAACCAGTTTTTAGACGTATGCAGTGGTAATGCAGTGGTTAGGGCACTGATCTATTAACCTGTTGAGTCTCAAAATCACAATTCTGTTGGGCTCTTGATATCCTTAACACTTAATTGCTTGCATTGTGCCTTGTAAGGCTGTATCAACCTAAGGATATATTACTATGGATTAGGGCATCTGCTAAGTGTTGTAAGGGTAAATGTAAAAATATGTATGCAAGTTTAGCTTTGCCTTACTCAGTGTATGGAAATGTTCACATCAAGTTCAAGCAAATGAACATAGTGGCAATATTCAAGTAAGTTAAGACTTGTAAATGTGTAAATGCTTTGTATATGTGTGCATTGTAAGAAAATCTTAAGTAATGCTTGTAAGAGATTTATATAGGTTATTTTTCACAGCATTATATGGGAAATACACTGAGTGAATGTTATGCACAGGCTATAGCTTTAAGGATACAGTGGATGCCAGGTAATATTTCAACGAATCAAATGATCAACTTTCTCAGTGCAGTGTTGGGCAGTGTGCAAATCTGCTTTGAAACCTCAGACTCAGAGCAAAAAGACACTAATTGAAGGTAGTGTGCCTCTGGGAGTCTAGGAGCAAGCACGTATGCCTGAAAAAGACAAGAAGGAAGACTAATGCTAATTGGACAAATGGCTGTAAAGATGTCATTTTGACCACATATAGATGCACAAACATTACCGGCAGCAAATTAAGTGTGTGGGGTTATATTTTGCACAGGAAAAACACATCTTGGAGTGTATAGCCACACCTTCTCTTATGATTACTGATCAAAGTGAATAGAAAATCAGGAACATGACTGTTGTCCCAAACCAGTAAATCAGCATCAATAAGTCTTACATTTTATTTACAATATTTAATTTTTTAAGGAAAAATAAAAATTTTATTATGTGAAAATGGCTTTGTATTAGGCAATGCAACAGAAACCACAGTAGGAATATAAGAATCCCTATTCTATGGCTAACCAGTAAAATCAAATGATTATATGTGAACATATAGGTGCCTTCCCCTATTAATAAAATACCAGCCACCACTGTTGGAAATGGAATTACAGTTGGTTACTCTAGACATCAATGATTTCTGCTATAGATATCTATATGGAGTCAGAATACAGTGGTGCTTGAAAGTTTGTGAACCCTCTAGACTTTCTATATTTCTGCATAAATATCACCTAAAACATCATCAGATTTTCACACAAGTGCTAAAAGTAGAAAAAGAGAACCCAGTTAAACAAATGAGACAAAAATTATTATTATACTTGGTCATTTATAAATTGAGGAAAATTATCCAATATAACATATTAGTGAGTTGCAAAGTATGTGAACCTCTTGGATTAGCAGTTAATTTGAAGGTGAAACTAGAGTCAGATACTGACAGCAAAGGTTCACATACTAGCAGCTATTAATGAATGATGATTCTTGATGCAGTGCAATGTGTATTATACAAGGTAGATAGCTAGCTACTTACATTTACATGCAGTTCCTTATTGCACTATATATATATGACATAGACCTAATCGCTTTTAGGCTATTTCTTTTAAAATTAATTTTAACTTTCTTGCTAATCTGTTTTGTTCTTCTACTAATATGATTTGTCCTTTTTTAGCTTTTTTCTTAATTTACAAAATGTATTACTTTATTTTTTGGATTATATATTTTTTTTATTTATCTGACCTATTTTTACCTGACTGTGCTTTTATTATGCTACTTTTGTCTACAGACATGTAAAGCACTTCTACATGGAAAATCACTGTATAAGTAAAGATTATTATTATTTATTACGTTTATTAGATTATTAAGCTTAATAATCTAATGCTGTGATTATGAGTAGGATTGCATGTGTTTAATAGTATTGTTAACCCATACTGTTCTCCATTGTTAAGGTATTTCTGTGACGCTGCTGGTAGAGCAGGGATGCTTAAGTAGTCCTTAAGTGTGCCACTGCCTCAATTCGAGGCTGTGAAATGGTGGGTTGTAGCGTCAAGTGCGCAAGCGTGTTTTCATAGCACTGATGATATATAGGGATATTATATGTTTGAATTGTTGTTACATAGGGCCAATTTAAAGTGACCAGTTAATTAAAGAGTCTTTGTTCTTTGCCAATTTGTGGACAGCGAGAGATGTTTGACATTCTGAATGTTTTATTTTTAGTAATTAAACATGTAACCACTATCATTTATATATTGTTGGTGTCGTCGTCCAATCACGTAGTTCGTCACACATCTGAAGTGCTTTGATCGTAAATACGTCAATGCATTTAAGACTTCGCAAAGTGGTAGCCTATTATTCACTGTCTATCCACTGAAACTTTCATTGTGATTTTTTGCAGTACTGAAATAGATATACAGTTCGACCACTATATGCCATAGGCTACTCAGTAAGTTTTACACGTGTTTATTCGATTTATAATTTCAAAAATTGTGGTCTGACAAACTGTAGAATTCAATTTTGTTCAGAAACTATGCTAAAATGCTTCTCAACTTTATATACCTAGAGAAACCGCTGATGGTTTTCCCAAAGGCCTATCCAAAATGAGTTCTCTAAACTCTTCTTCCACTGCTTTGATTAGTCATTCATTCATTAATTTCTTTTATACGCTTAATCCTGGTCAGGGGCGCAAACAACCCGAGAGAGGGTGAGTTTATTAATTTGTCGATACTGGTGTCATATATCCATTCAAACTTTTCAGCCTTCACAAAACTGATTTTAGGGAATATAGGCGGCACCAGGAAGATGCTTAACAAGGTGCAACCGAGCACACTTTTTCTTAAAAATATATTGCTTTATCAGAGTCCTATAGGTTTTCTTTGTATATGTACAATATAATACCACTTTAAAGTAGAAAATAAATAAAAATAATTTTTCGTGTTCCCATAATATTCATGCTTGATTTCACGTAGCCTATTGACGATCTGCGAAAGGAACGGTAATTACTTATAATTAATGAAAAGATGATATTTTGTAGCAGAAATATAAATACGTTTAAATCACAAACGTTGAATCTCTAAGGACATATCCTTACATTTCGAACATAAATGCCAACAGAACGTTATAGTAGCCTATGTGAGTCGTAAGATTTAGAAAGTCAGCTTCTTACAGACGTATAAAAAATAACCGTGACATGTTCACTCTCATTGCATTCAAGTCCAAGTCCAAGTTCAAGTCAAAGCCATTGCCACCATCCTCGAACTTGAAATGAGCTCTTGACCATTCATGGCACTAAATAATTTTGTTATTCCATTATTGTTTTTTTCCTGCTTATAACAGAGGGTTTGATCCATAATACTGTAAACGACTCCTCTTAAGTTTTTTCTCTTTCATGCGCCTGTTCTGAAACCAGATTTTGACTTGGCGATCAGTGAGGTTGAGCATTCGGGAGAGCTGAAGCCGTTTATCTTTGTTGATATATACACTGAAGAAGAATTCTCTCTCAAGCTCGCGGATTTGATATTTGGTGTATGGACACCTCTTCTTCCGAAATCCAGGCTGATCTGAAAAGCACATAAGTTCACAAAAGAAATTATAATTTTATTGCTGTATTGCAGTTCTGACCAGTTTTTACTTTTAAATGGGAACACAAAACTGTTTTTCGGTTCAGTTACTATATATACTATTTATAATGAAGGTGTTGTGAAATGTTTTCCATTTTATTTTTCCTATTTTCAGCTCCCCTCGTGGTAAAACGCGATTTTAAAATAGCATCTCAATGTAAATGTGTCTAGTGTACTTAAAAAGGAATTTAAATGCAATTTTGATGAGACTAGCATGAATTATAGTGAACCCTGTAGTAAATACTCAGTTTGAATTAAAAATAAGTAGTTAGTTTTCCTCTAAAACTGATGAATCCATAATGTACGGAACTAAGCAATCTGGTTTTCATCTTTAACAGATTATTTGTTCCCACTGTACTCCTCGCACACCCACATGGGTTTTGCAATGCCAATAACCCGTGAAAGTAGCATTGATCATTTTTACAGAGGTATATAACACGCAGGTTACTGTGACTAAAGTAAGCATATGACAGATAAAATGACAGCACCTAAAAAATACAGTGTTTTATAGCCAATTTTAATTTCAAGCACGTTATTTCCAACTACTTTTTGTGTTTTATAAGTCTTGTGCTTATAAAACAGCATATAAAATTTTAATATATGAGCGCAAGATTGCAAACTTTCTTTTGTAAGGTTGGTGCAGCTCCTACGTAGCCTACTTTTCTCTCCGTTCTTCTTTTCCTCATTGCTTCCCGAGCAGGACTCGGGAGTGCTGGTTTGGCGCCACTCCGTCTTATCTTCTTGCTCCAGCGAGCTTGTTTGCGTGTTATGTCTGCTGGATTGCAGTCTCTCCTTTGCAGCGTATTGGTTACTGCATGCGTTTTCCAAGTTTCCGTACGTCGTGTCGAGAAATTGGTCGAATGCTTCCGGTAGTACCCCATTCCTGCCTATGCTGCCGTGAAGGTTGGACGATGAACTCGAGGCTCCAACGTCGTTCTTCGTGAAAATGTCTGCAACTGTAGCCGAGGCCGCTAAACATTCCCGATGGACCACGTCCTCTCCCGGATAACATGGAGCTAGTGAGCTCCGGTGGTGTGGCCACTTTACGGACGATTCGAAAGCATAGTCACGGAATGTAACCTCCCGAACAGCCTGAACCTGAGGCAGATTCGACGAGTATGGATACGGCACTGGGCGAGAAGGTGGTCTTCCAGACAGGAAAGAGGGAAGCGTGGGAAAATCAGCGCTCGGGACATAGTAGGTGCAACTGGACAGATACATATTGGAACCGCCAGAAACCCTCTCGTCAAAATCCATCATTACATCGCGTAGTGTCTAGGTCGGGCTTGGGAGACCCGTGTGCAAAATCCTTAACATGGCTTATGGGGGACTTGTGCCTTGCCTCTTGAGCTCCTTTGAATGAGTATCAGATTTTTTAGACGAAAGCTGACGTGGAAATTCATTGCCTTCCATTCTAAGAGAGGCCATAGTCACGTGACCTCCCAAAAAATTCTCATTCTCTCTCTCTCTCTCTCCCTCTCTCTCTCTCTCTCTCTCTCTCTCTCTCAAGTTAAATTTAAAGAGCTTTATTGGCATGACCGTTACAATGATTATGTTGGTTACAGAATTGCCAAAGCGTTTGGCTTGGCAAATTACAGAGAAACGTTATTACCACGATGACTTATTGAATAAAGTCACTAAGAGTAACACCAATTCAAATACATTTAGTTCAAAAGCAAAGTGTGTGTGTGTGCGTGCGTGCGTGCGTGTGTATGTGTGCGTGTCTGTTTGTGTGTGTCACCCACATTCCCTCAGACTGTGGCAGGTAAATATATAGTTTGCTGCCAGCGTACTACTCTCCTTCTGCACTGTGTTTTTCAATATTGCAGACGAAATTGGAATGAGCTGGATTTTTAAATGATTTTTTTAAAGTAAAACTAGGTCATTCATACAGCGCACTTAATAAGCCTAAAACCTTTTGTGTAAAATAATAAGCTCTCATTTACTGCAACATTTTGTGTTGCACATGTTTCAGTTAACGGCGGGGAATTAAAACGCATTTTCTTACAGAGTCAAATTCTTCCCATTCATGTTCTTACATTTAATAACAATTTCTATACGTGTATACGCTTAATTTCTGGAAAACTCTCGTTAATGTGGAAAATTCATAGATATCAATCATTCGTCTTCTTCTTCATTATTGCTACTCTCCCTACTCTTAATAGTAAATCGTCGATCGTCTTTATAGGTCTTATTAGGTTAGCCTTAAAAAACCGCTAAAGGATTTTCTTAACATGGTTACAGACCATGTGACGAGTAGGGTGGTGTTAGCAATGCTGACTATTTCTTATGAATAATTTGGCGTAATAATATGTCCTAAAGCTGCAGTTTTATATTAGGCACCGTAATAATTTCAGTCACATCTTGTCACCACTGTGACAAAGTGGTTTTTGACTGCAAATAGGGATATAGGCTACTAAGCGAAACAAAACGGACAGGTATCCAAAACGGCCCGCCCCTTCTTAAGCTCCTAACAAATTTATCGCCGTATGCTGTTAAGACGTGTAGCCTACTAGTAATTGGAGTCCAGGAGCGACGGAAACAGGGGACAAAAATGATTTATTTTAAATCTGTAATGATGATGTAATGCTGCTGTAAATCTGATGTTGTAATCTGATTATGTAAATCTGTAATGCTGTAATGATGAATGGTCTTTTATATTATTTTGTTCTCTTGCACTACATCAGTAAGTCCAGTAATAATGTATCCACCTTTATGGTCCATGTAGCTTTGGCTGTTTGGTCTACTTCAAGTTCGAGGAAGGGGGAGAAGAAGACTACAGAAACACCACAAATCCTTGGTCTGCTCCACGTGAAGATCCAAAAGTCGATCCCTGACGAAGAATATTCTACTGGATCTCTACATGGCACAATTCGAGCACAACGTGGAACGGTAAAAGAAGACAAGAAAAGTGAGATGCGGGCGTCACACGTCGATTAAAAATATTAAGAATACGCGAGAAGACATATAAAGTACTACAGACTTTCACACTGTAAGCCCGTGTTGTGAAACGATGATACAGTTACAGTATGATAAATATAATGTATAACGTAACTACCTGGTGAAAAATAAATATATCTTAAACAATTTAGGTTGTGTAATCCTAATGAAATACTGGTTGTATGAATTACCTCGTAAGTCCTGCTTCAAGATAGGTGATTAGCACAAACCTGTTCAAAAGACATCAATTGCTGGTCGCATGTGCTGGTTCGTGCAGGTGAAGTGAAACTTTTTCATTGTACTAGTTAATTGAGAAACCTATCCTAATATATCCTGCAGCTGAAACGGAAGTGGAACTTTATATTGCACTAGCTATTTGAGAAACCTACCCTAATATTTAGTGTTTAATCCTATTTGTCTTCAGTTTTAACTTCTGATATTTTTTGTTGCCCAGTGTAAACCAGCAACATATCTGTACCTACTTACCAGCAGAAACAAGTTTATATCAGCGACCAGTAGTTAAAAGGAACTGTTGTTGATACTGATAACTCTGTCAAATGGTACCTTGTCTGAACTTGTTTTCTACTGTCGCTTCTTATCTTGTCAAATAAATGTACTGATTTTATTTTGAGTTCAGTGTTTCATATTGTAAATTCGCTACTTCTAGTTCAGTAATGTTAGCCACAGGCCTTTTTTTTGATTATTTCCGTTGCTTCAGACCGGGACATGCTCAGTGAGTAACCAATTAATGCCTTAATAGTAGTACATGTAATTTATTTTTTAATCGTTATTATTACTGAACTTTTTCACTGAAATGTAATAAAATATTTTTTGAAATGATCAAAAAATATCAGAATAAAGAGACTACAGAATAGTCCTGTACTTTACGGTTTCTACAGGATTAATGGTTTATAGAAGACTTATTGTGTATAAGATATAGTCAGTATTTGATAGTATTTTGGCATAAAACAGAGAAGGCCTATTTATAGTTTTCTTTTCGTTTCTTTCTTCAGTTTGAACTTGAATGTTAGCAATTATAGAATGGAGATAGAAATAATATAAAAATAATTTTCACTAAAGACTTAAACTATAACCGTATCTCTTGCAACTACTGGTAAATAGTAAAGATTCCATATGAATATTTCACATATAATGTCATATATATCAAACTAAGCAAATAGGTAGAGTGCTTATAAGAGCAAAATATTTTATTTTGCTTTGTGGATTTATTTGCTAATATGTGATTCCTATGTTGTAAATGCGTGATAATAACAGGCGTAATAGCAACCCTGCCGTATCAATACATAGCCTATATGTACTTATAACAGACAAGAACATTTCTTACACTTATTATTGTATCACAGCTTTTTGTTAAATTCTACGTTTTAAACCAAAAATAGTTTCCAAAAATATTGACATTTATTTTCATGGTTTTATTAATGTTTGCACAGGCTAGGTCAGTACTGCACCTGTTGTCTACTAGTACTACTTTTATTTAATTCATGAATTTATTTATTTGATGTTCCTCAAGTCTAAATCTTTTAATGATGTCCTATAACATGAATTAATTAATTTCATACCTGCTTAATCCAACTTAATCTTAAATCATTAAAATGGACTAACTGGCGTGGCCTCACAGTGGCAGAACAGGGCACAAGGGGCATCCAATCAAGACAGGGCGTACATCCATTGAAATGAGCATGTACACACGCATTCACAGTCGGACACTATAGTGACACCAATTGACCTAACGCGTGCCTTTGGAATGTGGGAGGAAATATACGCAGACACAGGGAAAAACATGAAGATTCCACACAGGCGGGGTTCCGGCCCGTGATACATTATCATCTCTGCCGCCCTCTGTTTTATAGGAAGACCATGTCTAAAATATTCTCCAATTTATAATCTTCCCTTTTTAGACAGTTTTGATAACTATCGGTTTTGCTAGTGTCTATTTAAAATGTATCTACGAGTTACACAAATAGAATATGTCATTATAGAGGTGCATTTAATTACCAATAAATTGCTTACCGCGTCTAAATGATTTGCTAAACGATTTGCTCGTTTATGATAGGCATAATTTATCGATCGTACTAAATGTAAAAGAAATTACTACCATTAGAGTAGCTTATAGGCCTACTGAAAATATAAGACTGTCTAAATATATGACGTTTAGCAAATATATACAATCAGGTATTTATTATATATGTTTCTCAGTATCTGAATTTAGCCAGTGTTGCATGTCATTTAAGCGAACATGCGATATTGATTTGGATAAATCTTGGATAAATATGCCGTCTTCTGTTTTTGAAATCTAGATGACCAGGTCGGCGTCTCAAAAACTTGCTGAGGGAGCACAGGCCTACAGCTGATCGTCATTCCCTCATTCAAACTGCATCACCATCAAGACTGTATAACCAAAGACAACAGGGACGTTCCACGGCCAGTGGATACAGCTAGCAGCTAGTTTCACTTCCCAAAATTACGTATATTGGTTGTGAATTGTCAAAAAAGTGAAACGGATATACGGACTTTTAAAACCTGAAGGTTGTCAATACCGAATTATTTTACAGATAAATAGGACTTGACAACCATTTTAGGAGCCATTTCTCATTTGAGCATGAGGTGGCGCCATAAATACTAGATAAGTTAAAATGTCCTCTCATTTTCCTTAATTTAGAATGGATGCGTTTTCATAACCTAATACGTAAACTATGTCTTATGTCCTGCGTAAATATGACGTTTAAATGAATTCTGGATAACAGTGTGGAAATGTACTGCCAATGTTTCATGTAAGAAAGATGTGTTTGTGTGTTAGTAACACTGGTGTCAGAAAAATCATCCATCCATGACCAGACAGAATTTGATTTTTTGTTTATCAAATTTTGGTATATTAAATTACACATTAAGAACACAAATGTTTTAAAGACAGTAGTAAACGGATGCAAACATAAATATTTGTTAATTATTGCATTCGTCCATAAAATGTTAAAACCATCAAAAGAAGGTAAACATACAAAAGGAGCAACAATAGAATAAACGTTACGTTACTTTCAAGTTCTTTTCAAATGGATTTTTGCTCATTATGTTTACCACAGAAAACTACAACAATGCCCTAAATATACGATTAAATAATTTCCTGTTAAATAAAATAATTTCAATAAAATAATAATAATAATAAAATTAAATTTATAATAAAATAAAATTAATAACAATAATAATAATAATAATAATAATAATAATAATAATAATAATAATAATGTTCAATAAAATAATTTCCTGTTTTATTTTCTGTTGCCTGCGTGAAATAAATAAATAGCTATAAATTAGCTAATTGTATTATTATTATTATTATTATTATTATTACTACTATTATTATTATTATTATTATTATTATTATTATTAAGCTTATTATCAGTAAGAGTTTGAATGTTTGAATTAACTGGGAATGGCTATAAGGCAGATAGGGTAGTAATAAGTAATAATATTGCTAATTAAGCCAAAATAGACATTTCAATAGTTTACACAGGATTGCATTCACAACACGGTTAACAAATTAAGTAGTGAAAGAGAATTAATAAAGAGCATATTCTATAGTTATTAGAAAATATTTATTATTGGGTTGGGTACTCATTAAATCAAGTACCAGTTCCATTTATTATCTTTTATAGTAACGACGAAATCGACAAAAACATCGTATCACTTTAATGGGGATCACATAATGGCAGCTGAAACATGGCCTACTTAAAAATTCAACAGCAGGTGGCAATGTTGCTCCACCAAAGACGATTTTGTCTCAGCAAACCTACTGTTTAAATTCAGTATTAATGGAACCGACGATGCTTTTGATTTAGTAATGAACCAGTTACTGTATTAGCCTATTCCTAAAATTGTCATGGATGTTCTTTGACCTACAACAACAAAACTACTCAATTAACCGCAAATAAAGTTTAGAATGTTCGTGCACTGCAGTGAAAACAAATTTAGTAGAATTATTTTGACAGACAGATATGTGTGATTTTCTGAAATTTAAGTAACCTGGACATTACATCATCACCTACATCACAAAGGCGTGGGTGCATTTACCAAATATATCAAGCATTAAGCCGTAAAAAAGTAGTACTCGGTAGACTAATTATTTAACTGGTTTATTAGAACGGACGTGAGGGGAAAACAGCTTCTTTAAATGAGTCACTCCAACATTCAAATGTATTGGGACGATATATAGACAAATTGTTACTTTATATGAAACGGGAAGTCGAATTTATCCTACTTCACCATCATAGCATTTAGGGCTGAGCCTGAAAACCGAAAGATAGCAAGTTAAATTCAGCAGAGGGGCCATTGAACCTCTACCTCACTGAAATCAGCAGAGTGAGATGCAAAATAGTATTTTACAGTCATCAACCATATTTGTTACATATTTCTGTGAAAAGTAACGTAAATAGGGTTTGTTTATCTCTCTCTCTCTCTCTCACACACACACACACACACGCACACACGCTCGCGCGCAAACACACACCGTATTGTCCTGAGTTGCGGTTATGGTCGCCCAAGTTGCGAGCCACAACCAGGCGCAGGCAAAGAAAATGTCGCTCGGGGTCATTATTCAGATCCAAAGGCGGTCTCTGCGACCCAGTAGTCCAAGCAAACGAACTCACCAAAACGTCTATATTCGTGGTATATTTGAAATATTTGAGCTTTGAGCGAATATCTGTCGACAGGAATGATTATTCTCTCTCTCTCTCTCTCTCTCTCTCTCTCTCTCTCTCTCTCTCTCTCTCTCTCTCTAATACAGCTAGCTGCTATTTTTTACTTTGTTGACAAATTTCTTCTCCTTTACTCGCCGGTTCTGAAACCAGATGGTGACCTGTCGTTCGGAGAGGTTGGTCTGAGCAGATATCCGCCTGCGCTTGTCCTTGGTAATGAACTTGCTGGCCGCGTACTCGCGCTCGAGCTCCTTTAGTTGCACCTTCGTGTATGGCACGCGTTTCTTTCTACCGCGCCGGAACGAACTGGTGTCTGGCCCTCCATGAGGCACAACGTCTAAAAAAAGAAACCAAACACAATGATCAATTGGCCAATTTTTCTATCCAACAAATTTTCCGACTACAACCTTTTAAAACTGGGATTGGTATAGTTTGGAATATCAACTATCAAAGTCATATTATGTCTGGACAATCAAACATATTAATGTATTCATAAAATATATCGTCAACATGTTGAGTTCTGTCTAGTCTGTTTTATGATACAACCACCTTGGTAAAATGTGTGGATTATTTTCACACAGTAAATTGTTTAATGAATAGGTTAGCTCCTTATAATGATTCATGGTACCTGGTATCGATGACTTCCACATGTGTCCTGTCTGTGGTTGCTCCTTGGGGCAGTAGACCTGCCCGTTCCAGCCACTAGCGCTGATTGCCCAAGGCTGATAACTTTCCACAGGCAGTAAGGAAGACTCGTGTCTGGGCTCTGATGACCCGCTCACAGCCTGCACTACGGGTACATCCAAGTAACCTGGAACGTGCTGGTACGGGCTCGTGCCATAGCTCGGGTAGAATGTGAACTCCTTGGCTCGTGAAGCAGCGTAATCCTCGGCCGATGGGGCAGACATATCCATGAACTTGTCCCCATAAGGCGAGGCTCCAGAGGCGGGAGACTGAGAGCACGACTTTACCCCACCTCCCCCGTGATGATGGGACACTCGGCATGGGTAATATCCACCGCCTCCGAAATACCCATAAGGCAGTGAAGCGCCTCCAGATCCTTGCGTGGCCGAGCAAGGGCTGCATTGCTTTCCAGGCTCACCAGCTGCTGCCGGAGCTACGTCGCTCGATGTATAAGCAGCTCTGGGAGCCATGAGGTTTCTGCAAGAGCTTGGGGCAAAGTTACCTCCTGCGAATGTGTTCATGTTTTTACCTGCATCGTCGGAAGTGCCGCCGTTTTCATATAGGAACATGATAGGGTCAATCCAGCGCGAGCGCAGGAGCAGTGAAGTTGTCATAGCCTGTCGCACATCTAGAAGCGGTGCTCTCTCTCTATAAAAGCTCACGCACTGAAAAACAGCAGATAAACAGATTCTACAGGAGTCAAGACACTCTGACGTGCCCAGAGCGCCTCCCAAGGTCGTGTTGCCATTGGTTCAGTCGTATCCACGTGTCATGTTAGGCGGCCGAATTGTTTCAGGCGCAATTAAATTAAATGCAATGTTGTAAGACCATTTGTGCGACGTAACACACTTCAAGGTGCTCAAAAACTATGGATGAGTAATGGGGTATCCCCGAGGCAAATAAATACTAGGCTTGCAATGTAAATTATTTAAGCTCATTAACTAATATTTAATATTTTCTGATACTTAATTAGATGACACATTTAAAATAAATACTAAACCTATCTATTTAAGTTATAAATGTATATAATTCTAATGTTTTATATATATATATATATATATATATATATATATATATATATATATATATATATATCTTAACATACACAATGCATCATAATGACCGCAAAAATACTCTCAGAAAATAAATATCTGTTGCGCCAGACAATTCGATTTCAGGCTGCTTCCGCTGCGTTTACGAGATGCTAGGAAGAGAACAGTGGCTCTACGTCTGTATGTGTGTCTACACACATTTTATGTGCCGAGCTAACGCGTCTGCAGGCCAAGGTCAAGTTGAAAGTTGCCGTCTCGTCTGTGATCCATTCAAGCTTTGAAGGGCCGGTTAACCGCTCCCAAAAGGTGAAGAAGTAAAAAAAACTGAGCTAAATTAAATGCTTTCAGCTTTCTACCTGTAGACGTCTGTCTCCTCAGTTCCCAAGTATATGCCAAGGGAAGTAAGGCACATATTACACGTCCATAATTGGTTACACAACCTAACATAATTTTGACATTTGTCATTTTTGTTGAAAGTGCATGGGACCAGATTTGGAAAAATAGAGTTTATTACGAATAGGCTGCTTGCCGATTCTTTGATATGGGTTTTCAGCAAGTCCAATTTTACTGTTGTAAAGTTATGACGTGTTGTGCATAAGAGTATTAATGCGTTTTATTCGTGATATTAGGACAACTCCATAGGGTCATTTTCTTCATTAGTCGACTATCGGATACATGACATTTAGTTCACGTTTCTTATATTAACTGCGACATTTAGTTTTAACTGCGCAAATTTCATTTAGAAAAACGAGTTTTAGACGTTTTAGACTTTTTTTTTTTATTTCAAACGACTGTTCATATACGTTATTATACGATATTTATTCTTGTTTTGCTTCAACTGTTCTAAATAAAACTCGCTTTCATGTAAAACAAACGTCTAAAAATTGAATACCAGACTTACCAGACTGAAAACAATTGGGCTTAATCATAAACAGTAACTCTCCAGTTAGACATATTTGACTATATGCAATAATCAAACAGCATTTTTAACGGCATGACATTACCAATACTGCCTAAACAGCTACCAAAGACATGTCTCGTGGAATTAGGCCGCAAAATAACCCTAAACATATTAAGCAAAAATATACCAAACATAAGAAATTCGTTTTGCTATCATACATGAATAGGTACATTCAACATAGAATGTACTTTCCTCAAATTTCCCAAAGATTTTCAGGCATGTGGGCCAACAGATTTAGTATACAAATAGAGCACTCATTCCGTTTAAGTTTTATATACAGTGAAAGTGATTTCGAATATAGACGTTGTCTTATGGATAAATATTCTCTATATTTGCCCTTTTCCTTTTTAAACAAAACACTATGCAAAAGTAGCCCAAGAATAAAAACGATTTAATATTTCACTCAACAAGCTTATACTGAATAAATATTGTGTTCTGAAATGGTGACGATGACAGAACAAAGATTAACTATTGACTAGACAGTTACACTATAACATTTGGTCCCATCGTAAACAAGTAATGGTTACTTATTTAATAATAACAGATCATTAATAATTGTCGATACGTCGATATATATGGACAATTATTATTATGTGACCTCAGTTTGCCGCAAAAGTCGATCATATTCCCTCTTCACATTTCTGTATTAATATCTATTTTAATTATATTATTTTAATAACTATGTCACATGCTGAGAACACACTGCCCATCAAAAAAGGCAGTTATTGCATTTTGGAAACAATTAACATTCCCAAAAGAAAGTAAAAGATAACGGTACCTTAAGGAAAGGGGGTTTCGAAATATAGCCTAAGTGGACTAACCATATTGACTCTAAACATAGCTGTTGAACCCGGACTCTGACTGTATAGTTGCTAAAACACTCATTATATGATGCCTATACAAATGATAATTTCCAGTTTATTAAATTGTCCAGTAGTCCATTGTAAATGTAGCTCTAGGTTATACTTGTGTTTTGAAAACTCCAAGTACAAAGTAGGTTTAAAAATAGTTTTTGGAGTGTTATGATAAATTGGTAAGAACATGCTTGGGAACGTGGACAGTGGAATTCTGTTTTACAAGCTTCTTACGCCGTATGCTACAACAACCTACAAACAAATGGCGAAATGTTTTTTTTTGTCTAAACCTTGATTGCATCTACACAAAAACCTAAAACGATAACACCAATCGACTAAATGACTTCCAACTAATATCTCGAAAATGCATTTACTGTACAAAACTGTAGAACCTTTTTGTTTAAAAACAATTTATCCAGCTTAGCATGACCAGAACATGCTAAACATAACTAGCCCTTTATAGATAACCTTCCACTGTTTATTAGTATTTATATGCCAAAGACCTTGGATTCTTATTCCATTACTCTAGATACATAACTTCTTTGTAACTAATATTACAACATACAACTTAGGTTGCAGGCTCCTACTTTGAGAATATGTATTTTCCATACATTTTTATGCATCGTTAATATATCGGTGTTAAACATGTAGTAAATGTGATGTTTATAGTATAACTGTTAACAAAAATTCATAGCCCACGAGAAAAACAATTAAGAATTGCAAGCGAAATGTTCTTTTTCATTTATAAAATTAATACAACGCAAGAGTAAATGCATTTTCGAAATAAAATTACTTTCAAAACGTTGATAAACGTGTTACAATAAATCTGGTTATTGTAGTTTTGAAACAACTCACACTGTATAAGTTAACGAATGCAATATTACGCGGAATTTAAATATATGTGATTGTTATATTCATGACATAGGAGCGTTTGAGTGAACTAAAACGGACCTCCTGTTGGTTTTAAACAATGTGGGAGAAATTCGTTGTCGCAAGATTCTTAGACAAAAACGTTAGGCCTACTTTAGATTTGAATTGAAATGTTTTATTCAGATAAATAACATTGGATTATCAACGGCTTAAAGTAAGTATATTCATGTTTTGTTTACTGTGTTGATTACCAGTTTATCTCATGACAAAACTTTTTGTCATTAACATAGCATAACATAGCATAGCATAACGCTACGTAAATGTACATAGTGTGATAACACAGGTTGACTTTCATAAAGTAAATATACCTATGTATTGCAGTACAGTTGTAGCCGTATTTCTGTGCTAGCGTCATGGTCAAGTTCAAGTTGGCAAGCTCATTAAACTTTACTGGGGTGTGTGATAAGGGGTAGATCTGGTAGAGTATGTATGTAGAAATCGATTTCTGGTCTATCACGTGCGTGAAATGTGCAGAAAGGAATGACGTTTATTAAATGATTTTGGAGCCAACCCAAGTACTCAAAGACCAACACTACACAGTGAAAAAGTTAATAAAACTATTGTGTGCCAGTTTAAAAATGAACTCCTAAAGTCAGGAGGACAAAGAGAACATTTCGCACACATAAACCGACAATAAAAATTGTTATATGGCCAAAGTCTTGCTCATTATGCAATAGCACCGACACTAATACGTAACAGTACGTGTAAAACGTACGGTGTCACAACAGAACAGAAATATAATTTGCTTCTAGCTGTTGTTGTGGATGCGCCTATAGCCTATTTTGCTGGACTTTTTATTGTTTATTATGATTTTCTGTTTTCTCGAAAGTAAGGATATACATTACATTTAATTTACATTACATTACATTTAATCATTCAGCAGACCGCCTTATCCAGAGCGACTTACAAAATATGTACTGCAGCGACGGAAGTACTGGAACAGCCTGTAAGTATTTATTAGCTACCTGTTAAGACTAGAGACTGATGATGCTTAGAGACTAAAAGTCCTCATCTGACACTTACAGTGCACATACAGTAAATGCGGTATCCACACAACATCCACTGGCTGTTTTTGTTTAGTTATTTAATTGTTTGTTTGTTTGTTTGTTTGTTTTTATTGTTACTATTGTTGCTGCTATTGTTGTTGTTGTTTTTTTCTTGAATTGAAACGTTGCAGTATTCTGTTTGTTTTGGGCAATATTAAATCTGAAATAAAATTAAACAAACTAAGGAACATTTATTTCAACACATGGTATATTTAACATGGCTTATAACATAATGTTATTCTTAATGTTATGTGCTACTTTGAACGTAGCTTCCTGCAATCCAGACTCAGCCTTGCACAGTAAGGAAAAGAAAACGAATTGATTTTTGGAAATTAAAAAAGTTTCATTTTAAAATGACCTGTTCCTATCTAGGTATGCAGGCACTATATTTCCTTAATGATGTACGCGCGTGCCTTTTGGATCAGTGTGTTTTATACAGTATTACTCCTGAATTGATTTACCTATCGTATTTTGAAACCAAGATCTGGATATTCCATTAGGTCATGTTTAAACGCCACACCAGAATCACGTTAGCTGTACATTTAGAGTAAATCTTTATTTTGCTGTGGTGGAGTTATTACCACATTCTTTAATAGATTTACATAAATCTGATCGAGTGTCAAAGCTCAACATAAAGTAAATAATTTTTCTCATAATTTAGTATATTAAGATATAAAAATCCCAGTGTTGACACTACGCACGTAACAATGCTATACATTCATGTGTAATGTAAGATTATTATTTATTAGCGCGTTCTGAAGATTTTAGAAATAATGCTAACAATTGTATCGATACCACATAACATAACGTTCAATATGCGAGAATTCCATTTCAGAAATCACTTCTCCATTGGATGTGTTAACTGGTTAAATATTACAGCATCAATAACAAACAGTAAATACATTTTAAAGTAATGTTGATAGGCCCACTTTTAAATCAAATATGCTGTTATGTTTGGAGAATTATTTAAGTACCCTGTCGACTATTCGAAAGGAGAGATGGTTAAAATGTGATATGCTTTATGGAGTTGAAACTCCAAGTGGAAGATTTCATTACACCAGGAGTATGAACTAAAGCTACGATAGTACCGAATCTATCGTTATCTCAGTGTATTAATGACTTCAATCAGCAGGTATAATGCACATATTCTAAAAGTAACATTTTCAACCGTTTGTAATTACTCTCGAACTGCAAGGAACCTTACAGACACTCAAACAGTAAAATTGCTTTCTTTTATACAGCAGAACACTTTTCACACCACACACTGTTTGGATGTAGTCCATGGTTAACTTGTTGTATGCAACTGTACACTGTTCAGAAAACAATAAAGGTCAAACCCAGAGTAAACTACCATTAAAGCGTTTTATTTGGGGGGACCAGGACATGGATACAATTTATTGTTTAAAATGCCTTTCTTCCCATTACACATTTAAGTTTGTATTGTAGTAATGTCAGCTTTTATATTTAATAGTCATATAAACCAGTAAAACATAAGCTATATGGCGATAGTCCTGAAGAACTCTGAGTACATTTGTTTTTAGAGTAAATACATATATACTATTGAATTCAAAGTTTAGCATCGTCATGAATTCAGCAATCTCTTAAAGTAGGCATTTACGGTACTAAGTGCAAGCTGCATTTACAAATGACTGAGACAGAGAGAAGGAAAGCATGACAGAAATAGTCATGTGATAAACATCGAAAAGTCTTTTGGAGAGCAGGTTCGATTCTCTACATTGATTAATGAACAAGCCGTTGAGAGCCTTAGAATATTTAGCACAAAATTCAGAGCGAGAGAGAGCAAGAGAGAGATGGGGAGAGAGAGGGAGGGAGAGAGATAGACCCACAACGCCATGATTTTTTATTTTTCAGACAGGCGAGGGCGCACGAGGACAGCATTGACTCCTAAAGCACAGCCTTCGCTAAAGCAACGCCCCCATCCCCCCGGCAGCCCAAACAAACAAACAAACAAACATACACACACACACACACACACACACACACACCTCGCTATCTTTGTGGGGACAGTCACTGACATAATGATTACTATAGCTCATTGTTGCTGCATCTGCCCCTACCCCTAACCTTGATCTCAGTAACCTACAACAAATTCTTTTTTAAAAGAAAGTTCCAGTTTCTCTAACAAAACATATATCAGTTTACCTCTTGAGGTAACATTCACCCGCTATATCACATGACCAAGCGTGGCTGGATTCCCTGAAAGTTGATGTGCAATACGATGGCTGGAAATCCCAGAGGACTTCATCACTGTGCGTCGCGAATTTTACTACTTGAGAGCAGATCAAAGGGTGACCGAGAGGAGGACTCCTCCTTAAAAGCAAGCAAGACGCGACTTTGCCTTTGTTTTAGCGATAAATTAAGTCTATCAAATCCTGCAAACCAAGAAATCCCGGGAAACTGAATTTTGTAATTGTAAGTTTATTGCAAGTAGGCTATTGTTTCGCAAATACGCACACCATTTAGATTTTTCATCATACAGTCATTGCATTGCATTAATCTGTACATAATTTTTGTTTTGTAGGCCTGTTCAACAACAACACATATGTACTGTCGGAACGGAACGGCCCTATATGACTCCACCACTATACGACGCCACCACCGTCGTTATTATTATTATTATTATTATTATTATTATTATTATTATTATTATTGTAAGACGCACCCAGTGGGCTTATCTGATAGACAAATCCGATTAAATGTCAAATAGTGTGTTATTCTGACTGCCGGTCAGCGCGACTTGACCTTTCTGCACTTGACACCACTTTGGAAGAACGAGTAAGTACGAATGCGAGAATGAGAGAAGGAGCAAGAGAGAGAGATAAAGTATGACTTAGAAATCGAATTGAGTGAAATTATTCACCTCAATTGATGTATCTTTCAGTTAAACGCTATAAATGTAGACACTGCTCTTAATCTGTTGAATATTCTCTTGCAGTTCAGATACACTGTTGCTTGAAAGTTTGTGAGCTCTTCATAATTCTCTATATTTCTCCATAAATATGACGTATAACATCATGAGGTGTTTCACATATGTACGAAAAGCAAAGAGAACGCAATTAAATTAATGAGACAAAAATACTAGAAATGTCAAATTGTCATCTATTTATTGAGGAAATTTATATTACATATCTTTGAGTGGTAGAACAAATATGTGCAATTTTAATTTCAGTATCTGGTGTACCCAATTGGGTAGCAATAATTTATGATCATTTATGCACATTGACTTGGATTAATTTTTTTGCCCATTTCTTTGTACTGACCAGCTTACACTCTGAGATGTTGGTGGGTTACGCATGCTTCATGCTTACTTCAGGTTCTTCCACAACATTTATTCTGGATTAAAGTTAGGCCTTAACAAGGCCATTCCAAAGCATTGACATAATTATTATTATTACAAGTGTGTTTTTATTATTATTATTCTTTAATGTCTGTAATTCTTTAATACAATGACTTGTGTGCTTAGGGTCATCCTCTTGTTGCAAGTCTCATACTCTCTTGAGATTCAATTCGTAGAGAGATGTCCTGACATTATCCTTTAGAATATTCTGATCTAACTCCGAATTCATTATTCAATAAATGATGGTAAGCCATTGTGGTCCAGATGCAGCAACACAGTCTAACACCACAACATTACCATAACCATCACAGATGGTCTAAGTTTCAAATGATTGAATACAGTATTTTATTTCCTCCAGACATAATGCTTCTAATTTAAAAAATAAAGTTGCATATTGGTCTTATCCATCCACAAAACACTTACCCTACTGGTTTGTCAACATGATCTTTAGCAAACTGCACATGTGCAGCCATCCTATATTTGGAGAGCAGTGACTTTCTTCTTGCAACCATGCCATGCACACCATTGTTCTTCATTGTTCTCCTGATGTACTCAGGAACATTAATAAGGTGAGAGAGGCCTTCAGTTTCTTAGAAAACAAAATTGTGATTTTGAAGACTACTTGCCTTGCTCTTGACCTTTGTTGGTTGACCTCTCTGGAAGTGGTGGAGTCCAGGCTGATGAGCATCAAGACCTCTTGTTCCGAGATCCTCAGAAATCAGTTTCTTGTGCCATGATACACTTTCATAAACGTGTTGAGAAGTTCAGACTTTGATAGATCCCTGCTCTTTACAGTAGGGCACCTAATACAACAGCCGATTGTCATTGTCATTGACTGAAAACACCTGACTCAATTTCCCCATTAAATTAACAGCTAATCCTACAAGTGCACATACTTTTACCACTCACAGTTATTGGATCGATGCACAAATATGAAAAAATCTGAAGGGGGATTATATTATCAAACACCATTGTACTGCACTGATGCATAAGAAACGTGCTGAGATGTTCCTGAGCTGCAGTGCATGGCATCTCCAGGTCAATACTGATGGAGACATTTTAAAGGCAACATGACACTGTACTTAATAATAATAATAATAATAATAATTATTATTATTATTATTATTATTATTATTATTATTATTATATATCCCAAAGCAAAGATTAAGGCTTTTTTAGTGTAAAATTTGTAAAATAGTGTCCCCAGGAGGTAAAATTGTCAGATCTTTCTATCCCTGTGAGGACACACAATTTTTACTAGTGCCAGCTAGTGGCAGCTGGGCACATATCCCCAGTTATTTTGATTAGACGACATCACTGCCTGTATAGAATGAAAAGCTGCAGCCACATCTGCTCTTTGAGTAAAAGACTGTTCTATACACATACATATTTCAGTCTTTATAGAGATCTGCATTGACGTGTAATATTGTAGTACTGCACCTGGCAGTAACCTCATTATCCAGCAGGAAATGGTATTTTTGTCTTGCCTCACCTCATCATGCCACCCCTATCGTATGGAGGACATTTTGTTCTTGAGAGGAATGAAAACAAGAAGCCAAATGCTTATACATACATATGTATGTATAAGCATTTGGCTTCTTGTTTTGTTTATATATATAAAGTGGTAGCTTCCAACCATTTACATTTGATGCATTCAGGCATTCCACTAAAGAAGAACAGTTAGTGGGCAATTAGCTTTAATAACGTTTTAATTAATATGTCGTTGCTAATAATACAATAATAATAACTGCATGTCTTTAAATTATGTACGGCTTGTCCATTGTGTCATTGCGCAGTTTTTTTCCTCAAGCTTATCCTTTGATTTGCCCTCCCTCCCATTTGCTACGCCACTAGTGCTCGCCTGTTTATTCCCCGTCGAATCGTCGAATGGCGTCACCGAGCCTTCTATAATGACGCCTTGCCCTATTAAGAATGACAGTTCCCGAGAAGTGGGAGAGCAATGGTGATCCGTCCCAAGGATCGCGCTTCACTCTTTACAGCTTGTACGTCCGTTTATTTCACTGCTGTAAACGGCATCTGTGAGATCGACCGAAGTCGGTATTGCGCTTGCACTGCGTGCGTTGGGTATGGAAAGCAGAAAGGATACACCGATGCGAACTGAGGGTGGTCATACTGACACGCGGGACTCTAATTTGTCCACAGTTGCTAAGGAATTCGTTTGCGACTCGCCAGCTCGCCGCAACTGCACAAACCCGGTGTCTTTTCCGTACTCACAGGATCGAGTACACGAGATGAGGGACGAAGCACTGAGTGGCACATTTAGGGAAATGGGTCAGGCAAGCAAGCCGTGTGCACCGGAACGAGAGGTCTCCGATCTCCCTACGAAAGAAGCATGCAGCTCTGATGCAGAATCCGACTTCTATGAGGAGATTGATGTTAGTTGCACTCCTGAAAGTATGGACTACCACACTGCTCAAGGTAAACAGCCGTTTTATGTTTGCTATGAACAGGCCGTGATGTTATGACCGTTACGTTATGTTTATGTTGAGCTTGGTTACTTAATTATAGTTGCTTAATTAATGTGTTGTGCTGTGTTCGAGTGGTGCTGACAGGTCTCCGATAGCTGCGTTTGGAATGTTTGAGTCAGTTATCTAAGCGTAGTGTAGGGAAGTGTTTAGCAACAGAGACCAACCCGTGAACAACGAGATAACGATACGTTTGATTTTGTTCTATTCAGTTTTGGCCCTTGAAAAAATTGCAAACAACTGCATGTTAAATAGTTTTCCACCGTGACACTGTCACATTCATAAGATATGTATATGTAGACACCTTTGAATATAAAACATCTGGCCCTATCCAGCTTTTATGACATAAATCTTATGACAAATACAGTTCAGTATACATCATGCATACTAATATATATATATATATATATATATATATATATATATATATATATATATATATATATACACACACATACACATTTCAAGAAGAATTGTTAGGGGGTGTTATGGCCTGCACTCGATTAAAATCCAACTGATATAACAGGTATATATAAAGGCTACTGTATACAGACAGGCAGGCAGACTGTCAGATCAATCGATAGATCGATATAGATAAACAGGATAGAGAGAGAGAGAGAGAGAGAGAGACAGAGACAGAGAGAGACAGAGAGAGACAGAGAGAGAGAACGTTACATTTAAAACTTTATTCCATTCTTAATCATGCAATAACAACTGATAATAAGTGATAAGAGACCTGATTAACAGACGAGCATGGTTAATTAATTTTGTTGTATTCTATCACTACTACTATAATAATAGCAATAGTACAACAAGACATTATTAACATAAATACACGGAACTCGTTGTTGTTGTTGTTGTCATCATCATCATCATCATTATTATTATTATTATTATTATTATTATCATTACTATTATTAACACATTTGCTGTGCAACAGATGCGATCGGGCTGGTCAAATTTTCACAAAGGAACTGCTTCACGTATGTTTAATTACAGTTTAGTTCTCAGATTTATTGAAGGCCTAAAGCTTACATGTCATTGCTTATACAGGTTGTGAAAAGGAGTCTCCGATCCCCAGCAATGACAGGGCAGTGGATGCTGGGAAGCTGAGCACAAGCCCTGGTGCTCTGTCCTATGGCCCAGATCAAATGCGACGATATCGGACAGCTTTCACGAGAGAGCAGATCGCTCGACTGGAAAAGGAGTTTTACAGGGAGAATTACGTGTCTCGTCCACGCAGATGTGAACTTGCGGCCGCCCTAAATTTGCCTGAAACGACCATCAAGGTAGAGGCTCAGTTAATTTCTTTAAGAAAAGTGACCCTTAAAAAATTACAGCTACCATAAATGTAAGAATAGCGTATCACTATGATTAATCACAGTTTAATAATTAGTCCGACTACTCTTTATAGTAATTAAATAACCATAAATATGTGTTGCCACGCATCATTCAGTTTTAGTTAACCTGGTCTAATTATGACTAATTATGATATATTACGCTTACAACAGTACCTCTTCAGAATGCATTTGTCTTTGCGCTTTTGCTCTCAGGTTTGGTTTCAGAACCGGCGTATGAAGGACAAGCGGCAACGGCTGGCCATGACGTGGCCTCATCCAGCAGATCCAGCCTTTTATACCTATATGATGAGCCACGCGGCCGCCGCAGGAAACCTGCCTTATCCGTTTCCCTCGCATCTCCCTGTGTCCTACTACTCACCGTTGAGCGGCATGGCCGCGGGCTCGGCCTCCGCAGCGGGCTCTCCTTCGTTTACTAATCCACTGCGCTCCCTGGACACTTTCCGTCTGCTTTCACAACCGTACCCACGTCCTGACTTGCTTTGCGCCTTCCGCCACCCATCACTTTACACAAGTGCAGGTCACGTCCTCGGTCCCGGCGGAAGCGCGTGCTCGTGTCTTACGTGTCAATCCAGTGGAATCGCGCAAAGGTCGACAGCCAGCGCAGATTTCACATGCTCACCCACCAGCAGGGCCGACACTTTCCTCACGTTTTCTCCAGCCGTGGTCAGCAAGTCGTCTTCTGTTTCTGTGGACCAGAGGGAGGAAGTACCGCTTACCAGATAAAAGTAAAGCAGCCATGAACAATAATTCACTTGCTAGAAATGATCCACAAACGCATGAATGTCACCGACATCCCAACCAGCCGACGGCCTGTTAAGAGTATGGGCATTTCCAGTCATGAAGCTAGACTTTGCATGATGAAGGACACCTTTAACAATAACAGGTTAAACAATAATGATATAAGCAGATATATGAATACACACACTCCTTACATGAGACGTCATTCAGTGGCTCTGAATACAAACTAGATGAAAAGAAGTGACATAACAGTGCTAAAAATTACAAAAAGTAATGCGTTGGGGACAAATAATAATATGCTAATTTATATAAATATTCTTCATTTTGCAGAGAAGTTGTAACTGTTTTTGGTCGTCTAACAATGGTAATATGGCCTGTGAGCGCTCGCTCCAAGCAGTAGCACGCAATATTCAGATGCTAGGAGAATATTAAACAGAAACGTATTCAGATGGCTGAATTTCTGAATGTTGAATTAATGATAATGTCCTGTCAAAGCGGCGGTAACAAGGCGCCCTGGGAATTGAGTAGGTGATGCTTAAGTAGAGTTTGATCAGAAGACGAGAGAGTGCGACAGATCCACTGGACAATCAAAACACAATTTGGGCCAAGAGCGAGATGCCTGTCACACACATTCCCTCATCTGAATACTTTCACCTCCTCACGTCTTCATCCATTTCAAGGTCCCACTGTGTCATGTTACATACGCCCCAGTCATTTCAGTGAAAATTAAAATCAAATGATCATCAGCTGAGTTAACAACTTCTTAATTAATATTGGATGACTTATTTGCGTCTTTATTAGCGATCCCAGGTTCAGACCATGTACGGTTTATTACAGGCAAAATACAACTAACTATGTTGTTATGAGCCTAAAGACAATTAATGGCCATTCAGAACTGTTCGGTAATCTTCTTGTAATGATATGAGTGTATTGGTTTCTTAATAAAAGTGTACTTCTACCGAAATTTGCTGAATGTTTTTATATTTATCAAAATAGAGTCAGAAGATAAATACTTTGAAATTTTTTTGCTTAAACTTTACCTTCATTAAGGTCTACGCTTGCAATCTTGTAACAAATTCGTAACAGCTAGCACAACATGCCATGAAACCTCGTTCTTTAGGCTAGCACAGTTACTGCAATACGTTTAGGAAGGGTACAGGTATAGATCATTACTTTGTTTAACAATGGCATTTGGCCTACAAAGGAAAAACAAAATCTTAAGTTTTTGTCTTTAAATTTCATTATAATATCAAGCTTGTTTTAAATAATACTAAAAGTAATTCCTTGATGTCATTACGAATTTAACGTTCCTAAAACTTAAGTATGGTTTAACCCCTACAAATAGGAAACAAGCCAAATTGATTCGGGTTTTTTTAAATCTCTCTTTGACTGGAGCCGGTTTACACTCAGTACAGGTTATATTGGCCTATAGGCTATTGAATGTGTAGACAATTCGATTATTTTACATGGCATTTAACTAGAAAAGCAAAAAAGAAACATAATTCCATTGTTCATAATGCATTATATGACCAAATAAATTGGTTAATATACCGTAAACGCAAAATAGTTGAAAAAGGCAGGTCTTTAGAATAAATATTTTCTAACGGTTATATATCGGTGACAACTCGAATTTGGTGTATTCTATACATCTATATTCAATATATTTGTAGCCTGACACAAATTGGCTATGTGGGCTAATGTCTGCGCAGACAATTACATTATCTTTTAAACAGACATGGAAAATCCAAACATGCCTATTTCCATATTCCAATGCATAAGTGAATTGGCTACATATTTTAAATATAGATTAAACAATTTTACTAAAGGATAGAATATAATTATGTTTAAAACAATATAACAGATTAGCATATTGATTATAAAAACAAACAATGCATGTATAAATGTAGAGGTCGTTTGTAATTACACAGTGTAAACGTTATTTCAAAGAGGAATGCCTCATCCTTAACATCATCTCGTTATTTCTACTTTACGTTTACCTTGTGGGCTGAATATCTAAATAACTCGATACGATTTTGACAGTGAAGTAGTCCCTATAGTCGCAGCTAAGTGACTCATCAATCGCCTGCAATAGAAAGATCGGAATGATATATTTTAGAGATGCTACAGATCGATGATTCCTCCACCATAGCAATTAGTGTACGTTAATTAGCTGGATTAATTTTTGATTCTCCAGCAATTGAGGCACATGCTTTGCAAATCGAAATTTTCTTGAATTCAAGACTATCATATCAAAATTCTTTTCATACAAAATGCAACCCGAAGTGAATTTGCAGGTTTTCCACAGGGATCAATTATGATAATAAAACATATCACAACTAACATTAATGATGAGAGGCAATAGGATATTAAGTATAATAAATACAAAGATATCAAAAAATGTACATGATAGAATAATGGGAATGAAACGGTTTTATATATTGGCCTATAAATAACAGGGGATTGTACTGTTTTTATTGTACTACAATTTCAATCTTTTGAGATACAGCATTGTCTTTGTGTATAATAAGGGTAAGGGGCTACAGTGCTCTCGTTAATTGGCGGTCCTCATATTTTACGCACGCGTTTCAGCAGTCATTTTGGTCCGAGCTTAACCATATGCCCCGCACCACTTTTGCAGGCATGCTGATTGATGGCTTTATTAAGTCATTTTCTTGTAAGTGTGACCAAATTGATTAAAAATGCATGTTTAGAATAATGTGCCATTTAAAAGGACGATAGCGAAACCATGAGGGAGATTTATGCTCTCGTTTACCTAGAGCGTGGGAATTGTATAGGGAATGAAAACAGCCACATGAAAAATGACAAGATGTATATTACGATATATAGTATACAAATAGAAGCAAAGCTACTTATCCACTGTAAACTGATAAAAGCATTATCGTCTGTGGAGCAGAAGGCAGTGCCAAGCAGCTGTCATTTAGAGCGCGCCCGCATCACCCATTTAAAACTAAACTTTATGCTTGTAATTTACGGCGATGTGCGCGAGGCGTGAATGCAGCGGTCGGTGCCTAACGATGAAGGATGGGAAATTAATGCGCAGGCGTTCGAGACAATTCGAGCCTTCGTCTGGCTAACAGGCCTTCAATGGAGCTCTGAAAGTAGAGGTCATCCAAAATCAATCAGGCGGCGTGTGCACAGTCATCTTCCTATAGCGTCTATCAACGTTATTTACGGTGCACTGAATACAGCAGCATGGTTCAAGTGACAGAACCAAAATTTTGATGTGTGCGGCATTAGATAAAACACAAATTTATTCAAGGGAAAACGAGTAAGTGCATAGCCTAACAGTTTATTTATAATAATAGGGGTACAGACTAAATGTAAGAATGTTTGGCTACTAAAATTAAGTGGGTGTCTAAATTCTAACGTGGTTTCTTCTCCATTTCAGTTAGCTCTGACCGCTGAAACAGTTATTCTAACATTGTACATAGTGTTAATTTAATTTACTTGGTGTTATACTATCTATATCTGAATGGCCATGACTAACAAATTTGAAACTATTGAGCAAGCATGATAATTATCAGTAAAGAAAACTACACGGATGCATTCCTATTTAAATTTTAATTTACAACATTTTAACAATAATTTAAACCCTAAACCTGCTGATACATATTCCAGTACCTTACTGCACCACTACTGCCATCATCTATTCCACAGATGGATTTACTAAAGCTTTGTGTGAAGAGTGATTCACATAAACTGTTCCCCACATTGGTACATTAAACATCAGACAAACAAGTCAGTACAAAATTGTCTGTGTATTGCATTGTGCTTACATAGATGTGGTATAACAGTCTTAACTGGTCAGCACAAGAGGTGCAGTTATTATATATGTGATTGTATTTAATCTCATATAGGCTACCATTCAAACAATCAGAGAATATGCATCCTCAGAAATGTCCCTAAAGATGAAAGTACTGCATCACTAATACAAAATCTAACAAAATATATCTGTTTCCATCCTCTCAGCATAACCGTCACCTGCAAGCAATATGTATGTGTGAGATATTCTTTAGCATGAATATCTATATTCCTTTTGGTAATCAGGGGTATCGGTGGATGCAGGGTACTGAGGCCTGTAACATCTGTTTCAGTCTCTATCTCTGGAGAGCTATACTAATCTGCATGTTTTTTTTTTCATATTGTTCTGCTTTGATCATGTAGTACAGTCAAAAATCAATCATTTCAGATCCTTATTAAACTGTTTTGATTATCTTGTCGGTCAGCACTGATTTAATTTTACCCACTGAAGGACTTCCAACCATAAAAATGTTTTAAATTTGAAACAGCAAACATAAACATTATGATGACAGTAGTCCTTTTTCCCAGATGTCCTTATTTATCCAAACAGCTCCACAGACATTTGAGCCAGGTTGAAATCATACAATTCTGTTTAAAATAATTTAATAAGCACTTTTTATGGGAATGGTTTATTGTTTTATGACAACTGAGGCAGCCAATGGCTTAACATTGCCTCTCTCCTCACCTCCTTTTATTTTACAGTACTATGGTTTTACAGCCAAGCTGCAATGGCAGCCATGTCAGGACCAGAATTTTCCATCCTTTCCCAGGCTAGGATCAAAAACAGGATCTGAAATCTCAAAGAGATGTCATTTGAGACCCTTTGCATTTGTAAATGCATGATCTCTGGATGATTATAATATTGTTAATGATGCTGCATTAAAACTAAAAAGCTGCAGCTATGATCTTCATAACCTATGAAGTACTTGACATTTTACTATTTTGCAATTTACTACAGAAAATACTGAAAACAAGATTACAGTGTTACACTTATCTGCATATGCAAACAGTTTGTTACTGTAGCACACAGAGTCACTCAACTGCAGAGGAATAAAGGATATGTCAAATTGTGCATTCCATTTACTCATTTATTTCTTCATGTACCAGAAAAAGGTTTCCAGTCAATTACTGTTAAATCTGAGATTCACCTTCAGAAACTATACAAATTATAAATTAATATCTGTTACAAGCCAGCTATACCTGGTAAGAGCTAAAGCCAAGCTATCAGCTACCAGCAACACAATGATAACAGGTTAAGACTGTCTAGGGTATATGTGATATAGGGTATATGGTAGATATACCCTAGACAGTCTGCAACATAATTAATTGTTTTTGGGAGTTACATTTAACCTGATAACTACTTCCAAACCTATCCATATAACATTTGACTGAAAATCCAAAGAAAGATGTCAACTTACCTGAGTACAATGCATCGTGCTGTCTTGGAGGCTGACACCCTAGCTGGTCCACTCATCTCACTGAGCCACTTCACCTCCAAATATAAGAGTGAGCATTCTGGAATAGCTCATCCCTGTTTAAGGTACAGTTTTTATTTTCTTGGCAATTAATAATGACAGCAGCTATTTACTTGCCCGCTGCACCTGGTTGTCCCATTTGTTAGTACTTGGTATACAAAGCCATTTAGGCTTCCAGTTAGTCTCTATCACATGACTGTACTATATTCAAAACAATAGCCCTACAACCTGACAAGACAACTGAGAACCCTGGATGTTCCAACTTTACATCTACAGTGGTGCTTGAAAGTTTGTGAACCCTTTAGAATTTTCTATACTTCTGCATAAATATGACCTAAAACATAATCAGATTTTCACACAAGTCCTAAAAGTACATAAAGAAAACCCAGTTAAACAAAAACACAAAAACATTATACTTGGTCATTATTTATTTATTGAGGAAAATTGTCCAATATTACATATTAGTGAGGGGCAAAAGTATGTGAACCTTTGCTTTCAGTATCTGGTGTGACCCCCTGTGCAGCAATAACTGCAACTAAACATTTCCTGTAACTGTTGATCAGTCCTGCACACCGAACTCTGTGACCTCGCCAACTCTTACACACCTTGCTCTTGGAGTGATCTTTGTTGGTCGACCGCTTATGGGGAGGGTAACAATGGTCTTGAATTTCCTCCATTTGTACACAATCTGACTGTGGATTGGTGGAGTCCAAACTCTTTAGAGATGGTTTTGCAACATTTTCCAGCCTGATGAGCATCAACAGCTCTTTTGCTGAGGTCCTCAGAAATGTCCTTTGCTCTTGCCATGATACACTTCCACTAACATGTGCTGTGAAGAGCAGACTTTGATAGATCCCTGCTCTTTAAATAAAACAGGGCACCCACTCACACCTGATTGTCATCCCATTGATTGAAAACCACCTGACTTTAATTTCACCTTCAAATTAACTGCTAATCGCAGCAGTTTTATACTTTTGCCTCTGACTAATATGTAATATTGGATCGTTTTCCTCAATATATAAATGACCAAATCTAATATTTTTGTCTCATTTGTTTAACTGGGTTCTCTTTATCTAGGACTGAAAGTGAAATGATGTGAAAATGTGAAAATCTGATGATGGACTGTGATAGCCTAGCGGTTAGGGTATGGGACTCTGGACCAGAAGGTCCAGGGTTCAAATCCCACCTCTGCCAAGCTGCCACTGTTGGGTCCTTGAGCAAGACCCTTAACCCACAATTGCTTGGATTGTAAGACTGTATCAATTGTAAGTCGCTCTGGATAAGGGCGTCTACTAAATGCTGTAAATGTAAATGATGTTTTAGGTCATATTTATGCAGAAATATAGAAACATCTAAAGGGTTCACAAACTTTCAAGCACCACTGTACATGTGGATGTATTAAAAAGTACTCAAAACAAAATAATGCGTTACAGCAGATTTAGAAACAACATGTTGCCTCAAATATCCAGTTCATATTTCAGTCATAAGGCAGGTGACGTTTACTAGGTATGTGCTACAAAAGCCTGTTCAGGAACAACTACTAGCATGTGGTTCAGAAGTTATTTCTTCAAACTCCAGACAATGACGACTGAGCTAAACTATCCTTATTGACTCTGCGTCAGACCCAACTGCAATCCACTGCAATGGTTCAAATTTCTTGGAGTTCTGCCTGTGAAATCTCAGTATCCTCGAATCCCCTTTAGTATGTAGTATAGCACTAAAGGCCAGTGTATCACTGTGTTAGAGATACAGCTCACATTCGCCAGAAATGTTTATACCCTGTGAAGCAGCATGCCAGTTCATTTGTATTTAACCTGTGGTCTGCACAGTGTACTGTACCATCAGAGTTCAAACCCAGTTTCTCAGCATTCACCACTGCAGCCAGCATGCAGATGGGAGATCAGGATTCCATGTAGCTAAAGCAGTCTTAACTCTAGCCAAAGGCATTTCTAGACTACTCGTCGCACTGGGGCACAAACAGAATTTATAGGGGCACAGTTGTATTCTTCTACTTGCCAATTGGTTATAGGGGCACATCTGTGCATAAATACAAATCTGTTAAACACTAAATAGATTAACTGATTCAACAATAAATGTGGTGTTACTCTGCCATGGATGAGAGACTAAGAACAAATGGACACTAAAAGGTTTTTATTCACTGCATGAATTTTATTTATTCTAACTTAACTGATGCCTTTACTTGTTTAATGAACGCATTTGCATTAGAGGTCTAGTATTTACTTGGGGTAGCTCATACAGTTATAAGTGGCCAAAAGACACAGCTATGAGGTATCATTACCGTGCCTGTGGTTGACTTTCTTTTATTTATTTGTAAATATTTGTAAATGTCCAGTAGTCCATACAAAAAAAATAGAATCTGACTTTGAAACTTTAGAAAGCTTTTGGAAAGATGTTGGGGCATTATGGGAACTGTAGTGCCTGTAGTGAAGTTGTGTGGCCTGTCCTGTAGTTAAAATAAATGGACAAGATAAAATGGACATTTTACTGCCATGATTTCAGTGAGACAAGAAAACATTTAAAGTGGGTCTGATGACGCCTCTGATTCTAGCCCCATTCATTGCAATTGTTGGGAAGCATTTCTGTATTGCATTCTGACCACTTCTAGAATGACCTGAGGGGTGATTAATGACACTGTCCACCAAGATAGGCAAACGATTAAAACTCAGTGAGTCAGAAGCATACACCCCAAAACTCCACCCCAATCTGACAGACAATGTACCTGCGCCAAACTCCGCTACCCTTTACCCCATTGTTACTCATTTTGCATGCTAATTACTGCTAATTAATTGATCCTGGTACAGGACCAATGCTGTTATACACTTATAAAACAACATGCTGCAAGTCTGTTTAAATACTACAAGCTGAAAATACAAAAAATATGAAAGCCAATAACTTTTCACTTGTTAAATAATTCAAAAAAGGTTTACTATGTTATTTTAGTACCCACCGTGCCACAAGGAGATGAATTTGTTACTTATACTTGGCAAGAAAACAAGCACTAAAGAAAATCTTCACTAGGCTTAAAGAATAACACTTTGGCGGTCTAGAATGTAAGGAATTATAACTACTGGAAGAGATGGAGAAAGCGGGAGGACAGACAGGGAGACATAGCTGAGGATCTGGTTTTTCTATCTTTTAATGGATGTCTAAAGATCACTCACAGTGCTTTTACCTTGTGACCCAGGCAAATGAAAGAGCTAAGCACTGACTCTGTCTCCCACTCTCACATGATCACTACAGAGAAAATGCACTAAGCTAAGTAAGTGTGCATGGAGATCTATAATATGTTTCTAAAATCAACATCTTGTTGATTGGTGAAATGGGAACATTTGAGTAACAGAGAGTAATGAAACCAATTTATGGTGATGTTCTGTTTGTGGTAATTGTCTGCAGCTAACCGTAACAGTCTCTTAAATTTAAGCAAGTTAATGGAACTTTTATGAGTTCTTCTACAATCAGCTGCCCTCTGTTCTCTCTTTGTTGCTCCCTCCCTTCTTTGCTTCTCTCCCTCTCCCTCTCCATCTCTCTCTCTCTCTCTCTCTCTCTCTCACACACACACACACACACACACACACACACACACGCACACGCGCACACGCGCACACTACAAGTAGAGAACTCTACAATGTCTACAGTGCCAGTACTTCACATAATTTGTGACCATTAGCTCACACTCCTTGTGAAATAATGATTTTATGACAGAGCTTAATCTAATTCAAGCAAATCATTATGAGATCCCCATGGTGGTGGACATCAAGAGAAACCACATATATCATCATCTTATAGGAAAGGTTATAACATATCTTAAGCTAAGATAGGGTAGATTATATATGGGATGCAGAGAATCCAGATAATATACTACATACGATCACTTAATATATTTTATGTTCCTCCTTTCTTCATCATCCAGATCTCATCTTAGCCCTTCTCATTCATCAAACACCACACTTTTATTCACATCTTTGATTGCCACATCAATAGTAATCATGCAGCCATCAGGCAGAGTGTGATGGACCACAGGCCAACCAAGGGTACACAAACAGAGAATCATATCCAAGAAGACACAAACAACTACCATTCTAATAGTGAGCATGAATTCTGAACTGTAAATGGTCATTCTACATTCCATTTGCAGGGAGCTGAAAACACAAAGCAGAAAGCTTTAATGTAAAACTGAAAAAAGTAACTTCTACATCAAAACACACATAGTCTTACTCAAACCTTTCATTAGCCCATAAAGAGTGAGCAGTAGAGGCAGCACTCTCTCCTATGCAAAGTAGCAACCACTGTACAACATAAATAATGACAATCAATGGTGATAAAAAAAAAAAAGCATTTTGTTACTGTCTTTACAATCCATTTATACTATCAAAGCCTTGAGTTTTCTTTCACTTACTACTTTTATTTCTCACTACATTTCAAAATAAAACCATCTTACTTAGTTCTACAAGTCAAAATTTTAAAACAGACTCCTTACTCCATAATTTAAATTACAGACTAAATTATTTTTCTTTTTTTTTGTTATTTTTCTTATTAGCAATCAGCTTCTGTTAAGTCACTGATCACCAAGCTTGATTCTTACTTATAGCCTGTGAGCACCACTCAGGAATATCTGACAACTTAGAAAGTGCAATTTGTAATTTCCAGGTATGTACTTTCCATAATCTAAATGAATGTGCACTTAAGATAAAAGGCATCTAAAACTCTGGAAGAACGGAATGAGTTGTAGTCAGAAATTCTGAATATTACCCTATGTGATTGCTTGTATATACAAACATTCGCATACATTTAGAGTAAAACTAAATACAGTGTGGCAAAAACGTATTTAGTCAGCCACTGATTGTGCAAGTTCTCCTACTCAGAAAGATG
The DNA here is from genome assembly GCA_025084515.1 of Ancistrus triradiatus. Lineage (NCBI taxonomy): Eukaryota > Metazoa > Chordata > Actinopteri > Siluriformes > Loricariidae > Ancistrus > Ancistrus triradiatus. The sequence goes on along the minus strand of JAJAGP010000559.1, from coordinate 105,638 downwards.
AGAGAGGTCTATAATTTTCATCATAGGTACACTTCAACTATGAGAGACAAAATGAGAAAAAAAAATGCAGGAAATCACATTGAAGGATTTTTAAAGAATTTAATTGTAAATCTTGGTGGAAAATAACTATTTGGTCACCCACAAACAAGCAAGATTTCTGGCTCTCACAGACCTGTAACTTCTTCTTTAAGAAGCTCTTCTGTCCTCCACTCGTTACCTGTATTAATGGCACCTGTTTGACCTCATTATCTGTATAAAAGACACCTGTCCACAGCCTCAAACAGTCAGACTCCAAACTCAACCATGGGCCATACCAAAGAGCTGTCGAAGGACACCAGGAAGAAAATTGTTGACCTGCAGCAGGCTGAGAAGAGTGTATCTACAATAGGCAAGCAGATTGGTGAGAATAAATCAACTGTGGGAGCAATTGTAAGACATAAAAGACCATTGATAATCTCCCTTGATCTGGGGCCCCACGCAAAATCTCATCCTGTGGGGTCAAAACGGTCATGAGATCGGTGAGAAAAAATGCCAGAACTACGCGGAGGGACCTGATGAATGACCTGCAGAGAGCTGGGACCAAAGTAACAAAGGCTACCATCAGTAACACACTATGCTGAGAGGGACTCGGATCCTGCAGTGCCAGGCGTGTCCCCCTGCTTAAGCCAGTACATGTCCAGGCCCGTCTGAAGTTTGCCAGAGAGCATATGGATGATCCAGAAGAAGATTGGGAGAATATCATGTGCTCAGATGAAACCAAAATAGAACTTTTTAGTAAAAACTCAACTCGTTGTGTTTGGAGGAAGAAGAATGCTGAGTTGCATCCCAAGAACACCATACCTACTATGAAGCCTGGGGGTGGAACCCATGCTTTGGGGCTGTTTTTCTGCAAAGGGGACAGGACGACTGATCCATGTTAAGGGAAGAATGAACGGGGCCATGTGAGGCTATCGTAAGGCTAACTTCTGGGTTAGCCAGACATAGGACAACTGATAACTGTAACACTAACTATTAGATTTTGATGTAGTAACTAGACTTTTTACTTTTTAGCAGCAGACTACACACGTTGACTTTGCTGGCTAGCCATGTTGGCATTACCTGTTTAAATCTTAAATATAAAAAGTATTAAAAATGTCATAGTACGACATAAAACAACCTATTTTAAATGGATTCAGAATTGAGAAAATAAAATAAAATACTAGGGTCACATTTTGCTTCTACTGCTAACTTTCATGCATCTTGCAATCCACGTCTTTGAGGAAGGAGGTGGAAAGCATTGGAAAATTACAAATCCAAACTTCAGTTCTCTCATGGGACCAAAATATTATGACCTATTTAATATGTTGTTGGTCCTCTGTTTACAAAACATCTCCTTCTTGCATAGCATGTCCTCTACTAGACCTATAAGGTGTCCTGTGGTATCTGGCACCAAAAGTTAGTAGCAGGTCCCTTATACCCTTAAAAGTAGCAAGGTGGAACCACTGCAGATTGAATTTGTTGATCCAGCACATCCCATAGATTCTCTACCGTCTGGGGAATTTGGAGCCCAGGGCAACATTGCGGTCTTCAAACCATTCTGGAACAATGTGTGCATTGTGGCAGGGTACATAATCCTGCAGAAAGAGGACACTGGCATAAGAAATATCACTATACAGTGGGGCTTGAAAGTTTGCGAACCATTTAGAATTTTCTAGATTTCTGCATAAAAAGCCTAGATAAAGAGAACCCAAATAAACAAATGAGACACAAAAATTATACTTGGTCATTTATTTATAGAGGAAAATGATCCAATATTACATATTAATGAGTGGCAAAAGTATGTAGAATCTAGAAAGTATCTAGAATTAGCAGTTAATTTGAAGGTGAAATTAGAGTCAGGTGTTTTCAATCATTGAGATGACAATCAGGTGTGAGTGGGCTCAAAAGAGTTTGGACTCCACCAATCCACAGTCAGACAGATGGTGCACAAATGGAGGAAATTCAAGACCATTGTTACCCTCCCAGGGAGTGGTCGACCAACAAAGATCACTCCAAGAGCAAAGCGTTTAATAGTTGGCGAGGTCACTAAGGACCCAGGGTAACTTCTAAGTGAAGGCCTCTCTCACATTGGCTAATCTTAATGTTCATGAATCCACCATCAGAAGAACACTGAACAACAATGGTGTGCATGGCAATGTTGCAAGGAGAAAGCCACTGCTCTCCAGAAAGAACATTGCTGCTTGTCTGCAGTTTGCTAAAGATCACGTGGACAAGCCAGAAGGCTATTGGAAGAATGTTTTGTGGACGGTTGAGACCAAAATAAAACTTTTCGGTTTAAAGGACAATTGTTATGTTTGGATAAAGGAAAACACTGCATTCCAGCATAAGAACCTTATGCCATCTGTGAAACATGGTGTTGGTAGTACGGCTCTGTTTTGCTGCATCTGTGCCAGGACAGCTTGCCATCATTGATGGAACAATGAATTCTGAATTATATCAGAGAATTCTAAAGGAAAATGTCAGGACATCTGTCCATGAACTGAATCTCAAGAGAAGGTGGGTCATGCAGCAAGACAACGACCCTAAGCACACAAATCGTTCTACCAAAGAATAAAGTTAATGTTTTGGAATGGCCCAGTCAAAGTCCTGACCTTAATCCAATCAAAATGTTGTGGAAGGACTTGAAGCGAGCAGTTAATGTCAGGAAACCCACCAACATCCCAGAGATGAAGCTGTTCTGTACGGAGGAATGGGCTAAAATTCCACCAAGCCGGTGAGCAGGACTGATCAACAGTTACAGGAAACGTTTAGTTGCAGTTATTGCTGCACAGGGGGATCACACCAGATACTGAAAGCAAAGGTTCACATACAAACAGACACTTTGATAAACATATTACTACTGCATTTAAATGATTGTGTGGGGAAGTCTTAGAGCAATTGCCTGTGGTTTCTTATCTGACCTCTGTTGGTAGGTACTCACCACTGCTGACTGGGAGCATCCCACAAGGCTTGCTGTTTGGGTGATGTTCTGACCCAGTCGTTTGGTTATAATGACTTAACCCTTGTCAAATATGCTCATTCTCCCCATTTCTACCACATCCACCATGTCAGCTAAAGACAACTGACTGCTTATCATTGAATATAACTCAGACCTTGACATGATAAACAACGTTATTTGCTCAATCTGTGAGTGGTCAATATGTTTAGGCTCATCTAGTTATACTGTTCTATTTCCTAAATACTAACCTGTCCCTTTTGCAATAAAGTAACATCCCATAATGTATCCAGGGTTGTTGGAAGAAGGGATGGTGATAGAAGGGTTCCAAATGGCATATTCAGGCAATTTCTAAGATCTTTGCATTCCTAATGATAATAGGATAGAGGTATAATGATGTAAAACATTGTTCTTGATAATCCAAATGAGGTAAATGGTCCAAAGTTTCACACAATTGGGGGTGGAGGATTGGTTGGGGAAGCCAAATCAGAGAACAAGGTGCGGTCATTCTTTTCTGATTTTATGGCACTGAAATGCAAGGCACTGGCAAGCCTGGTGAAGGATCATGATTACATGACAGATAAAAGCTTAAGATACAGTCTGGTGCTCCTTTAAAGAGTTACCGTCTACTATGGGAAATAAGTAGAAACTATTATTACTTTGAACAGCAGATTTAAACAACGGTTACAGTTCTTTGAGTCCACAATTTTGGTGATAGTATTAGCACTGTGATGTACCGGAACTTGTGCCAACCCCAGTCTTTAATTATGTTTCTCTCTCTGTTTTTCATCCAACTATCATCCACTTGGTTCTGTTGTTCAATCAACTTAGTCCTCAGGCCTACTAATTTTGCCTTACCTTGAGTAATGTCATGAGTGGTCACCACAGTGATATCCATAAATGGACTGAGAATCCCTATATAGACTTTTAAATAATAAGAGGATGATGGGTTAAGAATATACTGAAGCTAACATACAGTATGAGTATTAGAATCTCACTGATCCTGACATTCAGAAAAACTCAGCATCTACAGTAGATTTCTGAACTATAACTATGTGTAGGTGGGGAAAAGTACCATGTAACCATTTATTACATTTACTTTTTGACAGCTGCACTAAAACTTGTTAGCCTTTGTATTCCAGTCAAACCAATACTGTTTATATTTACAGCATCTTTCTACGCCAGTGCATTGCTGGGGGTGATGTGTTTGTACGCATCACGTGTAATGGTGACTAAGCACCAGTTATTGGTGACAGATGAAGATTTACCTCTGTAGAGGAGAATGCCAGATTAGAGATGACATTGTGCCGACAATATCCTATCATTCCCAGTCTAGTGCTGCAGCCCAGGAGTCCTAGGCCGGTTCCACCCTATTGAGGGGACATGATGGGATGATGAATGAATAGACCCATGGGAAATGAAACAGGAATGAGGATTCACCCAGTCAGTATAAACGCAGAAACAGCTTCTGATGATTCTTCAGTATTTTGTATGAACTTCCAGTATGTAACCTAAGTATCATGTGCTTAAACATGCACACTTCTACACGTGCTAGCTTAAAATTTGCATCAGAATTTCAATTATTTTAAATCAAATGTTTAGCATTGTAGTATAATAATTCTTAATGAATCTATAATTTTATGCTGACAGAATTAGAATTAGCATTTATGTCAAGCAAAATATTCATCTTTTGCAAAAAAAAAAAAAAAAAAAAAATCTGAATACATCATACCATTATCAAAATGCTAACTATTCAGAGTGTTTTTATTTACTCATAGTAATAGGACATTGTCATTGTTTTTTTTTTATTCCACACGGTACTGTTCTGATCTGCTGTACTGTTATATTTGGCTATACTAAGTCTTTTAAGAAGTTAATCTCATATTACTTAATTTGCAGCGGTGGATGGGTTTCTTATACTGTACAAACTGGAAGTATGTGAACCCTTTACAATTTTATAGATTTCTGCATAAATATAACTTAAAACATCATCAGATTCCTAAAAGTAGATAAAGATAACCCAGCTAAAAAAAATTAGACAAAAATATTATACAAAATTATCCAATATTATATATTAGTGAGTGGCAAAAGTATGTGAACCTTTGCTTTCAGTATCTGGTGTGATCCCCCTGTGCAGCAATAACTGCAACTAAACGCTTCCTGTAACTGTTGATCAGTCCTGCACACTGGCTTGGAGGAATTTTAGCCCATTCCTCCATACAGAACAGCTTCAACTCTGGGATGTTGGTGGGTTTCCTCACATTAACTGCTCACTTCAGGTCCTTCCACAACATTTCGACTGGATTAATGTCAGGACTTGGCCATTCCAAAGCATTAACTTTATTCTTCTTTAACCATTCTTTGGTAGAACGACTTGTGTGCTTAGGGTCGTTGTCTTGAGATTCAGTTCATGGACAGATGTCCTGACATTTTCTTTTAGAATTCTCAGATATAATTCAGAATTCATTGTTCCATCAATGATGACAAGCCATCCTTGCCCAGATGCAGCAAAACAGGCCCAAACCATGATACTACCACCACCATGTTTCACAGACGGGATAAGGTTCTTATGCTGGAATGCAGTGTTTTCCTTTCTCCAAACATAACGTTTGTCTATTAAAATTAAACCAAAAAAGTTCTATTTTCGGTCTCATCTGTCCACAAAACATTCTTCCAATAGCCTTCTGGCTTGTCCACGTGATCTTTTAGCAAACTGCAGATGACCAGCCAATGTTCTTTTTTGGAGAAGCAGTGGCTTTCTTCTTGCAACCCTGCCATGCACACCATTGTTGTTCAGTATTCTTCTGATGGTGGACTCATGAACATTACCACATTAGCCAATCTGAGAGAGTTAACCTGGGGTCCTTTGTGACCTCGCCAGCTATTTACACGCCTTGCTTTTGGAGTGATCTTTGTTGGTCGGCCACTCCTGGGGAGGGTAATAATGGTCTTGAATTTCCTCCATTTGTGCACCATCTGTCTGACTGTGGATTGGTGGAGTCCAAACTCTTTAGAGATGGTTTTGTAAGGGTTCACAAACTTTCAAGCACCACTGTATCAGTCTGATTCCTCTCAGTGTTTTTTTCATTGTAAATAACGTTTATTGTGATTACATATATAGATTAAAAAAATAACCAAGTTTACATTCTAAGGTTTATATTCTGCTCTGTTTGCCCATCAAAAACTATAGTGTTGTTAATTTTCAAAAACATTATGCTTAATAGTATGTCTGTCTCAAAATGGGTTGTTGAAACAAATGTTTATGGCTAGAAATACATGAACTTCCTGAGTTTAAATGGATAACAAACAACTCACATATATCATTAAATGCTTTGCAAATGTGGAGACATACACATAAACAGGGATGACTTTAGTTCCAAGAATGTTGGCGTGTAATAAAGCTAACAGCTAACCTTGTATTTGGCTGCAAACTTGTGGACAGACAAGCACACAAAACTAAGAAGAGAAGCAGTGTTACAAACCACTCTTAGACTTAGACGATTGGTTACATGTTGTATGTAAAGCAATCTTTGTGTACAACTCCACTGAATTAAAATTAAAATGAATTCCCCGTTATGTAAAATCAAACAGCTGTTATATTTCATATCCTTGGTGAATCAAGCTGTGGATATCCTATGCAAAGTGTGATTGTTTCTTTCTAGCTCCCTAGAATGTGTTTGACTGTTGTTCTACATTATTACATACATGTTTTACTACATAACTTAAGGCCATCTAAAGCAGCCTTATTGGGGCAAATATCAGAATAATTCCTGCCAAATAAATTAATACAGCAGCAAATACAGCCCTGCTGCCATTGTGCAGATAATGTTGAAACATCTTAATAATGTTTATTAATCCCTAACAGCTGTACTTTCAAACTGGACTCTATACTGAGTTGTACTCAATGGTCATTATAGTCATTTCATGGCTGTTGATATACAGTAGAGTGTATCCTTCCTACAGTATGTAACCTATACAAAGGCCATGGTAACCATGTTAATAAACAATCTGCAAATCACAGAACACTCATCAACAAATAGATAAATTGGTCTCTATTGCAAAGGTTTACCTCCTTGAACAGAAGTGAACAAAAGGAGACAGATCCCTCTAACTGAACTGTAACTGAAAGTACAGCTATTTCTCTCAAACCTGTAGAACTTGTGAAAGTAACCATCGTCTAGGATTGTATGTGCTAACTGGGTGTGTGTGTGTATGTCTTTATAAACTATCCTTGCAAGTAAATGGCAGTATGTGTGCATGGTACACAGACGTCAGTGTGGGGCCGTTTCACCAATGCTCTCTTTATAGCTACTTTCAAGTCCTGTTAATGAGCGAACCGCAACTCCCAGCAGCCCCTTGTAAACAAGGCAAATTAAAACTCAAATATGAATCACACTCAACATGGCTGACGTTAGCTGAATTTTTTTTCCTGAGGTCAGACTGGACAGCAAAACTGTCTGAAAAGCTTGCTACTTCCATTCCATCAGAATCATGTGTTGTCAAAAACAGAAACACCAAAACCACTTCTAAAGTAAGAATTAGTTTACATTTAGCACTCAGGTGGTGCAGCGGCAATATGCTAGTCCACCACCACAATGAGCTGGGTCATAGTCTAGGCAGGATCTTCCAACTGACACATAATTGGCCATATCGGAGGGGTTAGAAGGGTGAACTAGCACTGTGTGCTAGAAGTGATGGACTAGCACTGAAACAATTAAGATCACCTTGGTTTCTAACATCTTGCATAGTTATTTCTCAAAACAACATTCAGTTAGCTTCTACCTGTTAAGCTCATGAAATGGATTGTGGACAAAGACAGACATAAGTCCATGTGAGGCTTCATTACAAAAAGACATACAGAGACAGAACACAGACAAGATGAGCAGAGAGGGACTGATTGCTAAGCTAACAGCTACAGTGGGGCAACAAATCCAGATCGAGGTAGATTATTAATGGTCTTGTATGTCTTCCATTTTCTTACAATTGCTCCCACAGTTGATTTATTCACACCAACCTGCTTGCCTATTGTAGATTCACTCTTCCCAGCCTGCTGCAGGTCTACAATTTTCTTCCTGGTGTCCTTCGACAGCTCTTTGGTCTTGGCCATGGTTGAGTTTGGAGTCTGACTGTTTGAGGCTGTGGACAGGTGTCTTTTATACAGATAACGAGGTCAAACAGGTACCATTAATACAGGTAACAAGTGGAGGACAGAAGAGCTTCTTAAAGAAGTTACATGTCTGTGAGAGCCAGAAATCTTGCTTGTTTGTGGGTGATCAAATACTTATTTTCCACCAAGATTTACAATTAAATTCTTTAAAAATCCTACAATGTGATTTCCTTTTTTCCTCTAATAGTTGCTTTCAGTATCTGTCTCTAATAGTTGAAGTGTATGTGTGATGAAAATTACAGACCTCTCTCATCATTCTAAGTAGGAGAACTTGCACAATCAGTGGGTGACTAAATACTGTACCTACAAACACTAAAGCAGGGAAAGACAAAGAGCTAATGTTAACGTGCTATCCTTATGGAGACAGACTGAATGCTAACAGGCTATGCTAATGCAAACAGATGAAGTGCTTACAGTAATGTGACTCAGAACTGGGATACAAAGAGATGTACAGAACTACATTTGATCACACAAAGGCACAAATGCATGGTCTGGGAGTTAAAAACAGGATACACAACAGAAGACAGGGTTAGTGCATAAAATAAAAACAGGAACACACAAGACAGGGAAGAGCTCATGAAGCAGAAACTGGAACAGACAATTCATAACACAAGAGCAAAAGGAACAACAGGACAAACAGTAGTCAGGAACAGGAACCAACTGACAAGGCAATTTAATACAAGGACTGACAAGGAGGTGCAGCACAGGGAGAGTTTAAATAGGGGAAGCAGTGGAAGAGTGCACAGGAGGTTCAGAAGGGAAGATGATTATGGAAACATTCTGTGGTTCCTGGAGGTTAGCAAGGGAACAAAGGACCACGGAATGACCCTCTTAACAGGAGTCCTAGTTTATAATGACCAGCAGTCATACTGCTTATGTGACACAGGCAAAATCTGTGGGTATATTGGTCCCAAGAAGAAAAGATTTGTAACCAGACAGCCACAAGTTGCTGGAGCCACAGGTATCAAAGTAGGAGCCACGAGGGCCGCAGGTGATAAAATAGGAGCTGACATCAGGGGCTTCGGGGCCACCATAGAGACATCAGGAGAATTAAACCCTGCCAAGGAGATGTTAGGAGAATCAGGGTCCACCAAGGCCTCAAGGGCATTAGGCAACAAACCTGGAGCCTCATGGACCTTGGGTGATCACTCACTCGCCAAACCTATAGCAAGAAGTGCGCAGACTCCTCTGCTACCATGGCAGTTAACAGAGGTCCAGGCACTTCACAAAAGTCTTTAGCCACTGCCACAGATGCTGGCATAGACATGGTGTGGGGAGAAAGAGCTAATGTTAACAGGCTAATGCAAAAAGACTTGAGGGCTAACAGTACTGGGATACCCAGTGATATACAGAACTACACATGAAGAAGACAACATATGGTATGGGGAGCTAAGAACAGGATACAGAACAGTAGAGAGTTAGTGCTTAAAACAGAAACAGGAACAGACAAGACAGGAAACTGGGAAAGACAACTCATAACAAAAGAACAACAGGAACAACAGGAGAAACAGGAACCTGGAACAGGAATCAACCAACAGGGCAAGTGAATAGTAGAACTGACAAGGAGGTGAAGTGAGGGAGGGTTTACATATGGGTAGCATTCTGTAATTAAGCGGCATGCTGTGGAAGGAGAAAAGTGTCAGAGGAGAACCACGTAGAATGATGGGGCAAATGGGCTGTTCACACCATTCAGACACACCCAAACAGTTACAACCAATCATACAGTTAACAACTAGCCATTCTAGATATACCATTAGCACACTTACTGTGTGTAGAACTGTCTGAAACGGCAGCCACATAACTGCACATCACGAGCATTGTTCATAAAATTAAGGCCTGCAATTAAAAGCAGGAGATTAAAGCAATTTTAATGACCTTTGCTCTGCTGATTCAGACTGGGTATGTCTGTGGCTGTCTACAGACACAAACTGACATAAGAAAAAGACCAAAACACTATAAAAAGGTTCTTTTCTGATTGTAATGATGGAAATAAGCGCATTATTTAAGTGTGTGAGTGTGTGTGTGTGGTTGAGTCGTCTGGAGCAGGGCTTTATAACAGAACAGTGGAAAAGCAGGCAAACCACAAAACTGGAGGCTCTGGCTGACATGTCAAACTGGCAGAAGGCACAAAATAGGAAACACAATTGCAGCACATAATCAATTACTTCTCTCTTAGTATAGTAATGAGCATAAATTAAAATTCATAATGTTTATTATTTATTTGTTTGTATGTTTGTTTATATGTTCCACAGTATGCATAAATATGACCAAAACGTCATCAGAAATTCACAAGTCCAAAAGTAGATAAAGTTCAAGAAAACATACGAAACAAATATATTATACTTACGGTGGGGCAAAAAAGTATTTAGTCAGCCACTGACTGTGCAAGTTCTCCTATTTAGAAAGATGAGAGAGGTCTGTAATTTTCATCATACACTTGAACTATGAGAGACAAAATGAGAAAACAAAATCCAGGAAATCACATTGTAGGATTTTTAAAGAATTTAATTGTAAGGAGAGGTCAGGAGAGGTCAACCAACAACTCCAAGTACAAAAATGTTATAGTCCTTGACATAAAAAAAACAAAGCCAGGGTAACCTTTAAGCAACTAAAGGTTTCTCACAGATTTCTTAATCTGATTTCTAGATTGGAGTATGTTGTACACATGTCCATTATATATTGATCACTTGAATAGTCAGATAACTGCAGATCTGCAAATAAAAAATGATTATTAAGTGCATATAAATGCACTCCCTGATGGAATAATGAGTTACAAATTACTCAAAATCTAAAGCAAAATGTCAGAGCATCTGTCTGTGAACTGAATCTCAAGAGAACATGGGTAACACAACAAGACAATGACTCAAGTCATTCACCAAAAATGGTTAAAGAAGAAAAACAATAACATATTATAATAATAATGTTTTGCTATATCCAAGACAAAGTCCTGACCTTAATCCAATAGAAATGTTGTGGAAGAAGTTCACGTGAGGAAACCCATCAATATCCCAGAGATGAAGCTGTTCTGTATGGAGGAATGAAATAATGAAAATTGAAATAAAAATTACCCCAAGCCGATGTGCAGGACTGATCAACAGTTACCAGATACATTTAGTAGCAGTTGTTGCTGCGCAAGATTGTCATACCAGATATAGAAAACAAATGTTCACCTAATTTTGCAACTCAGATATGTAATATTGGATCATTTACCTCAATTAATAAATGACCATGTATAATATTTTTGTCTTATTTATTTAACTGGATTCTCTTTATCTCCTTTTCAGACTGTGAAAATATGATAATGGTTTGGTAAGGCTGATGGTGTTTTCCAAAAATATAGAGATTGCTAAAGGATTCACAAACTTTCAAGTACCACTGCCAGTACTTGGGTGGCAGAGCACTCTAAGACCCTAGAACATCACTACAGTGCAGTGCATTCAGGATGGGTTGAGAATTCTAAAGGAAAATGTCAGGACATCTGTCCATGAACTGAATCTCAAGAGAAGGTGGGTCATGCAGTAAGACAACGACCCTAAGCACACAAGCCGTTCTACCAAAGAATGGTTAAAGAAGAATCAAGTTAATGTTTTGGAATGACCAAGTCAAAGTCCTGACCTTAATCCAATTGCAGTTATTGCTGCACCTGGTGGGGGGGGGGGATCCACACCAGATACTGAAAGCAAAGGTTCACATACTTTTTTCCACTCTCTAACATGTAATATTGTATCATTTTCCTCAATAAATAAATGACCAAGTATAATATTTTTGTCTCATATGTTTAACTGGGTTTTCTTTAACTACTTTTAGGACTTGTGTGAAAATCTGATGATGTTTTAGGTCATATTTATGCAGAAATATAAAAAATTCTAAAGGGTTCACAATTTTTCAAGCACCACTGTACAAGTGAATAAGAATTGATGAGGTGAGACAACCTTTGTCTGCTGTGAGAGAATCCCTCAGTCCTGGATTAGCTGAACACTCAAGCACAGGGGACAGGGAAACACCTCAGTTTTCTGTATGAAACCCCTATTACCTGGAGGAATTGAAGACACAAATTTATGTACTTCAGAAATTGAGAGGAGCACATTCAACATCAGCAAGGGACCTCCAGAGAAGTCCATGTATTTGTTTATTGATGAGTTTGAAGCAGGTGAAAAGGATTGTACACATACAATTTTTTTTTAATTAAGAGCGGCTTAGTCTCACCAAACCACCTTCAGCCCCATCATCATCATTTGTACTACTATGTGGACTATTGTGTGTATGACCTAAACAAATTCCTCGTATGTGTAGCATACCTGGCAAAATAAAGTGATTCTGATTCTGATTCTGACCACAACTGTTCATTTGTTGTATATGTAGATGCCAGCTTCTATGAGACTGAAGTCATTCTGTCACAAGTTCAGGAAGGTGACTTAAACTGCTTCATTGCACATAATGCAATGGGAGTCTTTTGGCCACACAGCTTCGCCATGAAGGAGTACTGCTTCCAGTGGAACGTCCCATGAGAACAAGCTGGGCTTATGTACCAGCCACAGCAAGAGGACAAGAAGGAATGAGCAAGAGGTAGAAAACACTTGGATGGGAGTCAGCCCCCCAAGGCAGACTTCTGCCTTGGACTTTATCACGAACTAGACGATTGACCTGGAGATCTTAACAGCTTCTCATCTGTTACTTGATTTCTGGACTATGTGTTGAACTTGTGGGTCACCTTTACTCCATTACATGTGCGTCTCTCTCTCTCTCTCTCTCTATCTCTCTATCTATCTATCTATCTATTCCTCGTAACCATGGTTCTTCTGGGTCACTACAATATAGTCATTTAACACCTTACTTCACCCGCTGTGAATAAGCAGTGGATCAGCAGTGTGGCTCTTACCTTAGCCATCAGTGTGGTGCCACAGCCTCCCTGACAGGTCACAGAGTGAACTCCTTCTTTTACGCTGGGAACTGGGTTATAAAATGCTCATAGAATTTTAGGCAGTGCCTTTTCATCCTGGCCTAGTCTATCACAGGTCAAAGGTTAAAGGTCAGAATATCTGCTGACATGTGCTCCAAATAGTCCTTCAGCAGAATGTTGGCCAGGATAATACAGTATTGATATTCAAGAGGTGCAGTTTATCATTTGTCAACAATTTCTCTCTCTCTCTCTCTCTCTCTCTCTCTCTCTCTCTCTCTCATGCACACACAGTACTAAAACTGATATGTGCACATAACCTATCAATCAACCCCTTCTAATCCAATCTTTAGACCCACATGAGAAATAAAATAAAGTGCTGTATTTCATTTCCTTTGACTTCACCGAGCCACAAAAAAAATTGATAGAAGCCTTGTTTTATACCGTTAACATTTTCAGTGAACCAAATAAATAGCAGACATTGTAAAGGATAACAGACAACAAATGTAATTGGACATCATGTAAGAATCATTTGCAAGTGAAATAATTAAGACTAATAATGGAAGACAATATGGAATAATGGAAGACAAAAAGAAATGAGAAAGGGACGGGGATAATGTATAATGCAACACAGCCCTGCTATCTCTTAACAAGTACATAAATATGGCCACATCACACATCACACACACACACACACACACACACACACACACACACACACACACACACACACACACACACACACACACACACACACACAGGAGTGGTAGTGGTAGTGGTGGTAAGAAAGCAAATTGTGCTTTCTTGCTTTTTATGAGTATTAAACCATGATTAATGTTTAGGGCCAGTTTCACAGTTACTCCACCTGTCTCTCATTCACAGGGTCACACCCACACACAGACATGCACTGAGACATACACACACTAATATACTAACACTTTTACAAGTCTGCACAGTAATTAAGAGGCTAGGACACAGCTGCATATAAAGAGTCAGTTTCTTTTTCTGTCCCTTGATCTCATCATCCAATATGACCCATTTCTTCAGGCTTTTGTATGCGTACTCCCGTACCATTCGTGTCTACGTATTTAAATATTCAGAAAACTCTCTTTTGCTTTGGCTCTCCAAGTCTCTGTCGCTTACTCTCTGTCTCTTAGGGACAACTAGTGACATATGTTCAACATCTCCCCTTGCTTCCCTCCCCCTTTCCCAAGCATACATACACACACACACACACACACACACACACACACACACACACACACACACACACACACACACACACACACGGGCAGGTTCTGGGTCACTGACTGAAAAGGTTGTTGCCTCCATTGAAGCCTGACTTGTGTGTCATTACACCAATCAATCTTTTACCACTAAAGCTATAGCGCATTGGCGTGTATGTGTGTGTGAAAAGGATGGTGTCATCTTTAATTAAATGATAAACATCAGTCCAGCCACACCTCTTTGCTTTGTAAAGCTAGTTATCAGTAATTAGCATGAAGACAACAAAGACATCTTAATAAAATGTCTATAAGTGACCAGATGCCACACAATTGAACTTTGTTCTTCAGGTTTAAGGCTCAGCTTTGAGATAATATCCATAAGATTGCTTTTTGTGTACTCAGTGAAATTTGACAAGAATGATTAAATTCCAAACATATATGTATTTTATGATGAAGTAGGTAGGTGGTTGGATCCGGACTGCTTGAGAGGAGTTTTTACTATAGACAATTGGGTACAACACAGTCAGTCAAGTGATTAGCTCCAGAGATCCCCGGTCCAACCACGGCCAGTACTCCATCTGTGTGGAGTTTTGATATTCTCCTCATATCTGTTGGGGTTTCTCTAGGTACTCCTGTATACTGCCACATTCCAAACACATGCAATAGGTTAACTGGTGTCTCTAACATTTTCCAGAGTGTGTACATGTCCTGCAATTAGTTGTTAACATGTCCAGGGTTGACCCTGCACCCTGTGCTGCTGGTTAGGCCGTGGCTCCCTGCAACTCTAAGAAAAATTAAGTTGGTATTAAAATGAATGGATGAATGAGCCATTAGGTTAGGCTGTTTAACATACAGTGGGGCAAAAAAGCTTTTAGTCAGTCACTGATTGTGCAAGTTCTCCTACTTAGAAAGATGAGAGAGGTCTGTAATTTTCATCATAGGTACACTTCAACTATGAGAGACAAAATGAGAAAGAAAAATCCAGGAAATCACAATGTAGGATTTTTAAAGACTTCAATTGTAAATTATGGGGGAAAATTAGTATTTGGTCAATAAATTTGGTTCAACGCAATACTTTGTAACACAGGTCAAACATTTCCCGTAAGTCTTCACCAGGTTTGCACAAACTGTAGCTGGTATTTTGGCCCATTTCTCCATGCAGATCTCCTCTAGAGCAGTGATGTTTTGAGGTAACACGGACTTTCAACTCCCTCCTCTTTCAAATTTGGGGTTGAGGTCTGGAGACTGGCTAGGCCACTCCAGGACCTTGAAATGCTTTTTACGGAGCCACTCCTTCGTTGCCCGAGCGGTGTGTTTGGGATCATTGTCATGCTGGAAGACCCAGCCACGTTCCATCTTCAATGCTCTCACGGATGCAAGGATGTTTTGGCTTAAAATGGCGCATTCATTCTTCCCTTAACATGGATCAGTCGTCCTGTCCCCTTTGCAGAAAAACAGCCCCCAAAGCAAGAGTTTTTTTCCCCTCACCCCCAATGCCTTCACAGTAGGTTCATGGTGGCAACTCAGCCATTCTTCCTTCCCCCCCCCCCCCCCCCCCCTTCCCCCAAACGACTGTCCCTCCAAACAACGCGAGATTGAGTTTTTTTTTTGTTTTTTTTTATTAAAATTTTAATAAAACCAAAAATGCTATTTCGGTTTGTCTGAACCCCATTGAAATTCTCCCAATCCTCTTCTGGATCATCCCATCTGCTCTCAAAAATGCAAACTTCAGACAAAAGGCCCTGGACATGTACTGGTTAAGAGCAAGGGGGGGGGGCATCCACCTGGGCACTATGCAGGGATCTGAGGTCCATCTTTGGCGTAGTGTGTTTTACTGAATGGAGAGCCTTGTTATTTTTTGGTCCCAGCCTCTTTCCCTCCTGCCGGTCCATTTCAATCTGGTTTCCCCTCCTTGTAGTTTCTTGGGATTTTTTTGGCTCACACTTTTCTTGCGTGGAGCCCAAATCAAGGGAGAATTATTAATTGTCTTGGTATGTCTACAATTTGAATTGCTCCCAACAGTTGTTTTTTTTCTTTAATTTTTTCCACACCAAAACCTGCTTGCCCTATTGTAGATTCCACTCCTTTCCCAGCCCCTGGTGCAGGTCCTTACAATTTTTTCTTTCTGGTGTCCCTTCCAACAGCTCTTTGGTTTTTTGTTTGGTTTGGCCCCTTGGTTTTGAGTTTTGGAGTCGATTGTTTTGAAAGGCTGTGGACCAGGTGTCAAGGTCGAAACATTGCCAAAGTAATACAGATAACTAGTGGAGGAAAAACAGAAGATGCCGTTTCCTTAAAGAAAAGAAGTTTTACCCCGGTTTTTTTTGTGAGAGCCAGAAATCTTGCTTGTTTTGTGGGTGACCAAATACTTATTTTTCCCACCATGATTTAGACCATTAATTATTTAAAAAAAAAATCCCCTGCAAATGTGATTTTTCCCCTGGATTTTTTTTTCTCTCATTTTGTCTCTCATAGTTTTGAAGTGTTATCTATGATGAAAATTGTAGACCTCTCTCAATCTTGTCTCTGAAGTAGGAGAACTTGCAACAATCCCAGTGCGCTGACTACGATACTTTTTTTTTTTGCCCCACTGTAAGCCTAAATGCTAATAGTAGATTTTAGCAATTTTTTCTATAAATGTGTTGTGAATTTTTTGTGTTTCATATTTAAAAAAAAAATACTATTAAAAAAACCAGAGCATAACAAGTCCTAGTGTTCACTGGTTCTGAGTGCCTTTTTTATCCATTTCCATTCTTTGGTTATTTCCAAACAACAACTAATGGCAGTTTTTTTTTTTTTTCTGGCCGCAGTTTTTGACGGAAGTCCATAATAATCCGCCAATCTTTTTTCTTACATGTGGTTTTTTGAAAATGTGGATAAGGGCCTTAGGAAAGAACGTGTCCTGAATATAATGAAATGTTGGATGGTTAGTGCTGGTCCGATATGACCTCAAATCAAATATCATTATTTAATTGGGGGGAACATATTACCTGTGCCCATAACCGAATCGATTTAAATGATTTAATGAAAACATTTTTTTTTTTGGTTTGCGCTTTTATTTTTTGTTGGTAATTGTTTTTTCTTTTTTTTGTCTTTTTCTTGGTTCTTCCTGCACTCATAGTTTGTCACTGACAAGGTTTTTGTACTGTAAATACTAAACTACTAAAACTGGGATTTTTTTTTCTAAACGGAAAAGTGGTATTGTTTGGGATTTTAACAATAACTAAAGGAAATGTGACCTATTTTATGGTTATTTATATTAAATAGGTTTTCAACCAACTTGAAATCAGTCTTTTGGTGATGTGTAGGAATTATGACATAGTTATTTTATTTTTCATCTTTTTTGATCCTTTTTCATATTGTGTAAGATTTAATAGAATTTTTTAAAAAGTATTAACTAAATTCAATCAAAAATTTTGAAATGTTACAATCGGTTTAAAACAGTTCTGAATGTCGGGAGTTTTCGATTAATTGCCCAGGCCCTACATGTGAAAATAGGCAAGCGGAACTGGTACTTGGTGACTAGGGGTGGGCATTATGGGTAAAATTCTTATATCCACAATATTTTAAAAGAAAAGAAAAGACAATTTTCAAAAGCATCAGTGCGTCAAATTTCTATTCTCTCAAAAAAACTGCTATTCAGATAACTTTTTTTCAATCAAATATACTTTCCATAACACATTTATGTTGGGACTTTTTTTTTTATTAAATTTTAATTTCAGAATGTCTGCATGTCAACCAATCAAACAGGAACTAATTTTAAACACAACTCTTTATAATGAAACAATACAGCAAGTTCCATCCAAGTGTTTCTTAGAAATAAGCACTAACACTAGCCTCGATATGCCGCTCAGAAAAGCCATCAATCTATAACATAACAAATTTTTATTATGATAACAATAAAATATCATCAATATTTGGAACCACCCCCCCAAACTGTGATCACGTTGTGTTTACAACAACAGCAGTGTTGGAAGTGGGGGCACCCTTCTTTCTTTGAGTCAAAAAGGTAAGATTGTGAACAAACCTCCAGTCCAGGTTGGGCAACTGGGTCCCTCTGTTCTTTTGTTTGCAATAATCCATAGAACATGATTAATCCTAGAAGCGCATATCATACCTGATGACTTCCATTTTTGGATTGGATGAAAACCCTTTGCACATGCCATGGTGGATCCACCATGTAAATGTTTTTTCATGAAATGTTTCATTAAAAAATTGTGCAAACTATGTTTTTAAAAAACCCCACAGACACACTACTGTTTGCACCTGAATACACTCATACCACACCAGTCACACACTGCGCACTATGTAATAACAGGATGGCAATCCATGGGTCCATTTTGAAAACAAGCATCTCCCCAGCCATCTTTCCTTCCCAGCCAAATCCTCCTCCATTTCCTATAATAATTCTAGTCCTAAAACTAAAGCTTCACGATCTGTTGTGTTTAAAGTGCGCCACTTGCCAACCATTTGTTGTCTTTTTTTTTTTAATTTTTAAATCACCAATTACACACAAAAAATGAGTGAATTCAATTAAAAAAAAAACCAAAGAAAACAAGTTCTTTTTTTTTTTCATGTGTGAAATTCGGGCTAATAAATAAACAGAATTGTCCCTTTAAAAGACGACTTTATTAACTACAGTGCTTGGTTCTCACGTTTCATCATCATTTTCATTACAAACAGAGGCCAAAAAAACACACAACCACATTAAACACGTTTCTGAACTAAAGTACTCTAGTTAAAGTGAGCATTAAATGCATAAAACTGAAACAAAGTATTTTTATCTATCACAAACGTCAATTTAATGTTTATAAACATCTTGTCTATAGTCCTTTCTGTGTTACCCCCTTTTGGTTACACTTTTTGTGTGTACACCGGAGGTAATGGTAATTAGTTAATTGCCTGCCCTGAAGTAGTTTGTCCTTTTGAGGTTTTTTAAAAAAAATATCTGATAACCATTTACGTTTTGTCATTTGTGCAGTCTGTGCGATCCTGCATCTAGAAAGACTAAAGCAACTTTAATGTATACAGTGCCATGTAGAGAAAATCCCATTTAACTTGCACTCACTGAACAAAGCATACTAATACTAGGCAGGGCCTCCCATTGCTCTCAAAATTTGCTGTGGAAATCATATATCTAAGTGTCACTAAATGTTGTCATGATTACATCATGGAGCTTTTGTTTGATTATTTATTTATTTTGTTTACCTAATGTTGCTATCAGCATCACTGACCATTTTCAACAAGGGCATAGTTTAATTTTGAGAATGGAACAAAAGGAAAACAACTACAATGCCCAATTTATTTAGGGGGGTCCAGGGCCATTGCCCTGTGAAAAAATAAGTGAATAACAAAAAAATGGAAAATGAAAAACTAGTGGGCATTTGTATGAAGCAGAGAGGAAAACTTGTGAGCACATTTTTTGGGGTTAGATCTACAGATTGCCCAGTTTCAGGCAGCAGTGCAGTGTATGACGAGCCTGGATAGTTTTACCTAGGATGCCTAGTCCCAATTTGATTAGCAAATGCAATTAAACAAATTAAATCATTTTTGGTGAAGGTCCATTCTGGACTCAGTTAATCTCAGGGAAACACCTAGAGCTAAACTGAGGTTGGATGACACACTGAAGTTAATAACTTAACTCTTTAACAACAAAGAAAACATGGATTTCGTAAGGGTCAATTCAAAGTCCAGACTTGACCACTGTGATGTTGTGTCATGTCATGAGTTGAAGAGAACTGCTTTTGTAGGGAATCCAAGAACAACCAAGGAAATATTATTGCTGCATAGGCTGTTTCTACCAGATAAAACAAGGATATATATATATATATATATATACTGTCCCAGCCTGTGAATAATTAATTAATGTGTTAAATAAAATATGTTTGCGAATTATTATAAAGATCATGCTATTTATAATTAACTGATAAATACATCCAGTTAGTTCAGATGTTCTCCAATTTGTTGCATTTAAGCTTCATTGATTGGTTTACCATTTTAAAATACAACAATCTTGTTTATAATAATTAGGGTTATTCAATCCTCAAATGATGAAGCAAATTGCATGGTAATAATCAATCTGAAAGGGACACTGCAAGAGATCTAGAAATTAAAACAAAACAAACAAACAGCCCATAATCTGTAAATGTTTTATTTAGTTGTAAACCCTTGATATATCAATACTATAGAACTGAAGTTTGCATATGTAATTTTATAAGTAATGCTGTATGGCATGTGTATCCACTGAGAGTACACCAGAAATTCTGATTACTGGGTATAGCATCGGCAGCAGTGTTGACAATCATACTATTTTTCCCTTCTAACCTAATCCAACCTGAAATCATCACACTCTAATTTTACCAAATCAAAAATGAATATTAATAACACTTTGAACAAGAGCTTCTGTCATCAAAATAATGTATAATGTACACTCATTTAAAATTTGGATTTTAAAAAAGAATTTCTATTTTTTAAGGATAATTTTAATCACACTGATCACATTGTACACTGGCAATGTCATGACTTAGTAACTTGTTTAAATTTCAGATCTTCTATTCCTTTTTAGTAAATCACAGACAGTTGTTTTACTTACTTTACTTACCTGGAAATGGAAAAATACTACTAAAAAAAATAATGTCAAGTACCAAATGCATGATCCTAGACAAGCATGAAGTAAATAGTTTTTTGTGTGCTGCATGCACAATGTTTAGTGCCAGAGGACTGTGTTTTTTTTCTTTTTTAAAAGCCGAATGGTTTTCCCCAAGTCATCCCTTCCCCAAAACAACAACTCGAAGAAAAAAAAAGGCCTGAGGTACATGCCCTAATTGGTCCACTTCTCTCTCCCATACCACATACAACCTTGCCCCCATACGACAAGCTGGACCCCTTGATTAATGGCTTGCCCCCCTTAAGTCTACAAAATACACGCGCCCCCCCCGGGGTATAAGTGACAGTTTGAGGGGTAAAAATTTAACTTTAACACTTTATCATGTTCAATTAAACTGTGCTGCCTTAAGAGAGTAATAGAACCATGGTGTTGGCCCAATCGCGTTAAGCGTGCCAATGTTTCTACATGAGAGTGATCCTCATTTTTCAAAGCTGTTAACATGCACCATAATGTAATACAGGGAGCTGGCCCATCAGAACAGCAATAAAAACAATAAAACCCTGAAATGGGGGGCTTTTAAATCCACGTAAGCCCTCATCTGGCCCCCCAACTATCAATTGGACCAGTGTTTTTAAAGTATGACAGTGCTGAGAGTTTACGTTTAAAATATATTTCAACTACAGAAACCAAACATATGTTTTTTTAAATTTTCTTTCAACAATTATGTTTTTTTTTTTTTCTTTAAAATTATTGCAATTATGCATGTTTTCCAAAAAACAATAGTTTTTCTGTCACTTGTTGTCAACAACCAATCGTTCATCTTTCATGGGACAATCCAATCTCCCTCGTAGCGAACCCAGCTATGTGCGAATGGTATCACAACCACATAATGTTTGTTTTTTTTATTTTTAGTTTATTTAGCAACGAGAACACAATCAAGTTTTTACTTACTTTTACTTTTTTTTTTTTACTGTCAAAAACTAGTCATACCATACCCATACATAGATTGGGTAGGATGGGTCAATGTAGCATAATCAATTTAAACCAATGCCATGTCTTTTTGGGCAAAAAACTGGAGTACCCAGAATAAATATCATTCCATGGACAAGGGGAGAAACAGTTGCAACGCCCCACCAACAAGGCCAAAGTCCGAGGTTCGGGAATCAAAAGCGGGATGTGGGAGCTGGTTAGGTTTGACTGTTGGGGTAACTGCTGGTTGGCCACCCTTCAAAACAACATATAATACAGAAGTACTGCCACATTTGCTAACAGGAATGATCTTAACAGTGTAACAATGCAGTATCTCCCCAACTAGTTGGCCAATTTGACCATCAAAAAATTGCTTTCCAAGTTTATAATGTTTTTTTCTTTCATCTGTTTTGGAGCAAAAGGTTAGCTTTTGTTCCATGGGGCCAAGCAGGTGGGTTGTAACTGGATTAAAATTGTGGTCCCCTTTTTGCCCTAAACTTTGAATTGTGAAGTGGGATGCTTGAATTATTTCCAAGAACAATACAAATGTCCCCCCTGGGCCGTTGTGTATATCCCTTTTCACCATCCTCTCATGTTTGGTGTGTAGACGGTGTCCTACAATGTGTGCATAAACCCACTATCAGGTAACGGTACACTTTTGCCCATTTTTGTTTTTAAATAAGTTCTTTATGGAAATTAGTGTGCCCTTTTTTTTTTTTTTTTTCACAAAATTTTAAATAAAACATTCAAGTAAAAAAAAACAAAAACCTTTTCTACGTACTGTATTCTGAAATACCTGTCTAATAACATGTAAACTATAAATTCAGCTTATTACATTGTTTGTATTCTAAAACCACATAACACCCATTACATTTATGCCTGTTCCTTCCAAAAAACGATTTAATGGACTGCAAAGCTGCCCAATAAAAAACTTCACATTTAACATGGCTTTCATAAATAAGCCTGGTAGATTTTAAAAGTGACAAGCCTGTGGAGAACGTGTTTTTTTGTTTCTTGGTGTGTGCGGATAAGGGTATTTTTACTGAAAGAGAAAACCCAATAAGCTGAATTTAATTATAAAGACCCCAGACAAAAAACAGCTTGAATAACAAAGAGACCAAAGATAGTTCAATGATTCCCTGCTTGTCCATATTGGTCCTGCAGTATCAGTTTATCCCAACATCCCCTCATACCTAAATTCCCTTAATTAGTTTAGCTCAGTGGGTTTTTTGTTATTTTTTCTTTCTTTTCGCCCCCCTTGGGTACATATTTAAACACAGGTTTCCCCCCCCCCTTCCTAATAAAAGTTTTTTAAGCAAATTCAGGAAAACAGAATGAAATTCATTCAAGAACAAAGTTTATGTGCTGGATGGGGCCCCCCCTGGAATATGGGGGGGGTGAATGGCATGGCCCTGCCACAAAAAAACAACTCCAGATTACAAGAAAATACAAAGGTTAGGAGGCTAAAATTTTACAATGGTAAAAGTCGAACTCTGCACCAATAACATTAAAATTAAAAATCTAAACTCTAAAAAGTCCCTTAAAAACATACTTTTAAACTTTTTAAAATTGAAAATAAATGGAATAGACTTCCCTTTAAATTATACTTAACTTGTTTGACCACAGTAACCAACCCCCTTTATTATGTGCATATTTTTGCAAACAAACTCAAATAAAAAATGAAAGTTGGCCATTTGGGTTTGCAGGAGCTCATCAAAACTGCTAATCCCCCCTCCCATCTGGTCTGAAACTGGAAAGAAAGGCTTACAGACCCACAGTTCTTAGTAATTTTTATTGCAGGTTTTTAACAAGATGAGTGTGGTCACAAAACCCATCACAAGACCCTGAATTACTATGGAAGTAATAGCTGCAGACCAGGCAAGTGGTTCCATGCTAACCCCTTGTGCACTGTCAAAAGTGCCTACAGTTGGCCAATATACAATGTCCGTTAGGCTGAAGACCTTGGATCAATGTAATAAGGTGATCTGATTCAGCCATTCATGTAAAATTTGATGCACACTGGGTGGGGGGGGAGTAATATTACAAAGAGTTCCTAGGTGTTGCAACTAAAAAAACTACTAAACATCCAATGTTCAAGATCTTAATAACAATCAAAGATCTGTGGATGTGCTGTATCAAGTTTCAATTACCAGCAACGTAAAAGAATTGCCTGCTAAAAACGTCTTGGTTGCCAGATACCACAGGGGCCATCAATCCAGAGGTCCTTGAAGTTTTACAAGAACAGTCCTCAAAACAGGTTTTCCTGGTTTTGTTGTGTAGTTGGTGAAAGCCCCGATTCATTTTTGAGGGAGGGATTTCAAATACTGCAAGTTATCTTTTATTTACCAAGTGGTAATCCCACGAAAAAAATTTTTTTAAACCAATATTGTGCATATGCAGATATTTTTTTTTTTTTTTTTCATTGGACAAGTGTAGAAAGAAGAATAAAACTGGAATAACAGCTGGATGCAAAGGTGAGCAGACCAGAAAAGTACAGAGATAAAAG
Organism: Ancistrus triradiatus; assembly: GCA_025084515.1. NCBI lineage: Eukaryota > Metazoa > Chordata > Actinopteri > Siluriformes > Loricariidae > Ancistrus > Ancistrus triradiatus. The sequence continues at coordinate 81,295 of JAJAGP010000559.1, read as the reverse complement.
CAACAACTATCACAAGATTTTTTCAACACAACCAGACAAAAGAACTGAATCACCAAACCTACCCGCATTAAAAAAAAAAACATGCCAATGAAACAACACATAAAACCTTACAAAGAAAAACCCACCAAAGAAATAGGTGAATTCCTCGACAAGAAATCACTCTCAAGACAAGTGGGGTGGATTAAATTTTTAAATTATAGGTTAGAATATGTTTTTAAAATTGGAGAAAGCTGATCCAAATGTCTAGGGGTTTCACATCCCGCCTCTGGGCCAAGCGCCACTGTTGGCTCTCTTTGAGCAAAAGGCCCCCTTAAAAAAAACAACCCCCCAATTGCTTTGGATGTAAGACTGTTAAGTCCCGCTCTGGAATAGTCGTTCTGCCTAAATTGCGGTAAAATGTAAAGTAAATTGAAAATATAATTCAGGATTCAGCTGAGCAGCTGCAAAGCAATATCTAAAATCTATATAAACCTACCAGTGACTCCAACCTTCTTTTCTTTCAGTGTCTCGGTTTAGAACAATTTCGATTTGTGTCATCACCAGGCAAAGAGGAATGCTGAAGTAATAGACAAGTGAGCAATTAAAATTTATCAAAATCAAAAAATTATCAAAAATCATAATCATGCCAAAAATGTAAAAAAAAAATAAATAAATAAAAAGCCAACAACCAACAACTTGGTAAATAACCAATTAATGGTCATAATTTGAAATAAACACTTATTTTTCTTTTTCCCCCCCCTCCAGGAGGATAAATGGTTCTATTTCTATGAAAAAAATGGTTTCCATTTTTTTCTTCTCCCATTTTGTCACAGGTAACACTCATGTCCTGTTTGAGGTTTACAAACGCAAGCTTTTAAAATTAAAGCACTGAATGGTTTCATGTATTGGTCAAGTTAATATACTTTAACCTTACCTGAAAGGAAATTGTAATAAACAAAGTTCATAAAACACATGCTCACACGCACAATGCAAAGCACAACCAACAACAATTGATATTACTTGTAGCTTTTATTAATTAATTTTCTATACAACCCCGAACCTTTAACTAAACCCACAGTAAACCCTAAAAGCAAAATTCCTGATCCTTTTGTTTGTTGAGAAAAAAACAAATTTTTCCTATGAGGGACGAGTTAAATGTCACAAAAGGTTACAAAATGTCCAGATTTTTCCTATTCCTTGGTGGATCCATTTGGTTGATATATAAACTTGACAGACCCTCGTCCCACAAAACAGTTTTTTTTTCCTCCCATGTAGAAGGATTCCTGTTTGTAGAGGCTAAAATTAAACCACTTTTTAGGTCTCTGAAGCCATATACGTAAAGCAAAAAATCCAATTTCAACTGACAACCATTAAGCCTCTAAAAATGAGCACTAAAAGTACTTTTTTCCTGGTACAATATACAAAGAAATACAACATAAACACACGGAAATGGCCTCGCACACTCCTTCTCCTTAATGATCAAATTGTTTAGCTTTTTCCCAAGATAAATCTAAAAAGCTCCTTCCCCTAGCCCTTAAATGTGGAAAAGAATTTGATTAGCCTCCTTCTTTTTTAAAAAAAATAAATAAACAACTAGGGAACAGGGAATCATTATCATGTGTGATCCCATCTCTTGCTACCCCCTCTATTGCTACCAGAGCATTAATCAGCCTCAAATGGGAACACAACCACTGCAGAAATTTTTTTGAAGGAGCAAATTTGTAAAAGAGGGATGTCTAAAATATCTAAGCTTTTCATGAAAATGAGTTGAAACATTTAAAGTGTGGTAAACCACAAAAACTTAACAAACAATAATAAACCTATGGGTCTAATACAACCCTGAGATGGGACAATTTTGGAAGGTAGTAGATAAGCCTCAGGATAAAGCCTCATGGGGCAGCCCCAAAATTTGTGTGAAACATTGGTCCGCTGAGGATGTTTTTGATGCAATGGGAATGTGGAGGGCTGTAACAACTCCAGAACAGAAAAAACAGAAAAAAAACGTTTCAGCAGCCTTGAATTGGTCAACGTTATAAAATTATGAAACCAAAGGAGATAAATTTTTCCCTTTCAAAAAAACAAATAAAAAAAAAAAAAAAAACCAAACAGACCTAATACCTCTCTGGCAGATTTAAAAACAGAAGAAAATATCACATACCCCCACAATAAAAGAAGAAGTAAAAAAAAGTCGTTTCACAAAAACTGTTTTAAGAGGACGGCAAGCACTAATCCTTGCAACTGAAAGGCTTTTCTTTAACAAGAGCCGTTCCCTTTTTTTCCCCGAGATCCAGGGGAAACTGGTCCTAAAAAGCAACCGAACAGAAGCCCAGCACAAGAAAACGTCTATATATTGTTGGAATGAAATTTATATATGTCCAAGTCTTACACAATCATCCTCCTACAAGTTTGTCCTTCATATTTCCATATTTTATTCATTCATTTCTAAATTTTGATGAATTAAGCTGTGGTGTTAAGTGTACAGGGCCTATAAGTAAAGTGGTAGATTACAAAAGAAACATGCCCCTGTATATTATAGTTATATAATCATCCACAAATCATGAAATATTGATTTTCCACAGGACACTCAAATTACAGTTCGTAATGAAAAAAGTTTAACATCAATATTTAGTAAATCCTCCTTTTTTGTAGAAATACGACAGCCGCTAAAACGCTTTCCTACAGCTTTCTCCAGTCTTGGATTTTTCTGGTTGAAGGTGCTTTGGGGAACCATTCTTTCTTTTAAGACACATCTCCAGTTTATCTCCAGTTTCCAGTCAGGTTTTTTGATGGTTTTTCCCCCTTCCCCGAGCATGGACAGCCACAAGCCCCACATTTTCCATTTAATATTTTCATGTCCCTGGGGACTGAGATGGGCCCCATTTCATAATGTTTTTGTAACTGTACTGGTTTTCCTCTGCGCATGAATGCCCTTTAGTAGATTTTTGAAAGCCAAGGGTTTTTTGGGGTCCGTTGCCTCGGTGCCAACCTTTTTTCCACTGATTTTTCTTGAACCTTAATTTTGGTTTCCTCAAGAATCTGGAATAATTAACTGGGAAAATTCCAATGCGTCCCTAACCAAGATTCCTAGTACCTGGCAAAACTTGGCCAACAAACAGTCCCCCCAACATCATGATGGAAACCTCCCGCCACCCAAATTTTAACTGTGGGTAGCAAAGTGTTTGTCTTGGGAATGGGCCCTGTGTTTCTTTTTTTTCTTTTTTTTTTTTCCCGCTCCTTGTTATGTCCAAATACAGTACACAAAAAAGCACTTTATATCCAAACAAATGAAGTTGGATTGGGTCCCAAATGTGGCTTGTTAGCACACCTCCAAAGTTGACTCCTGTTTTTGTGGCGTGTCCTGGCAGAAAAGAATGCTTTCTTCTGCATTACTCTCCCAATAAAATACAGCCTCTCCTTGTTGCAAAGTGCGCTGTATAGTGAAAACGTGAAACAGTGAACAAAACCATTTCTGCCAAGCAAGAATTGAGGTTTAGTCTTTTGAGGTGGTCCTGTGGCTTGGACTATTGATATGAAGACCTGTTTCCTTGTTCTTCTCAACCATCCTTCGCCTCTTCCTAATCTTGAGATTTTTCTTGGTCCTGCCACTTCGGGAGTTTCCTTACTAACTAAAACTGGTGCCTGTGGTCCTTCCATTGCCCTCACTAAAATGTCCTCACAAGTTGGAACCTGACCAGCTAAAATATCTTGAGAGAGCCTTTTTTTCTTCCCTTTCCCTGAACATGATGTTGAACTAAACCTTTGGTTTTTCCATGCCATTTTGAGAGGGTTGTTTTTGAGGCCTCCCCATGTTGCCCAACTCTTTCCTTTTCAGAGAAGATGCAAAGAGGAGAAAAACTCCAATTTGGCCAACCTAACACTTTCCTCTCCAATAGTTTGGATTCAACTTGTTGTCAATGTAGATCAAGGGGTCCATAATGAGCGTACAAAACAAATTTTGTGTTCCCAATAAGTAGTGCTTAAAGGTATCAAATACCAAGGTGCCCCAAATTTTAATGCCACCTGCCCTAATTTTGTTTGATAATTACTGCACACTTTCTGTAAAACAAAACCTATAAAACTAAAAACTTCATTTCAACTTCTTTTCTTCAACTTCCTCAAATAATCACGGTGTTCATCTGCTATAAGAATATATTTTACCTGGAAATTGCTGAAGCTTGGACAACCAATGATTTATAAAGAAAAATCATGAAAATTACAGGGGTGCCCCCAAACCGTTTTTTTTCCAGACGACTGTAAGTTTTATTCTTTAAATTTAAAAATTTATCATTGCTAAATAAATGTAAATTAATAAATGAATACAAAATTTTTGAATTATCAGCTTTGGTAACTTTTACCTGATTAATGGGTATAAAATTAGCGTTACCTCATCGTTGGTGGCTGGTTGGCACACATACAGAACCTTGTGTTGGACTGGTGCCCTGTCCAGGGTATACATCTGCCTGCACCCTGTGAATTCCAGGGATAAACCTATTTTATTGCTCAGATATTTTAATTTGATGCTCAATACAATACACAATAGTAATTAATTCCTTCAATTTCATACCCACTTAAAGTAACGCAGGGGGTGGGGGTTGGGTGTGTGTGGGTTTTAAGTGGCAGCACAAAGTGGGAACCAACCCTAGTCAGTTTGCCAATGCATTGCAGGGCACATGCACTTGCGCACACACATACACACATGCTGTGACATTTTAGACACGCCAGATGACCTAATGCATGTCATTTTCTGGGATTTTCTACATTACTCCTTATGGGAAAAATCTGCTCGGTGCATTTTCGGTTCTCGACAAGCCTTCTGGAATGAATTAACAACGAGACCCGAGGTACCACTGTATTTCCTCACATATTTTCCTTCAGAAATCTTTCAAATCAGAGCTTGGTAAGCGTACAGCAGCAATTTGTTGTGTGTCTACTGAAAGGGGAAAGGTGGGCTTGCAAACATTAGCTTTAAGGTTAAGGATTTAATAGGCAGATTTTAGATTTGCTCCTCAAACCCCAAGTTCAGTTCATCACTACATTCCAAATGGTAAATTATGCATCTAAAATAGCATTCATATATATATGTATATATATTTGTTTTTGGATTAAAATGCAAAAATCTAATGGCATGATTATAATGTGCTTTGACAGGACATCAACAGTGTGTTGTATGACTGTGAGGCTCAGACAGACAGTGAGACAAGAAAAGAGGGTTTCACTTTGAGTGACAACTCCGTAGCAGGGGCCATTGCTGCAAACCAGATGTCACTGAGGTCTCTTTCATTTCATTCCTGTTACATGTTTGCAATGATCATGCCCAATTCTAGCAAAAGTTAGTTTAAACTGTAAGCAAAATGTAATTTTTCTGCAAAATAAATACAAACTATGCAATGCTTCACTATTTCAAACAGATACTTCGTGAGCGTAAGAGGCCTAGTTAAACAGCTGCTAAGGGTCTGTATCCATCTGGAGTTCTGGACAGGATCAGCCCCCCCTACATACATACACACACAAACCTCCCCTGTCCCTTGGCCTTCTCAGCGAGAAGCTTGTTATGCTAATTCTTCCGTCACTCATAAGCCAGGCAGGCAGACTTATTCTCCCCCTTTCACCAAGATAGACTGAAAAGATGGGTTAGAATTGTCTACATCCCCTTCATTTCATCAGCAAGGATACTTGCTGCATTCAAAATGTAGGTATTTAGAACTATTTGCTGGTAACTGCTATACATGTAGTATTCAACTGTGAAATTTTACAGTTCCACCAAATGAACTGTCACTTGAAAATGTCTTGATACATGTTCCTGTCTTGATTTTTACTTCAGGGAACGAGAGCCACTCCAAACCCTGCAAGCTAAATACAATAATTTATATAGAGAGGCCTTATGTGCACAATACATTTTAACATCATTTACGATCCTCCTATTTCACATTTAAGCAAAATACAACTTAATGTGTGTCTAATGGGATTTCTGAAAGAAGAGAAGATAGAAAGATAATTAGCTCGAAATTTTGAATAGCTAATGCTGCAATAGCTTCACTGAATCAGGAGATCCCTGAAATCCGGGAGTTATCTCACCAAAGCAAGTTTGAGAAAATCATTTTGGCTGCAACCTGTGAAAAATAAAAGCTTAGTATGGGAACGTGTGTAATTATCGTTAACTAAGCGAATAAGTTGCTCGACGTGGCGATGGTCACACAATCCCATGTCTCAGTGTGCGTGTGCGTGCACAAAGTGGGTGACGTCAGCAGAGTTTGTTGTGGGTCCAATGCAGCAAAGGCAGACTGTGAGGTTTGTGGACAAGGGTTTATTACAAATCTAGGCATAAGAAGAAAAAAGAGTGACAGCAGTATAAGAGTGTGTTTTGCCGCTTTTACAAGGGTAGTATACCAGCAGCACAGAGTGACGTGCCAAACCTTAGTGACGCACACACTGACAACAACTAAGAAAATAAAATTATCAAAAGAGCATTGGAGTTAAAAAAAATCTAAGCACCAAAAGCTTCTCACAACACGCAGCTTGCTTCTCACGTGAGGGACTGCTTGTAAAGAAAAGAAACCTGCCATGATCATTTCTGAGGAATAATATTTGAATTTCCAACGTTAGTTGAGGAAAAATAAAAAAGTGTTACTCCCACAAGGTGTTTGCGTGTCATTTTCTCATGGAACCGTACACTACAGCAGGTCCTCCAACATCATGGTGGATGCAGTGCCACCTTCTGGACAGCTAGTACGTTATTCTGCTGAACTGAGGCGTGTATTGTAGGCTATGAGACGTTTCAGATGTAACACATATTTTGCTATTGTTTAATGTTTCAAGATATTATATTCTGTGAAGTGTTTATGGATAAAGGTAGTTGTAAAGTAGATAAAGAGAACCCAGTTAAATTAACTAGACAAAAATATTATACTTGGTTATTTATTTATTGAGGAAAATGATCCAATGTTACATACAAGTACTAGTGAGTGGCAAAAGTATGTGAACCTTTGCTTTCTGTATCTGGTGTGACCCCCCTGTGCAGCAATAACTGCAACTAAACGTTTCCTGTAACTGTTGATCAGTCCTGCACATCAGCTTGGAGGAATTTTAGCCCATTCCTCCGTACAGAACAGTTTTAACTCTGGGATGTTGGTGGGTTTCCTCACATTACCTGCTCACTTCAGGTCCGTCCACAACATTTCCATTGGATTAAGGTCAGGACTTTGACTTGGCCATTCCAAAACATTAAGTTTATTCTTCTTTAACCATTCTTTAGTAGAACGACTTGTATGCTGATCTTTAGCAAACTGCAGACCAGCAGCAGTGTTCTTTTTGGAGAGCAGTTGCTTTCTCCTTGCAACCCTGCCATGCACACCATTGTTATTCAGTGTTTTTCTGATGGTGGACTCATGAACATTAACATTAGCCAATGTGAGAGAGGCCTTCAGTTGCTTAGAAGTTACCCTGGGGTCCTTTGTGACCTCGCCAACTATTACATACCTTGCTCTTGGAGTGCTCTTTGTTGGTCGATCACTCCTGGGGAGTGTAACAATGGTCTTGAATTTCCTCCATTTGTACACAATCTGTCTGACCGTGGATTGGTGGAGTCCAAACTCTTTTAGAGATTGGTTTTGTAAACCTTTTCCAGCCTTGATGAGCATCAACAACTCTTTTTCTGAGGTCCTCAGAAATCTCCTTTGTTTGTGCCATGATACACTTCCACAAACATGTCTTGTGAAGAGCAGACTTTGATAGATCCCTGTTCTTTAATAAAACAGGGTGCCCACTCACACCTGATTGTCATCCCACTGATTGAAAACACCTGACTCTAATTTCACCTTCAAATTAAGTGCAAATCCTAGAGGTTCACATACTTTTGCCTCTCACTAATATGTAATATTGGATCATTTTCCTCAATAAATAAATGGTCAAGTATAATATTTTTGTCTCATTTGTTTAACTGGGTTCTCGTTATTTACTTTTAGGACTTGTGTGAAAATCTGATGATGTTTTAGGTCATATTTATGCAGAAATATAGAAAATTCTAAAGGGTTCACAAACTTCCAAGCACCACTGTAAGTGTTTTATGCAATTTTGCCATAACTGTATTGTTTTTTGAAACATCCATGTTTGTATAAAAGTAAACACATACCAAGAATGTCTACGAACAAAAGAAAGCAGGTTCACATATGTGTAGTATAATCGTGTTTAAACGGAAAGAACATGTGTACATGCTCAATGTGTGTTCAAAAAGAAGAATTTGGTGTTTACGACCTCCCTTGGGAGACACATGGCTCTTATTAGTCCAGAACCTCTTGGCAAAAGATACTAATGGCATTCTAAGATAAAATACACATATAGTCAAGCACAAAAGTATTTAGCATAAGCGCAGATTAATTTATGCACCTGTATGGAGTCAAATGCGTTTATGGTGGAATAAGTGAAACCACGGACATGCTCGGCTTTGCCAGAGTAGTAAAAGAAGATTAAACCATAGACTGTGTCTACTCACATGAAGGCTCTCAACTCTCTCTCACGTTTTATACCCCGTCGGTCATCAGTAGGCTGCAAGTGAAGGAGAGCAGTATGGCTCAAACTTTAAATCATATCAGTCAGTTTCTTAGCTTTTAATGACCCTTTATCTACATTGAAGGCAGTGACACTGGCATAGTTAAAATTATGACTCATCTGAATACGAGCCACCACACTGCTCAGGCCAGTAAAGGTCCTGCCACACTGCTGTCATTGTTCGAAAACTGCATAAGCACACTGATCAAACAGTTATCAGACAGAATAATTTACAATGTGACAAGTATAGTAATATGTAAAACAACACAGTCAGCACAACAGCTTCTCTGATGTAAATGTTGCCTTAATGAATATATTATTTTTGGCATTATGTCACATGGAACATGCATCAGATTAAAAAACCAGTCATCCAGCATGACTTCTTTCTTCTTCTTCCTCTTCTTCTTTCGCTTCTCCCTTTATCAGGGGTCGCCACAGCGAGTTAAAGTAAACGTTTCCACCTCACCCTGTCCTTCACGTCGTCTACTCTACTCACCGCACCCAACTCCCTGCATATCTTCATGTACCACAACCATATAACTCCTCTTTGGTCTTCCTCTCCGTCTCTTGCCTGGCAAGCTCCATCGCCAACATCCTCCTACCAATATATCCCACTATCCCTCCTCTGCACATGTCCAAACCATCTCAGTCTTCCCTCTCGAATTTGTCTCCCAATTTTCCAACCTGTGGCTGTCCCTCTGATGATCTCATTCCTAAATCCTGTCCACCCTAGACACTCCTAAAGAGAACCTCAACATCTTAAGTTCTGCCACCTCCAGCTCTGCTTCCTGTCTCTTTGTCAGTGCCACTGTCTCTAACCATGCAACAAGGCTGGTCTCACTACTCTCTTATAAATCTTTACTTTCACTTTTGCTGCGACCTTTTGTCACACAGCACTCCTGACACTCTTCTCCACCCCACTCCCATCCTGCCTGTACTCTCTTCTTTACCTCCTTTCCGCACTCCCCATTTCCTTGGACAGTTGATCCCAAGTACCTGAACTCCTGGACACCCTTGTGACCACTGATCCCTGTAGCCTGACTGTTCCACTGCCTCCCTTTCATTTACACACATGTATTCTGTCTTCCTACAGTTGGACTTTCATTCCTCTCCTTTCTAGATTATACCCTCCACCTCTCCAAGTTCTCGTCTACCTGTTCCCTGTTCTCACTAACAGATCACAATGTCGTCTGCAAACATCATAGTCCACGGCGATTCCTGTCTGACCTCATCTGTTTAGTCTGTCCATCACCAGAGCAAATAAGAAGGGACTCAGGGCCAATCCTTGATGCAGATCCACTCTACCTATCTGTCACTCCTACAGCACATCTCACCGCTGTCACGCTGTTGTCATAATGTCCTGCACTAATCTAACGTACTTTTCAGCCACTCGAGACTTCCTCATACACCACCACAGTGTCCTCCCTTTGGCACCCTGTCATAAGCTTTCTCCAAATCCACAAAGACGCAGTGTAGCTCTTTCTGACCATCTCTATACTTCTCCCATCAGCAGTCTCAAAGCAAGCAAAAATCGCATCCATGGTGCTCTTCCTTGGCATGAAACCATACTGTTGTTCACAAACTGTCACCTCCTGGGTCTTCCAGCATGACAATGATCCCAAACACACCTCTCGGGCCAGCAAAGGAGTGGCTCCGTAAAAAGCATTTCAAGGTCCTGGAGTGGCCTAGCCAGTCTCCAGACCTCAACCCCATAGAAAATTAGTGAACGGAGTTGAAAGTCCGTGTTGCCCAAAACATCACTGCTCTAGAGGAGATCTGTATGGAGGAATGGGCCAAAATACCAGCTACAGTTTATGCAAAATCTGGTGAAGACTTACAGGAAACGTTTTGACTTCTGTATTGAGTTGAATTTTGTTATTGACCAAATACTTATTTTCCACCATAATTGGACAAGTAAAGTCTTAGAAATTCCTACAGTTGTGATTTCCTGGATGTTTTTTTCCCATTTGTCTCTCATAGTTGGAAGTGTACCTATGATGAAAACTACAGACCTCTCTCATCTTTCTAAGTAGAGAACCTTGCCACAATCAGTGGCTGACTAAATACTTTTTGCCCCCACTGTACGTTGCAAAACATTATTGTTATGAGCTTATGTCATGGCTACAAAGAAAAACTGCAAAATAAATAATTCAGTATGAGAAATGTGGAGTCTACTATTACTTATTAAAATCCATATGCCTTAACTATTAGCATTTTCAATCACTCCTAAAGGCAATATATGCAGTCACAATTATTTTATTTGATAATAAACTTTGATAGCTTTGAATTCAAATTAATTATGTATATTACAGGTTCAACAATATCAATCTTTGTTTTTTACAAGGATGTCATAAGTTTAGCAACCTTTACATTTAGCAAACTATTGGATGCTAAATACAGTGAATGAGTGGTCAAGTTTATTCATGATTCATTGAGAGTGCCCATCAAAGCACTCACTTTTCCAATTTAACTCTCCAAATACTTAGTTCCTGTCATGACCTGTAAGAAGATAACATTTTGCCATCCGATACTTTTTTTGCAGAAACCTTATCTGTACTCAAGAAGCCAATGCATCTTGATGCATCAAATGACTGACCTAACTGTGTTTGTACTTGTACATTTAACTAGAGCAGAATTACATTTACATTTATCCAGAGCGACTTACAGCTGAGTATTACTTCTTACAATCCAAGCACTTGTGGGTTAAGGGTTTTACTCACGGATTTCCAACAGTAAACAGTTTGGCGGGAGGGGTGGGATGTGAACCCTGGACCTTATAGTCCATAGTTCAATACCTTAACCACTAGGAGGCCACCACAGTCCCAAAATCAAATTATTTTCCTACGAGACTAAAATTATGCCATTAAATACAATAGTTTTGTAATGTCATTTTGACCAATTTGACAAAAAAGAACAATGTCTATTGTTGCATGTTATTTATTGCAGTCACCGAGATCATTGTATTGGTTGCACAGAAAAAAAAGCACACACTGTGCTCAAATGTAAAGCAGGGGGGGGTAAGATTATGGTTTAGGGATGCATCACAGCCAAAAGAGTTGGATTTCTGATGATGAAGCATATGGTAGGCTGAATGATGATACATATATTCATTTACTGGTGGTTTACTGGATTGCTAATTGTCCACCTTTACATTTTGCCTAGTGACTGGATATTCCAAAATGGCAATACGACTAAGTCAAAAATAAGGTAATTGTTTGACTAACAGGAAAAAAGAGGTTGTGAAAAATGGCAAGTAAATGACTACTAATCTATGACATTACACTAACCTACAGCAAAAATGTCCACTGTCCCCACAAGATAAAAATGTCAGATCTTTCTGTCTTGTGCCTACTTTTGGCCTTCACAATGAATTATAAGCTTGACCAAACAACCACAGATGCACACAGACACATACAGCAACACACAAATATACAGTGGTATGAAAAAAGTTGGGCACCCTGATAATTTTCATGATTTTCCTTTATAAATCACTGGTTGATCAGATCAGCAATTCAGTTAAATATATCATATAGCAGATGAACACTGTGATATTTAAGAAGTGAAATGAAGTTTATAAGATTGACAGAAAGTGTGCAATAATTATTCAAACAAAATTAGGCATGTGCATAAATTTGAGCACCCTTGTCATTTTTATGATTTTTGAATACCTTTAGCACTAATTATTGGAGCCCAAAATTTGTTTTCTAAGCTCACTGACCCTTGACTTACATACACAGGTGAAGCCAATTATGAGAAGGGTGATTAACTGGATGCAATTGACAATTGCTGGTGGACAATTGCAAGTTTTTCTCCTCTTTGCATCCTTCTCTGAAGAGTGGCAACTGGGAACCTCAAAACAACTCTCAAATTACCTGAAAACAAAGATTGTTCAAATCATGGTTTAAGGGAAGGATATAAAAAGCTCTCAGAGATTTCAGCTGTCAGTTTCCACCGTGAGGAAACAAAGTGAGGAAATGGAAGACCACAGGCAAAGTTCTAGTTAAGACCCAAAGTGGCAGGCCAAGAAAAATCTCAGATAGGCAGAGGCAAAGGATGGTGAGAACAGTCATAGTCAAGCCACAGACCACCTCCAAAGACCTACAAACTCATCTTGCTGCAGATGGTGTCACTGTGCATCATTCAACTATTCAGTGCACTTTGCACAAAGAGAGGCTGTATGGGAGAGTAATGCAGAAGAAGCCGTTTTCTGCAGAACACACCACAAACAGAGTCACTTGAGGTGTGCTACAGCACATTTGGACAAGGCAGCTTCATTTTGGGAAATAAGGTGCTGCGGACTGATGAAACTAAAAATGGCGTTACTTGAGCATAACAAGGGGTGGTACGCATGGCGGAAAAAGAAAACACAGCATTCCAAGACAAACACTTGCTAAATTTGGTGGCGGTTCCATCATGCTGTGGGACTGTGTGGCCAGTGCAGGTACTGGGAATCTTGTTTAAAGTTGAGGGTCGTATGGATTCCTCTCAATATCAGCAGGATTTTGAGAAAAATGTTCAAGACTCAGGAGACAGGCTTGGATACTTCATCAAGGACAACGACCCGAACACTGGTCAAAATCTAAAAGGCATTCATGCAGAGGAAACAAGTACAAACGTTCTGGAATGGCCATCTCAGTCCCCAGACCTGAATATTATTGAAAATCTGGTGGTCTTGTGATTTAAAGCGGGCTGGTCCATGCGCTTGATCATCAAACCTGACCCAACTGAGATTCTTTTGTAAAAGAAAATCATGAAAATATAGGGGTGCAAAACTTTTTCCATACCACTCTAAACAAATTGTCTATTATTTTTTCCACTATTCGGAAGATCAGTAGAGGAGCGTTTAGAGGCTGTTATTCTGCAAAAGGAGGACCTATTAAATATTGAATGTACTTTCTCTGTTGGGGGTGCCCAAATTTATCACCTACCTAATTTTGTTTAATAATTATATTGCACATTTTTGTAAATCCTATAAACTTCATTTCCACTCTCAACAACACTGTGTTCATCTGCTATATGATATATTTAACTGAAATTGGGCTGATCCACACACCAATGTTTATAAAAGAAATCATGAAAATTAATCAGGGGTGCCCAAACTTTTTCATACCACTGTAAACTAAATTGTCTATTCATTTTTCCACTATTCGGAAGCTCAGTAGATGTGATATCTGTTCTCTGACAATAATCAATTATTGCACTTTAGGATTTGTCACTGGTATAGTCTGTATATTCTACTTTTCATCAGTTTGTACAATCTGATTAGTGCACTGCCTTGCAGATGAGATATTAATGTTTTGCAAACAATTTGTGCATGACTGTCACGTCAACATATAACTCAGCTGCTGGCATGATTATTCTAGTTCACATTACATTAGATTCACCTCACTGACAATGTCTTACAATTATAGAGAGAACAAGTCAAGAAAGATCAACATACATTTGCCGCTCACAGATACATAATATTCAGTTATCTTCCTTAATAAGTCAAAGAACATGTATAATATTTTTTTGTCTCATTTGTTTATTTTGGTTCTCTTTATCTAGTTTTACTACTTTAGTACTAGATCATGTTTTATCCAGATATAGAGACCACAGTAAACAAATGAAACAAAAATATTATACTTAATAATGAATTTATTAAGCAAAAAAATATTAATTTGAGTAGACTAGTGGTTAAGGTACTGGACTATGGACCAAAAGACCCAGGGTTCAAATCCCACCTCTGCTTAAGCTGCCACTGTTTGGTCCTTGACCAAGGTCCTTAACCCACAATTGCCTGGATTATAAGATTGTATCAATTGTAAGTCGCTCTGGACAAGGGCATCTGCTAAATGCTGTAAATGTGAGTGGCAGATGTATGTGAACCCCTATGTTTAGCACTTAATTTGAAGGTGAAATTAGAGTCAGGTATTTTCAGTCAAATGGGATGACAAGCAGATGTGAGCGGGTGCCCTGTTGTATTTTAAGGACCGAATCTTTCAAGCTCTGATCTTCATAGCACGTTTGTGGAAGTTTATTATAGCACAAACAAAGGAGACTTCTGACAACCTCAAAAACAGGAGTTGTTGGTGCTCATCAGGCTGTAAATGATTACATAACAGATACTAAAAGCAAAGGTTCACATACAAATAATGTACAACTATATATGTGTATACTTATATAACATATTTTCCTTACAAAATGCTTAATTAGGTTCTTGTAAGAGTTTTATTTCATACCTAGAATTACTGATGCAGGTGGGGAAGCCACCTTAACAAAAATACACCTCCTGCTCATGGTAAGGTAACTAGCACCCCCATATAAACATATTGTGAAAGCACAAGACACATAAATTATGCATATTCGTTTAACTATGGTCATAAAGTAAAAAATATTCGTATAAAAGAGCATAATAATGAAAATAAAGCTGGTGTGCGAAAAAGAGACGATGATTAAATTCAAATTAATGAAAAACGACAAAAGCTAGGACGAAATGAATTGATATTTTTGTCAACGAATAAAAACGAGACAAAATGTTTTTCAGAGACGACATCCAATCAGATCTTTAGCATCTAACTTTAGCATATGTGGAAAGGCGGGACAAAGCAGTAATGCTGTAAGACGTACACATTTGATCTGACCCCGGGAAGACCGTACTACTAGCGTCTGTAATGTTTCTCAGGAAACCAACTCGACAATGTCAACACTTGGGAGAAAGAGGAGAGTAGATATATGGGGAAAACAAGACCGTGTGGGGGCGACGATCTCCGGTAAAAACACAATAAACTTGAAACTACATCTGCAAGCATGTCATACTGAGCTCGTATTTTAGCAGTATTACGGTAGTACGATGCAAACGCACTCGACGTTCATTACGTTGAAGCCAATATTTCAGCAAATAAAGTAGGGATTAAAATGTTTCCGCTGTGTGATTCAGACATTTTGCTGGTCTCGCCACCAAAGATGCTCTGGGTTGGGCAAACATTTACATTTACAGCATTTAGCAGACGCCCTTATCCAGAGTGACTTACAATTGATTCAATCTTACAACCCAAGCAATTGTGGGTTAAGGGCCTTGCTCAAGGACCCAACAGTGGCAGCTTGGCAGAGGTGGGATTTGAACCCTGCATCTTTTGGTCCATAGTCCAGTACCTTAACCACTACCACAGTCCTCAGCGATATGGCCTTGCCACTTACCCGTTACATAAGCACAGTGTCACTTGCATCATAAGAAAATTCATTCTGACTATACAGGTCTCATGAAGTTATGCCGGTATTCGCACCTGTCCAACCAAACATTAAGGTTCTGAGGACAGAGCACACTCACAGCTTCTTCCGTTACCAACTTAAGCTTTATATTGCCAGTAGATTTCCAGTCACTGTCGAGGTGGGGAAACATTCCAGGTTTGATGATATAAATGGTGGACCAGGTGTCCACTAGCTTCCTTGCTGAGTGCAGCCAGTCCAACGCGCTGTTGAAAGTAGACAGGCATCAGCGGCTTCCAAACCCAGGTCCTGCTGCGTTCCCGGAGGGAAGTGTCAAAGTATTTGGACTGAGGTCACCACTTTCCAGCCGTAACGTTGAGCCACTAGCTGTAAATGAGCCTCATGAAAATGAACCGTGTTTTGCATTTGGAAAGGAGGTTACACACAAATAAGTATCATTTAATTAAAATGCATTTATTACTATTATATTGTTTTCAATGTATTTTATGTATAAAACACAGAGGTACTGGATCAACATACATAACTTCCATAACGCATGCGCTCCAAATATGAGAGGAACAGTTGTCCTGAACATCTTGTTCCGTCAGGACCTGGCACAAAGTGAGCACTGTGTATATCCATATAGCTACCTACATAAAGTAATGAAATAATCTTTAAAAATAATAATAACGAAATAATCCCACCCTACCAGACCTGCAACGCATGCTTTGTGCCGTTCAGAACGCCACACCCCCTCACGCGGTACAGTACGACAGCAGCTTCGGATGAGATGCTCACTATGTTGACAGAGACACTATGTAGTACGGTAGTATGTGTGTCCTGAACCAATCAGAAGCGAGATCCACACCATGATGCTGACCGGTAAAGCGGTAATTCCCATCTTATCATAGATAATTCAGACAATTCACTGAACGTCGACAAACATGGAGTACAGGTACATGGTTATTTTGTTAAAAATGGCTGTCGGATTGTTTATTATTCTACTGAATATGCGTGTTTACTCAGCGGTTAGTGGCTAGCTAAGATGAGTTAGCATTTAGCAGCATCATGTTGGATGATGAGAATGCGGGAGGCGACTAGTTTTACTTCGTACTTATAAACAACACAAGGTTGTTACTAGTACCATATATTTCTCTCTCTGTCACACACACACTCGCACTCACACACACACATATATGTATATACGTATATATATATATATATATATATATATATATATATATATATATATATACATACATATTTCTTGTATAGCTGCTCAAAATAGACATTCAGCTTTCTTGTTGGGCTTTAGCCAGCCAGTCTTGGCCTTTTTCTCAGCATCGCTTCAGAAAATCATTACACATTACATTCAATAAATGCAGTGATTCAGAGCCTGTCCTTCGGAATCCATTCATTCATTCCAGTCGTTCCGAAAGATTTACGTATCGAATGAAATCGAATGAGATAATCCGCCTTAATCACGCCTTGAATAGCTGGTGAATAAATTGTAACATGAAATAATTGAAGGTCCAGTAAAGATATTCAGTGTGTTCAGTAACTGCAGTGTTCACCTCAAAGCAATGGAAATAAGAAGTTGTGCAACATCTGGTTTTGTATGATATCAGGACTGAACAGCTGTGCTTACAGCAGATAGGTCTACAGGTATACTGGTCACCTTATTACACAACTACCTTACTGTCACAGCTTATAGATGTATGGTTATGTGTTATAGCATTTTTTGTTTGCATTTGACCTAAATTTGATTCAGGGTTCAGTCTTCAGTGTAATTTGGTTCTTGTTTTAAAACAGTGTCTCTGGCTAGATTTGAGAGCAAGAGAGCTCACAACATTGAGAATATCATTTCTAGTATTCAAATTACTAACAGATGATCCCTGGAAATGTGCGAACTATTATTAACCCTCAATCACAAGAGAGTGACAAAGCAACCGGCTGATGTGAGGACGAACATTGATAGACGTTGGTTAAAAATACTATGAACACAACAGCACCTCCCCTAGATCCTCCCCTAAATTACGTGAGATTGTAGAATACAGAGGAAGGAATACGAACCACTCTTCAATACAGAATCTCTGCAGATGTTTCATAGTACTGTCTTTTCTACTCTCTTCACCTAATCCTGCAGGTATTTATTTGTGTTTAAGATCAGTGAACTGAGATGGCCATGTAAAAAGCATAATTTTAATTACTGTGCCCACTGATGCTTTTTTGTGCTAGTTTAAATTCATATTTTAAACCAATGTCCTGCTAGAAGAGCCAGATGGGACTATGATACAATGTATTATAACATGGTTTCCACTGCCTTTGGAGAAAAAACTACCTCATCATCATAGATAGTTCAGTATACTTAAAATTGAGGATTAAGTCATTTTCTGTATATCCATCCTTCTATTAACACCCATCTCACATCTGACCAAGAGACCAGTTCTATTCACAGTTCCTGAACTCCAGGTGCTTATTTTTGTGGTTTGATGAAAGAAAAAGCTTTCTACAGGAATGCCTTTCAAATAGTTTGTTGGCATGGAGGTGGTGTCTAATTATAGATTTAGAGCTTAGTGAAACCAAAATGTTAACACCATCTGCAAATTCAAACTTTGGATCCTTGGATGTTTGGCTCTATTTTCCTCTGTGTGTCGGGGCAAAATACACTTGCAGCCACTTCCAGATACCTTAATTACAACCAGACATTCTTAATTATTGCCAGTAATAACTGTGTAGACACTTTCAGGCATGTGGCTGTATTAAGAACCTCAATACACTTTTGCCTCATTTCATCTGCACTTGAAAAAATTACAATTAATGGGATCATGCTTCAGTTACAATTTTTTCATAAATATTTCAAGGGGTGCATATACAGTGGGGAAAAAAGTATTTAGACAGCCACTGATTGTGCAAGTTCTCCTACTTAGAAAAATGAGAGAGGTCTGTAATTTTCATCATAGGTACACTTCAACTGTGAGAGACAAAATGAGAAAACAAAATCCAGGAAATCACATTGTAGGATTTTTAAAGAATTTAATTGTAAATTATGGTGTAAAATAAGTATTTGGTCAATAAACTCAATACTTTGTAACATAACCGTTGTTGGCAATGACAAAGGTCAAACGTTTCCTGTAAGTCTTCACCAGGTTGGCACACACTGTAGCTGGTATTCTGGCCCATTCCTCCATGCAGATCTCCTCTAGAGCAGTGATGTTTTGGGGCAACACGGACTTTCAACTCCCTCCACAAATTTTCTATGGGGTTGAGGTCTGGAGACTGGCTAGGCCACTCCAGGAGCTTGAGATGCTTTTTACGGAGCCACTTCTTTGTTGCCTGAGCGGTGTGTTTGGGATCATTGTCATGCCGAAAGACCCAGCCACGTTCCATCTTCAATGCTCTCACTGATGGAAGGAGGTTTTGGCTTAAAATCTCATGATACATGGCCTCGTTCAATCTTCCCTTAAGACGGATCAGTCGTCCTGTGCCCTTTGCAGAAAAACAGTCCCAAAGCATGAGGTTTCCACTCCCATGCTTCACAGTAGGTATGGTGCAACTCAACATTCTTCTTCTTCCAAACATGACGAGTTGAGTTTTTCCCAAAAAGTTCTATTTTGGTTTCATCTGACCACATGATGTTCTCCCAGTCCTCTTCTGGATCATCCATATGCTCTCTGGCAAACTTCAGATGGACCTGGACATGTACTGGCTTAAGCAGGAGGACACACCTGGAACTGCAGGATCTGAGTCCATCTCGGCGTAGTGTGTTACTGATGGTAGCCTTGTTACTTTGGTCCCAGCTCACTTGCAGGTCATTCATCAGGTCCCTCCCTGTAGTTCTGGGATTTTTGCTCACCGTTCTCATGATCATGTTGACCCCACGGGATGAGATCTTGCCTGGGGCCCCAGATCGAGGGAGATTATCAATGGTCTTGTATGTCTTCCATTTTCTTACAGTTGCTCCCACAGTTGATTTATTCACACCAACCTGCTTGCCTATTGTAGATTCACTCTTCCCAGCCTGGTGCAGATTTCCAATTTTCGTCCTGGTGTCTTTTGACAGCTCTTTGGTCTTGAGTTTGGAGTCTGACTGTTTGAGGCTGTGTACAGGTGTCTTTTATACAGATAACGAGGTCAAACAGGTGCCATTAATACGGGTAACGAGTGGAGGACAGAAGAACTTCCTACAGAAGAAGTTACAGGTCTGTGAGAGCCAAAAATGTTGCTTGTTTGTACTTACCTTCCACCATGATTTACGATTAAATTCTTTAAAAATCCTTCAATGTGATTTCCTGGATTTTCTTTTCTCATTTTGTCTCTCATAGTTGAAGTGTAGCTATGATGAAAATTACAGACCTCTCTCATCTTTCTAAGTAGGAGAACTTGCACAATCAGTGGCTGACTAAATACTTTTTTACCCCACTGTAGATTTGGTTTTGTTGAACAATTTTATTTTTTCTTTACAATTGTCAGTATGAGTAATTGATTTTGTGTATGAGTAATGAGCTAATGTGAGCTAATTAGCTACAAATACGTTCCTGAACATCCTTTTACACGTCTGGTACCACATCTGTTATATGGAGCTGACTCTAAATTTATATGATTAAAATACACATTCAAGCAGTACTTCAGTTATCCTTGACCTCTTTATCATTGGTGAATTTCTGACAACATGAAACCTGAATAAAACATGCCACCACTGGACTCTGGAGCAGTGGAAACTGTTTTTTTGTGACGAATCATGCTTCACTGTCAGACAATCTGAGGAACAAATTTGGGTTTGGCAGGAAAGTTTGATGAAAAAGAAATAATGACTTGTAGAGAAAGTTCACGCAAGACGTGAAATATGGAATTATTTTAAGCTCATGAACAGATAATAGATAACATAATTACATTGTGCTAATGTTCTCAAATGTAAATTAGATGAGTGAGATCCAGTGTGAGACAAGTGATCTTTTTGACAAGGCTTAAATGGCTTTATCTTTTTTAATTATCTTACCAATGTGCCAAACAGCCTTATATCACACTGGTTCACACTGGCAATGTTAAGTTAACTATAACTTCCAACCTACTAAAAATCAGGTGTTCACGATCACAAGTAGATCTTCAATACCAATTATAAATATGATCAGTTCATATTTATTCAGCTCATGTGACTCAGCAGTAATGGTAATCATGGCATGTACATTTTTGTCAGTGATTACTTATATTGCTAGAAAATGCATTGAGTAGAAACTATTTAAGCAGTGAGATGCAGCTGCAAGTCCAAAGTTAACTAACATGTGAAAGAAATGCCATAAACTCAAGGATACAGAGGGATGTCAGATTAGTGCTCACTGTGTTAAAGCCTTAATAACAATGTGACCTTTCTAATCAAATTATTTTCAATAATCAAATTATTAATGTTATAAGTGTACATATTCATTGTCAATTTCTTTCTGGGATTTTTATTGTTAATAAAAAAACAAAGAATTTTAAGTACCATGTTCTATCATCTATTATTCCAATACTTATCCTGATGCTTTGGGGTTTTGCTGTGGTATTGTTTCAGTATCAGCCTCAAGATACAGTATTTTAGGGACTCAACTGTTATTGTAAGTTACATTTCTTGATGTCAAAACACACTGCCATTATGGATATGCTATACACTCTATATAGTCATAATTTTGGTATCGTGACAATACTACTTGGACCAAAACTCCTCTACAGTCCTCAAGTCTGTACAGTTGGACTTTCATGCTGACAGTGTACCAGCCTTAACCATGGTGGCAGGCACTGGTCCTGTGTAAGTCCAATTATAGATTGGCTGGTGCCTTCAAAGTGTCCTCTGTACTGGCTGGGTGTGCTGTTGTCATGTGACGTGTCTCCATGTTACAAAGTGAGGTCCATAAAGACATGATTTATTGTTACTGTGGAGGATCTCCAGTGTCCTGCACAGAACCTTGACTTTAACCCCATGTCATACCTTTGGTATTCTTTGTGAGTCAGCCCTTCTTTTCCAAAATCAGTGCCTGACCTAACAAATGCTCTTTTGACTGAATTGGCAAAAAATCCCACTGACACACTGCAAAGGCTTGTTGAAAGGTTTCTCAGAAGTGTGGTGGCTGTTAAAGCTACAAACGGGGACAACTCCATATTAATGCCCATGGTTTTGAGATGTGATGGTCAGGAGTGTACAGTATACCAATAAATGTGTTTTGACATCTATTAATGTGACTTACAATAACAGTTGACTCCCATTTTACATAATGTGAGACAAAATTAAAATTATGTAAAGAAGTCTTAACAAATGTAGAAACCTGAACCTTAAACAACAATTAGAAGTTTAAGTACCTATATTGCATGTGTATCAATACAAGTTGTGTTTTCCTATATTCTCTTGTGCTTCAGCGTGTGTTGGCAATGCCATTGCAGCAAAGTTAAGGAAAGGTTTGTTTAGTCACTGGCTCTCCCTTGTCATTATTAAAATCATTTGTGAAGTGGTATGTTTGTTTTATTTATGTCCTTAAATACAATTTTCATACATCATGGTTTTGACAGCTGAAGTTTTTGCTACCATAAAAGTGCATCAAAATATGTGTTTACTTGATGAAATAACCATTGAGGGTTATTAAGCAATGGTACAAGTTACCTGTACCTAGAAAATTGACAGTTATGCATACTAAGGAACTTGGTTAATACAGTAGACCTTTATCTCAGTATTGAAAATTCATGTGTCAATGATTTTTGCAGGTGTTTAACTCCACCATACAAACCTAGACTTGTATATTCCCAGCACCGTGCTTCAGTGCTATCACAGTGTACGGTGGTGCTTGAAAGTTTGTGAACCCTTTAGAATTTTCTCTATTTTTCTGCACAAATATGACCTAAAACATCACCAGATTTTCACACAAATCCTAAAAGTGCATAAAAAGAATCCAGTTAAACAAATGACACAAAAATATTATACTTGGTCATTTATTTATTGAGGAAAATGATCCAATATTACATATCAGTGAGTGGTAAAAGTCCATCTCTAAAGAGTTTGGACTCCACCAATCCACAGTCAGACAGATTGTGTACAAATGGAGGAAATTCAAGACCATTGTTACCCTCCCCAGGAGTGGTCGACCAACAAAGATCACTCCAAGAGCAAGACATGTAATAGTTGACAAGGTCACAAAGGACCCCAGGGTAACTTGTAAGCAACTGAAGGCCTCTCTCACATTGGCTAATGTTAATGTTCATGAGTCCACCATCAGAAGAACACTGAACAACAATGGTGTGCATGGCAGGGTTGTAAGGAGAAAGCCACTGCTGATCTGAAAATATCTGATGATATTTTAGGTTATATTTATGCAGAAATATAGAAAATTCTAAAGGGTTCATAAACTTTCAAGCATCACTGTACACTGTGATATCAGTCTCTCTTCTTTTCTTCACCTTAAATGAACCATTCTGTTACTGCCAGAACAGAAACAGCCACAGAGAATTATTCATCATACAGAGGGACAAAAATTAGGAAAAATTGCCAATCTATCCTTTAACGAGGATACAAAAAAACTCACAAAACCTATCAGGAATGAGACAGAAAGCAAGCTGCCAGTCAATGCCCTGGCTTTTTACCTGCAGCCAAAGAAGTCTGTGTGCCCGTCAGATGCTGTGATATAGTGGTGTAAACCAACTCTCTAACATGGTGCCCCATGTATGCAAAGAAGCAAGCACAGCTCATGTTTACACTAACCACTGTTTGTGAGCAACAGCTATTCAGAGCCTTTGTGATGCTGAAATGGAAGCCAGAGAGGTCATTACTGTTAGTGGCCACAAATTAGAAGCATCTCTTAAGAGTTACTGGAGACCTTCTTTGTCAGGTAGGAAAAGATAGAGCCATGTCTTGTTCGTTGCGTGCAACCCCACAGATGCTTTGCAAGAACGTCCTCTAAAAACTCTATATGCTCACAAACGAAAAGTTTTTCCTTAATTCAAATCAAAACAGAACTCCCCACTCCATGCACATTTTAAGAACTGCACAATGGGAAGTGTGCAGCTTAATGTATATAAAAATATACATATAATATATATATATTCTGTTTTAAATACATTTCCAGTGTTGTTGGATATGCCTTCATTTTTGTTTTCACATGTATTTTTGTTCTAGGTCAGCACTTAGGTGCAATTATCAGTGATGTCATCAGCCTCTGATACAGCTGCAGGTGGAGGGGGAAGTTCAGTCATGGAGATGTCAAACTTCGCCCATGTGATCTTCCAGAATGTGGGGAAGAGCTTCTTGCCTCAGGCAGCACTGGAGTGCCACTACACACTCACACCTTTCATCACCCCCCACCCCAAAGACTGGGTTGGCATCTTTAAGGTTAGAGCACATCTATCAGTAGGCTGCAAATCAAAAGCAGGCATGTTTTGTCGAAGTGTTGAAAGCTGACATGCAATCACACACATTTGGAACTGCTTTTCTTTATGTCGATATAAATCAGGAGGCATGAAACCTTCATAAAGCTTCCTGCTAAGACCTCACAATATGATCCTGATTCTCATTTTTCCAACAATATTTGACTAATTTGTAGACAATCAGATCATGTATGAAAACTCCCATAGTGCAGGTTTAGCAAGATGTTTGAGTGCCACCTGAATAACACACACACACACACACAAACTACATGCCTAAGGCTTTCACTCTGTGTGTCTCAGCTTAACAGCTGGCAATGGTTTTCAGTATCCCGCCCCCACCCCGCTTTCTGTTGCAGTCTCACTTTCATCAAAAGCATTTAATCTTACACTTACTTACGAGGAAATAGATGAGTGGAAAATAGACATTTTGTGAGGTTAAAGACATACTTTATAGACAGTGTAAAAAAACTAACTTCAAATCAACCAGATCTTGTAAAGCAGATGAGAGTAGGGGTTAATGGGAGGAAAAGTGATTTGGAAATAGGTTGTTAATCCAAACGGTAATAGTCTTTTGATGGTTAACTTTGAACTGGTTCGGAGTGTTTACAGGCAGCATGTATGCATTTGTGTAAATGTGTTTTTCCTTTAAATATATATTTGTCCATCCATTCATCTATCCATACATACATAACTGTTAGAAACCAGACACATGAAGGAGCTGAATGTGTTGAGCAGGTTGACCTAGAGAGCTTGCATGGTGGAGAAATTGTATTTAGCTTTTGAAATATATCAAAATAATATATGAACAATGGTGAATGCCTGATTCAACTGAAGCAAGAAATTGCTATGATTAACAAGAATATGGATACACATCAGTTATTGTAAGTATAACGTTTCCACAGTTTCATGCAACTTGTGCATCTAGATTGGTTAATAATAGTTTGAAGCCAAATAATTAATATTATTTATAGCAGTGGTTCCCAAACTTTTTCTGCAGTGCCCTTCTTTTGCAGACAAGAACATTTTCGAAGCCCCACCACTCCAACACACAGGTACTCATATTTTGCTTTCATATACCTCTGGAATTTATTTTAAACATTGTCATACAAAATTGCAACTCCTTGTTGAAAAAATTGATCGAATTACAATGACATGCATTATGTATCCTAAATTGTCTTTATGTATCCTACAAAATGCCTCATTCATTTGCACCTCCCATGCAATAGCTCCCCACTTTGGGAACCACTGGCTTATAGATTCCTTAAATGTATGAACTAGATACCCAGCTATCTGAAACCCTGCAATCAGATTTAACACTGTAATGTATGAGGTAGTTTAATACCATGACCCATAACCTTAAACACTAACTCCTACTATATTACTTGACTTAGGGTTAGGACATTCAGACACTGGAGTACGTCTACAGTGGTGCTTGAAAGTTTGTGAACCCTTTAGAATTGTCTATATTTCTGCATAAATATGATCCAAAACATCAGATTTTCACATAAGTCCTAAAAGTAGATAAAGAGGACCCAGTTAAACAAATGAGACAACAATATTATACTTGGTCATTTATTTATTGAGGAAAATGATCCAATATTACATATTAGTGAGAGGCAAAAATATGTGAACCTCTAGGATTAGCAGTTAATTTGAAGGTGAAATTAGAGTCAGGTGTTTTCAATCAATGGGATGACAATCAGGTGTGAGTGGGCCACCCTGTTTTATTTAAAGAACATGGATCTATCAAAGTCTGCTCTACACAACACAAGTTTGTGGAAAGTGTATCATGGCACGAACAAAGGAGTTGTTGATGCTCATCAGTCTGGAAAAAGGTTGCAAAAACCATCTCTAAAGAGTTTGGACTCCAACCAATTCACAGTCAGAGAGATTGTGTGTACAAATGGAAGGAAATTCAAGGCCATTGTTACCCTCCCCAGGAGTGGTCAACCAACAAAGATCACTTCAAGAGCAAGGCGTGTAATAGTTGGTGAGGTCAAAAAAGGACCCCAGGGTAACTTCTAAGCAACTGAAGGCTTCTCTCACATTGGCTAATGTTAATGTTCATGAGTCCACCATCAGAAGAACACTGAGCAACAATGGTGTGCATGGCAGGGTTGCAAGGGGAAAGCCACTGCTCTCCAAAAAGAACATTGCTGCTCGTCTGAGTTTTGCTAAAGATCACGTGGACAAGCCAGAAGGCTACTGGAGGAATGTTTTTGTGGACAGATGAGACCAAATCAGAACTTTTTGGTTTAAAAGAAAAGTGTTATGTTTGGTGTAATGAAAACACTGCATTCAGCATAAGAACCTTACATTGTTGTGCCAGTTCACAGCTTTTTGAACTAGTTCAAGTTCAGTTCATACATGCTCAAAGTGAACAGTTCACGTTCAAAGTTCACAATTTTAATTCTGAACTAGTTCAAAGTTCAGTTCATTTTACTTTTTTCGTGAGATATTCAAATAAATACTTTTTTTTTCACACTACAAGCTAGAAATCACTATAACTATTTCTTTGAAAACTGCTCATTGTAGACATTTCTCATGACACTTCAATTGTGTACGCGGCGTTGCTATGCCTACCCCGCTCTGCTGCAATTCATCACGGGGTAACGTCGTGCAGAAGCCAGTATGTTATTAAACTAGCCAGTATGTTTAACTAGTCTCAGCCGGACACTACGTTGCCCGCAATGCATTGCGCACACAATGTCAAAACCATTTCTGTCTGTGTGATACATGATTTAAAGGGCAAAACCAGCGAGAAATACAGGAGGGAGGGAACTTCCTCTCGTTGCGTTTCAAAAGAGAAAACAGATGTCATCAGTTTTCAATGGAAAACTAATTCCAACGTTCATTGACACAGTGATGTCTGCCGTTCATGACACATAATGTGAACTAAATTCACGTTCAAGTTCTTTATTAAAAAATGTGTGCGTTCAGTTCAACGTTCACGAAAAAATGAGTGTGTTCACGCACAACACTGGAACCTTATCCCATCTAGGAAACATGGTGATGGTAGTATCATGGGTTGGGCCTGTTTTGCTGCATCTGGGCCAGGACGGCTTGCCATCATTGATGGAACAATGAAATTCTGAATTATATTAGAGAATTTCAATGGAAAATGTCAGGACATCTGTCCATGAACTGAATCTCAAGAGAAGGTGGGTCATGCAGCAAGACAACGACCCTAAGCATACAAGTCGTTCTACCAAAGAATGGTTAAAGAAGAATAAAGTTAATGTTTTGGAATGGCAAAGTCTCGACCTTAATCCAATCGAAATGTTGTGGAAGGACCTGAAGTGAGCAGCTAATGTGAGGAAACCCACCAACATCCCAGAGCTGAAGCTGTTCTGTACGGAGGAATGGGCTAAAATTCCTCCAAGCCGGTGTGCAGGACTGATTAACAGTTACAGGAAACATTTAGTTGCAGTTATTGCTGCACAAGGGGATCACACCAGATACAGAAAGCAAAGGTTCACATACTTTTGCCATTCATTAATATGTAATATTGGATCATTTTCCTCAATAAATATTTATGCAATAGGCATGTGCATGTTTTTTCTCGAATCATTGTATTTCGTAAAGAACAACGAGAAGCCTAGTATGTTCCCCATACAGAAAAAAATCCCACCTGTTTTGTAACTGTAGCATTAATAACCACACACTTGAGTATTATAATCATTAAACATTTTATTTTAGATATAATATGATATTTGGAACATGGCACCTTATGGGCAGTGATAACTGTGGAGTTTATATTGTGATTAGTAACTGGGAAAGTCATGGGTAAGTCAACAAGTCACTAGTTTTGTTCCTGATGAAGAAAAGCCACTGGCACCTCCCTGGAAATTGCTAGGAGCTTCTGGTAGCAAGTGTTGGAAAGAACTGATAAAGCAACAATAAAAGCAAGCAAGATACAGTGTGGCAAAAAAGTATTTAGTCAGCCACTGATTGTGCAAGTTCTGCTAGGTCTGTAATTTTCATCATAGGTACACTTCAACTATATGAGAAAAAATGCAAAAAATCACATTGTAGATTTTTAAAGAATTTAATTGTAAATCATGGTGGAAAATAAGTATTTGGTCACCCACAAACAAGCAAGATTTCTGGCTTTCACAGACCTGTACTTCTTCTTTAAGAAGCTCTTCTGTCCTCCACTTGCTATCTGTATTAATGGCACCTGTTTGAGCTCGTTAGCTGTATAAAAGACACACCTGTCCACAGCCTAAAACAGTCAGACTACAAACTCAACCCATGGCCAAGACCAAAGAGCTGTTGAAGGACACCAGGAAAAAAATTGGAGACCTGCACCAGGCTGGGAAGAGTGAATCTACAATAGGCAAGCAGGGTTGGTGTGAATAAAAATCAACTGTGGGAGCAATTCTAAGAAAATGGAAGACATACAAGACCACTGAATAATCTCCCTCGATCTGGGGCTCCATGCAAGATCTCATCTCGTGGGGTCAAAATGATCATGAGAACGGTGAGCAAAAATCCCAGAACTACACTGAGGGACCTGATGAATGACCTGCAGAGAGCTGGGACCAAAGTAACAAAGGCTACCATCAGTAACACACTACGCCGAGAGGGACTCAGATTCTGCAGTGCCAGGCGTGTCCCCCTGCTTAAGCCAGTACATGTCCAGGTCCGTCTGAAGTTTGCCAGAGAGCATATGGATGATCCAGAAGAGGATTGGGAGAATATCATGTGGTCAGATAAAACCAAAATAGAACTTTTTGGTAAAAACTCAACTCGTTGTGTTTGGAGGAAGAAGAATGCTGAGTTGCATCCCAAGAACACCATACCTACTGTGAAGCATGGGGGTGGAAACATCATGCTTTGGGGCTGTTTTTCTGCAAAGGGGACAGGACGGCTGATCCGTGTTAAGGGAAGAATGAACGGGACCATGTATCGTGAGGTTTTAAGACACAATCTCCTTCCATCAGTGAGAGCATTGAAGATGGAACATGGCTGGATCTTCCAGCATGACAGTGATCCCAAACACACCGCTCGGGCAACGAAGGAGTGGCTCCGTAGAAAGCATTTCAAGGTCCTGGAGTGGCCTAACAAGTCTCCAGACCTCAACCCCATAGAAAATTTGTGGAGGCAGTTGAAAGTCCATGTTTCCCAGCGACAGCCCCAAAACATCACTACTCTAGAGGAGATCTGAATGGAGGAATGGGCCAAAATACCAGCTACAGTGTGTGCAAACCTGGTGAAGACTTAGAGGAAACGTTTGACCTCTGTCATTGCCAACAAAGGTTATGTTACAAAGTATTGAGTTGACCAAATATTTATTTTTCACCATAATTGATAATTAAATTCTTTTGAACGGAACCGGGGACACTGGAGGTGTGAGTCCACCGCGCCAACTGCTGCACCACCATGCTGCCCGCATCAGTTGTGGTCAATGGATAGTTCCAGTAGAGCTCCGGTTACTGTCTGTGTGGAGTTTGGTATGTTCTCCAATGTGCACAAGGGTTTGCTCTTGGTACTCCAGTGTCCATCCATTTCCCCAAAAACACGAGAGAGTGAGTTGGTTAGAATATGAGAGCGTGGGCTGTTTACTCTCAATTGTTGCTGGGTGTAAATGAGTACGTCTTAACTGGTGGCCTGGCCAAGGTGTATTCCCACCAGCAGTCAGCGTTCTCACGAACCACTGCGGTCCTCAGCAGAATAAATCTCTTAATGAAAATAAATGAATGAATGAGTTCTGTGAGCCAAGATGGTTAGTGTTTTATGAATCACAAAGGTCTTTACCTAGCCAAGAGGCACATTACTCACACACACACACACACACACACACACACACACACATGTTTTCACTGGGTAGAGTGTCAGACCTGTCTTTCTTTGTGTGGACATTTGGTCCTCATAATGATTCTAGCCCCACCCCGCACACACAGGCATAAAGAGATTTATGCTGCAGTTCAGTTTGCTCAGTACGCCATTGGCTCCCCCATGTGGTCGTCGGAGAGGTCTAAGAATATTCACAGAGAAATTAACATTTAAATATAGATCATCTATTACTCAAGTATTTAAACGGGTGGGGGGTGGTTATGATATAGTATGGGATACATTTTGATCATGCATATATGCATGCATGATTACCATAGTTTAAAACTGATACATAAAAGTGCAATATGTAGTTTGTGTTTCAGCCTGACTTCCTGTAGGGCATGCACAAAATGCACGCACAATAGTTTGTAAGCAAGTTTGCAAGACTTGTAAGACATAGCAGAGGAAGAGGACAACAAGTTGGCAGTGTACAATCTGAGTCATCTGAATACATCACATCAAAGTGATAGTTCAGCAAACAAATTGAGGGACTGTGATAGCCTAGCAGGTAAGGTACTGGACTATGGAGCAGATGGTCCAGGATTCAAATCCCAACTCTGCCAAGCTGCCACTGTTGGGTTCTTCAGCAAGGCCCTTAACCCACAATTGCCTGGATTGTAAGATTGTATTAATTATAAGTCACTGTGGATAAGGGCGTCTGCTAAATGCTGTAAATCTAAATGATTTAAAACACTGTCCTGTGACATCTACAGGAGCGGAGAATTTAGTTTACACCCGATTTAAAATATGTTGGGGTTTTTTTTTTTGTTGTGTTTTTTTTTTTTTTTTGTGGCACAGCCCTAATAATGCTAACGTTGGTAATTTTCGCTTTAATAGTATAGCTAATTTTTATTTAATTTACATGTTTTAAAGTAAAAGTAATTCTATTAATATTATTGACTTCCTTAGGTGATACAGGCCCTCTGTGCTATGGCTAATCAGAAGCAGGAGAATATCCATTTATTCATTCATTTTCATATCCACGGGAATGCCGGTGACGAGGGCAATCCACCATAGGGCACATACACTCACACACTCATACACACATTCACACACTAAGGCCACTTTGGAAACACCAATTAACCTAATACACATGTCTTTGGAATGTGGGAGGAAATCGGAGTACCCAGAGAAAACCCACGCAGACACGGGGAGAACATGCAAACTCTACACAGGCAGAGCCCAGGGTCGGGATAGAACCAGGAATCTCCGAGCTGTGGGGCAGCAGCGCTAACCACTGCAGCACCGTGCCACCTTGGAGAATATACATTAAAATTAAAAAATGCAGAGAAGTTATGATATATCCGTACTGTCTCTGGACATTTTTAGACAATCCTACTTGATACAATAAATATGTTTGTATAGGTTGCATAAATGGTAATAATTACACACTGATAAGTTAAAACTCACAGTTCAAAAACCTTGATTATCTCGTTATAGCTGCATATGTCAAAGGGTGGGATGTATTGGATGGTAAGTGAACAGTTGGTTCTCATAGTTGACATGCTGAATATGGGAGAAATGGGTAGGCATAAAGACCTGAGCAATTTTGACAAGGGCCAAAATGTATGTTCAAATAACTGAATTGAAGTATCTCAGAAATGGCGTGGATTGTGGGTTGTTGACTACTGTACCTGCCAGCAGTGATACGAAAAGAGACAAAACCACATCAGTGTGTTTTGCAGTGACAAAAAAGGCTATCTTGAGTAATCCAAACTAAAAGGGCTACTGTGCTAACCCCTGTCCACTGTCAAAGGGCCTACAATGGGCATGCAGGCATCAGAATAGAAGCAATGGAAGAAGGTCGTCTGGTTTAGTGAGTCGTGTGTGTGTGTGTGTGTGTGTGTCGGAGAGAGAGTTAGGGAGGGATAGAGATTGCTGCTTAGGTGTTAAAAAATGAAAAACTGTAGATACTGAATGGGAAAAATGGGTACAGACACAAATGAAATAGACCGCTCTATCAGTATTTAGAAATGATAGCAACAGCAGTGCCATCAAACATAAAATAGGCAATTTGTTAGATTCTTAATTTCACCAAAAATTTACCTTCAGGTGGCACAAATGTTCTGTGTATAATCTAGCTGTATATAATCTCAGTCATTCCACGGAGACGTTTATCTTTCTCTCCCATTGACGAACAGGCAGTTTGTAATTAAGCTGTCACACACTTGTGGAATGTTCTCTCATGCACTTGATTGATAGTCACATCAACCCTCTTATTATTTTATTCATCATTTATCAGTCCTGTACCTACAAGCACAGCTTGTGGGAAGCCTGCACACACACACCACACTGACACATTCACACACTGCTGCTGTGTAATTATCTGGTTATTTACGCTTCCAACTTTGCTGTGTTCCAGATGAAAGCTGAATACTTTCCATGAAGCGAATGATAGTTATGATATATTGTCATCAGTGTAATGTCAGGGTGTGTTTTCCTGTATTCATGCTGGCAAATTACTGTCAGTAAAGTGTGTGTGTGTGTGTCTGTCTGTCTGTCTGTGTGTGTGTCTATGTGTGCAGTCACATGCATGCACATGTATGAGAAGTGTAATCATATGGAATACTGTCATAATGGGGATTTCTGTTTTCTTCTATCACTCACAAATTAACCCAGACAAAATATTTAGATTACTGATACACATAACTCTCACACTCTAAATCACTGTACAAATATGTACAAACCGCATCTGCTGCATGTGCATAATAGAAGAATGTACCCTATGTTTTTCTGCATACACAAATACACCTCCACTGAAAAGACCTCTTCTTTTCAACAGCTGGCTAACACAATGGATAAGGGAAGCTAAACATTTCCATGCATCTGTTAGTGATAAAGCCTATTAAATAGAATATGAAAAGTCTGACAAGTTGATATATGGAGTGATTATGCTACTCATGTTCATGTTGCCATTTTTAGCTCTTGCTCTCTCTCGCATGTTGTTATTGTAATGCTTTTAATTTATTATCAGCTTTCATTATAGTTTTCTTTTTTAAATGTACTCTTAAAACTTAAGAAGATGTACTAAATTTTATGCAGGAAGCGCTTAAATTTACCTCTATGGAGGATTTCAATTTAAATCATTACATTAGGGCATTAAGTTCAGGAGGGTTTTATGGTCAATTCCAATATAATTGGTAACCATGTCAAAAATTGTTGTGACAGCTCTTTGTGGCTAATTAGTGTAATCTAGCTAAAGATAAATCAAACCCTTCGAAAAAATTGAATTGATTCTTAGACAATATAAGAAGCCATAAAATGTGTTACAGTCATTGGTAACCCTACATTAAGTACTTTGTGCGACCTACCTTTGCCAAAATAACATCATTGAGCATCACTCCCGTAATGCGTGATGAGACTGGAGAATAAAGAGCAAGGAATCTGAGACACTCCTCAATGCAGACTCTCTCCAGATCCTCAGAACCTCTCTTACATTCACATCATTTAGTAGACGCCCTTATCCAGAGCAACATACAATTGCTACAGTTTTACAGTCCAAGCAATTATGGGTCAAGGGCCTTGCTCAGGGACCCAACAGTAACAGCTGGATAGAGGTGGGATTTGAACGCAGGAACTTCTGGCCACCACTCTCTCTCTTGTGGATTCTCCTCTCAAGTTCAGCCTGCATGTTTAATAGAGTTTTTGGTGGGTAACTGGGATGGCCAAAATCAATTCTGTGAAAAATTAATCATCCATGATCTTTGTCTAGCTTCATGACAGAAGTTGCCAGATTTTCATATAAAATTTCCTAGTACTTAATTGAGTCCATAATGTCTTGTACCTTAACAAAAACAGCTCCCCAATTTTGTTAAGTTTAGGGTTTTTTCCACTGTATATTCATTCTTCATTTTACACCAAACTTGTCTTGTCTTTGTTGCCAAAATGCCATTTTTTATCTCATTGGACTATAATACCCAGTTCCAGTCAAAGTAAAGGCTTTCACCTGAAATGCACTCAAAATAGTTTGTTTGTTCTCCAACCATGAATCAACTCGTCTGGAGGACACCACCAGGTCTCAAACCTGGGT
This sequence comes from Ancistrus triradiatus, assembly GCA_025084515.1. Lineage (NCBI taxonomy): Eukaryota > Metazoa > Chordata > Actinopteri > Siluriformes > Loricariidae > Ancistrus > Ancistrus triradiatus. The sequence continues at coordinate 47,331 of JAJAGP010000559.1, read as the reverse complement.
CCCCATTGTGGTGGGATAGCATATTACACCGCTGTTTCACCCGAGCACCTTACCTGATATGCATACATCTGTGAAACGGGACATTATGGATGACCACTTAAGCATTCTTCAACACTCAGGTGAAACAATCAAATACAATTAACTATCACACCTCCTTGTTTCAGCACTTATTGTCCATTTGATCAGTTCCACTTACTATATAGATGCACTTTGTAGTTTCTCTAAATACTTTGCTCGTGCCCTTTACTCTGTTCTGTAATGCTCAGGATCACCACTGATCAGGTACTGCTTGGGTGGTGGATCATTCTCAGCACTGCAGTGACACTGACATGGTGGTGGTGTGTTAGTTTGTGTTTTGCTGGTACGACTGGATCAGACACAGAAGGAGTTTGTAAACACTGTGATTACTCACTATGCACTCTATTAGACACATCTACCTTATTGCTCCATCTTGTAGATGTAACATCCGAGACAGAAGCTCATTTGGTGCTGCACAGTTTGTGTTAGTCATCCTCTAATCCTTTTTCAGTGCTCACAGGATGCTACCTACAGGATGCTGGTGGCTGGATATTGTTGGTTGGTGGACTGTTCTCAGTCTAGAAGTGACACTGGGGTGTTTAAAAACTTCAGCAGCACTGCTGCATCTGTTCCACTTGCTGAGAATGATCCACAACCCAAATAATACCTGCTCTGTGGTGGTCATGTGGGAGTCCTGAATAAATTTCAGTGGAGTTTGGAAGCAAAACACATGTAGAATACGTGTGTGTGTGTGTGTGTGTGTGTGTGTGTGTCAGATTTGGGAACATATGTGTGTGATAAAGCATATGTGATTCCATTTCTGTTCAACAGTTTGTTTATTAATGTTCATTAATGCATCTGTGAGACATTTTGTCACTCATGGGCCAGTTGATAAAGGGTTCATCTTTCTTGTTGTATGACTGGGTAGGTGGGTTGGAGCAGTGCAAGGGACTACTACACATTCCTGTGGTCACCTATGCCTGAGAACTACACTGAAGGTTCCACTGTCCACAGAACACTTATCTTCCAAGGTATACACACACAGCAGACCAATAAACATGTTATTTCTTAGTTAGCTACATGCATTTTCATGTGTTGTTTTTTTGTTTTTGTTTTTTTTACTCAGTGTAGGCACCTTGTGTGAGGTCTTTTTTTTTGTTTTTGTTTTTTTTAACACATTGTTGAGTTAATCTTGGCAGCTCAGAAACCTCCTTGTCTTTGTTTTACTTCAGTTGCACTGTCCAACAAATTCCACTGTCTTGCAAATGTTTATAGTGATGTTCGGTCAAGATATTTTAGTGGAGTTAGATTTAAGTATGACTAGTCCAACTTGATAATCTTGTCAATGTTTGGATTTTCAGGTTACTATGTTCCTCGTAGTGATGGTGAGTTTTATCAGTTCTGTTACGTCACGCACACTGGTGAAATCAGAGGAGCCAGCACACCCTTCCAGTTCCGACCAGCTACACCCACAGGAGAAGAGCTACTGACTGTAGAGGATGATGGGAATTCTGACATATTGGTGGTTACTACCAAGACTGGACTACTGGAGGTACACTGTTTACACACACACACACACACACACACACACACTTTATTAAATTATAAAATAAATGAATTAGGACTGTCCATGAAAAGAAGCGTACTTACCATTCTAGAGTATTTAGCTATACTCCCTCTGTTATGTATTTAACTGTGGCTAAGGAAGTGCCTCTCTGCATAGGTAATACACGGACATTTTGTTATACCCTATTTAATGAGCTTATATAGAAAGCCATTTGAGGTTGGCCATATCTGTGGTGGTGTAAAGTATTCTTGCAGAAAGGTAGCATATTAAAGATGACACTGAAGGTAAATCAATAATAATGAAAATGTCGTTCCTTTACATATGGTAATACATAAATTTAAATGCCATGCGTCTCCATTGTATGCATTCAGTGGTTTTCCTCGTCACATTATGAGCACAGTTCTTGTCCTAAAGTAAATATTAAAGTGAAGTAAATAGGACAGAGTGTACAATAATGCACTAGCTGCTATCACACTGTTACTGAAGTTATTTAATTACTTTTTTTTGTCAATTTGAGTATTATTTGTACACTCACCTTATTCAAATACTAGAGTAAATGAATACCAAACCTACCAACTGACAAATAAATAGGTAACCATTTAGTTTATATGTAGGCATGCAACATAGAGCTAGTTTGCAGTTTACAGTGGTGCTTGAAAGTTTGTGAACCCTTTAGAATTTTCTATATTTCTGCATAAATATGACCTAAAACATCATCAGATTTTCACACAACTCCTACAAGTAGATAAAGAGAACCCAGTTAAACAAATGAGACAAAAATATTATACATTTATTTATCGAGGAAAATTATCCAATATTACAACTTAGTGAGTGGCAATAGTATGTGAACATTGCTTTCAGTATCTGGTGTGACCCCCCTGTGCAGCAATAACTGCAGCTAAACGTTTCCTGTAACTGTTGATCAGTCCTGCACACCTTGGAGGAATTTTAGCCCATTCCTCCGTACAGAACAGCTTCAGCTCTGGGATGTTGGTGGGTTTCCTCACATTAACTGCTCACTTCAGGTCCTTCCACAACATTTTGATTGGATTAAGGTCAGGACTTTGACTTCCAAACATGAACTTTATTCTTCTTTAACCATTCTTTGGTAGAACGACTTGTGTGCTTAGGGTCGCTGTCTTGCTGCATGAACCACCTTCTCTTGAGATTCAGTTCATGGACAGATGTCCTGACATTTTCCTTTAGAATTCTCTGATATAAATCAGAATTCATTGTTCCATCAATGATGGCAAGCCGTCCTGGTCCAGATGCAGCAAAACAGACCCAAACCATGATACTACCATCACCATGTTTCACAGATGGGATAAGGTTCTTATGCTGGAATCCAGTGTTTCCCTTTCTCCAACATAACGCTTTTCTTTTAAACCGAAAAGTTCTATTTTGGTCTCATCCGTCCACAAACCATTCTTCCAGTAGCCTTCTGGCTTGTCCACATGATCTTTAGCAAACCTCAGATGAGCAGCAATGTTCATTTTGGAGAGCAGTGGCTTTCTCCTTGCAACCCTGCTATGCACACCATTGTTGTTTAGTGTTCTACTGATGGTGGACTCATGAACATTAACATTAGTCAATGTGAGAGAGGCCTTCAGTTGCTTAGACGTTACCCTGGAGTCCTTTGTGACCTCACCAACTATTACACGCCTTGCTCTTGGAGTGATCTTTGGTAGTCGACCACTCCTGAGGAGGGTAACAATGGTCTTGAATATCTTCCATTTGTACACAGTCAGTCTGACTGTGGATTGGTGGAGTCCATCAGCCTGATGAGCATCAACAACTCTTTTTCTGAGGTTCTCAGAAATCTCCTTTGTTCATGTCACGATAAACTTCCACAAATATGTGTTGTGAAGAGCAGACTTTGATAGATCCCTGTTCTTTAAATAAAACAGAGTGCCCACTCACACCTGATTGTCATCCCACTGATTGAAAACACCTGACTCTAATTTCACCTTCAAATTAACTGCTAATCATAGAGGTTCACATACTTTTGCCACTCACTAATATGTAATATTGGATTATTTTCCTCAATAAAAAAATGATGAAGTATAATATTTTTGTCTAATTTGTTTAACTGGATTCTCTTTATCTACTTTTAGGACTTGTGTAAAAATCTGATGATGTTTTAGGTCATATTTATTCTGAAATATAGAAAATTTTAAAGGGTTCACAAACTTCCGAGCACCACTGCATTTACAAGAAAAAAAATACAATGTGATTAGGTTCACCGATATGAACATTTTTGGCCGAAACCAAACAAAATGAAACACTTGAAAGACCGAATACCAAACACAGTGTTTTGCAGGTTTTCATTCATTTTTGCCACCGTTTTCACCATTGCATAATTAATGTGTTTTTGTTTCAAAGAAAAAAGAATTACTACGCTTGTGCTCCTGATTTGAAGTTAACAGGAGCACACAAAAAAATCCACAAGCTTGTTAACTTTTTGGTGTTTAATTTATCTTTTTACTTTATTCCTCCAGATTAGGCATGAATAAACCTTTTTTCATCAAAGCATGGAACTAGAACCCTGCTTCCACGCTGCATTTACAAAGAACACCACACTCCATGCTGGTTGCAATTAGATCACATCATCAAAGATGTCAGTGTTTGGTATAGAGCTGGGTGGTATGGGCAAAAATTTGTATCTTGGTATTTTTAAGGATTCTACCGGTTTCCCGGTATATCTCTGTGTTTTGTCTGGGTGGGGAGATTGTGGAGGATAACAGGCTTTTATAGGTGTGTAGTGTACTCTGCTGTCAGGAGTAAATAGAAATATAAATATATATATATATATATATATATATGTGTGTGTGTGTGTGTGTGTGTGTGTGTGTGTGTGTGTGTGTGTGTGTGTGTGTGTGTATTTGTCTATTGCTCCGTCAAAAAAGATAGCAGAAGCAGCTGGCTTCTTCCTGGTTCTGCGCTCTCATTAGCTTTAGCTTTAGCCTGTTTGATTTGCTTGTTTTTTCAAACTCTGCATATTCAGCGGGGTGATGCTGTTTTAAACGTCTTATTAAGTTTGTTATCCTGATCGTTTTTGGAGTTGATCCTTCACGGCTTATTTTCGGCATTTATGTAATCCAAGCAGCACGCTGTAAAAGTTTCCATGCTGGAGACATGGTTGTGTTGCAAATGAATCACTAACTCCTTAGTAGTGTCCTTAGTCCATCAATATGTAATGCGGTATCTAACTGACTAGCTAAGTAGCACTCAAAAGACAGCCGAAATCTATAACGCTTCCTTCTCATCATCTCAGCAAACAAACCCTTAAAAAGGTCTCTTAACAAACCCTTGAGTGCCTGAAACTTTGAATTATGAGCTGACCTGAACTGAATTATGAATTAAAGTTAGTAAAAGCACTGTGCTGTTCATGTGTGGTTGACCGGCACAGAATCGGTTATATGAGACCAATCAACACTAAAACCGGCCAAATCCGTTATACATGTAAATAATGAAGGCTTAATAATGACTAATGAATAATGAAGGCTTTACTAAAGGGTTTACAAAATTCACAAATCAGAATGCATGAAACAGTCGCCAAATGTAAACAGATTTTATTTTGCAATCTGCAACGTCTTAAAAACAGAGCTTAAAAGAGAGAGGTGCCTTTTTTTGGCTGAAGTATTTTCACTTCGGTAAGACATCCCCCAAATTCAGTGGCTTAATCATTACTCTTTATCCCAGAAGTTGAATCTGTTCATCTGGACCTAAGGTTTTGTCGGAGAAACGTTTCGTCACTCATCTAAGTGACTTCTTCAGTCTCAGCTAGTTGGAAAACTTCCCCAATCTTATAAACAGCACATTTGAATAACGACTGGTACCAGCACCATTGCATAACAATGGGACCGGTGATCAGTTTAATATGCAGATTACCATAATCATTAATGACAATGGCCACATGTGCCATTCATACAGGATTGGGGAAGGGCTACGATGGCGGCGTTGTAAGATGGTGAGAGGTGTACTCTGAGGCCCCCTCCTCGGTTCAGGAATGGACGTTCCCTTTGTACAAAAATAGCTTCTTTTACTCCGCGTTCAAACTATCATTCCTCCCTATCAAGGATCCGCAGAGTCCTGACCTGATGAGGTAGGTCTTCTGTGTTGTGCCATCCGTTTTGCCAGTGGCTGTTTGGTTTCCCCAAGCAACGCGAAGCCACCGTCGTCCAACATCAGCAGGGAGGAGAGGAATGCACTCACGGCTCTCAGTAAGGATAATGACATCATCATCCTTCCAGTGGACAAAGGCAGGTGCACTGTTTTATTAAACCAGGCAGACTATCATGTGAAAGTTATGACTCTCCTTAGAGACACTAACACTTATGAGCCCCGCGATCCTGGTACTGGGTACAAGAAGAAGGTGATAGATTGTCTGAAGCCTTTGGAACAGGACAATGCTATTGACCGGCCTCTGTACCACAGATTATACCCAGGGGAGGCTACACCTAGTCTGTATGGTTTACCTAAGATACATAAACAGCATGTGCCATTGAGGCCCATGGTGTGTATGATCATCTCAGTGACCTCCAACATCACTAAGTTTCCGAATGAAACTACAGGATGACCCCACTCTCAGCAATAGGACCACCCTTAACTCGGACCAGGTGTGTTTGCTTCTGGAGCTGTGTCTTCAGTCCACCTATTTCACATACAGAGAGCAGTACTATAGGCAGAAACATGGGTGTGCCATGGGCTCCCCAGTTTCACCTATCGTGGCCAACCTGTGTATGGAATAAGTGGAAAAGAAGTCACTTAGATCCTATTCAGGAACAGCACCCAGCCATTGGTTCAGATATGTGGATGACACCTGGGTTAAAATTAAATCTCAGAAAGTACCACATTTTACCGACCACATCAACTCAGTGGTCAAACACATTAAGTTCACCAGGGAGGATGTGAAGAATGGCAGGTTAGCCTTCTTGGATTGTGAGGTTGTTATTGGAGATCGGGGACAATTGAAAGTCGATGTTTACTGCAAGCCAACACATACGGATCAGTACTTAAGGTTTGAATCTCATCATCAACTGGAGCACAAACTAGGAGTCATCAGGACACTGTACCACCGAGGAGACATCGTCCCCACTGACACAGCGGCCAAGGATGGAGAGAAATCTCACATTAAGCAGGCCCTGGGCAAATGTGGTTATCCAAACTGGACCTTTGTCAAAGCTGGTAAAACACCCAAACAGGATTAACGAGAGGAGAACAACAACCGCAGTCTAAGCGTAAACCAGTGGTGATTCCATATGTGGCAGGAACATCGGAACAATTGAGACGCATATTTTCCAAACACTGCGTCTCTGAACTGGCGTTCACCCCTGATCCTTGGGGTGAACGCCAGAAACTGGTTCACCCCAAGGATCGGGTCCCCCAGCACAAACAGAGTAATGTAGTGTACGCGGTTAAGTGCCGGGAGGATTGCCAGGAATTGTACATCGGGGAAACCAAACAGCCACTGGCAAAACAGATGGCACAACATAGAAGAGCGACCTCATCAGGTCAGGACTCTGTGGTTTACACCCACCTACAGGCCAGTGGCCACTCTTTCAAGGATGAAGACATGCAGATCCTTGATAGGGAGGAACGATGGTTTGAACGCGGAGTAAAAGAAGCCATTTTTGTAAAAAGGGAACGTCCGTCCCTGAACCTCTTACCATCTTACAACAGAGGGGCCATCGCCGCCTTCCCAATCCCTGTATAACGGTTAATGGCTATGTCAGTCTGCATATTAAACTGATCACCGGTCCCATTGTTATGCAATGGTGCTGGTACCAGTCGTTATGCAAATGTGCTGTATATAAGATTGGGGAAGTTTTCCAACTGCTGAGACTGAAGAAGTCACTTAGATGAGTGACGAAACGTTTCTCCGACAAAACCTTAGGTCCAGATGAACAGATTCAACTTCTGGGATTTTCATAACTGGATTATTGAGCATGCATCAAGACATTACTCTCAATCAGTCTCCAGAGTTACTGCATTCATAATGTGGTTCTTCTTTTGCATCTCAGATCTCGCTTTATAATCCAGTTCTGTGTTCTGTTCTTTAATCTGATGGAGCTTTCCCAGCTGTTAACAGACTGTTTCTAGGTTGTGATGTACGTTATGCTACCTGGCTAGCGAGCTTTACCCAGCGTGCTGTTTGGGGATGTAGTTCTACTCAGAGCTCAGCAGCGCTCGTAGCTGTGAAAAATATTATATAATTTGCTGCCTATTTGTTAGAGCTGTGTGTCTGCTATGCAGCGGTATGAAGGTATATGAGAGAAGCATACTGTACAGGAAATTAACACCGGTATACCGGTTCAACTGGTGTACAGTCCAGCCCTAGTTTGGAAGAAAGTTACTCTGTCATTTCACTTATTCGAGCCAAAGGCCAAACCCCGAAAGTGCTTTATTTATTTATTTATTTATTTATTGCTGTTTTAGGACGACTAATTTTGGTTGCTGATTAGGTGATGCATCCCTACAATGTGGTCACTGGGTATATCAGGAAGAATGATTATAGATTGTGGGAGCAGATATGAACTTTTTAACTGAAATCATTATTATTCATATCTTACCTACACAATTTTAATTATTTATTTGTTTTGGTAATGAAGGAATAACCGCAAAGCACATTTTATGTCTTTATAATTTTATAATGTCTGTACGTTTTTGTCCTAATGATATGCATAATTTTATGCTTAATTGTTGTTGATGTTCAAAATAGATTACACGTAAATTAATCTTCTTTGTAGTATAATGCAGTTCTGTGTGTGTGTGTGTGTGTGTGTGTGTGTGTAGCAGCGTATGGAGGAAGTTCAGCAGGAATGCCGGGAGCTGCAAAAAGCTGTTCGTCTTCTCACACAAGAGAGAGACCAACTCCAGGAGGGGCAGAAACGACACAGTCAGGTATACATATACACTTGCATTCACTCATAATCTTAAAACGGTCGCAACACACTGGATGATCACAAGTTCAAGTTATCTCCACATCAAAGCACAAATGCGGCAATGCTGTGTCTGGGGGAGGGACTCACGTCCCAAGGGAGAAGGCACCTTTGTCTACATGTCTGGCCACTGAGTGCACCACAGCATTTCCTTAAAAAGCACTTTAGCTTTCCGATTAAACGTGTGTGTTTGTTTAATCTGTGTGCAAACTTCTTACAGTGACAATGCCCTTTTTTCCCCCATCCCACGCGATTAATGCGGAGTGAGTGCGCTGTGATTAGGTAAAGTAATGCGGGCGAAACGAGAGGGCTGGTGTTGGACACCAGGGCCGTTGCTGAGGCTGTATATGTGAATAAAGAGAAAGTAAATATGGAGTCACGAAGAAACCCAAGTCCCCCCCCGCTACTCAACCCAAAAACCTCAATACATACTAAAAACAGAAGCGAGACAGAGCAAACAACCCAACCAAACAAACCAAAAACAAAACCAGAGACCGGTAAAGAGAAACCAAACATCAAACACACTTTTGTTGAAAAAAAAAAGAGAAGTGAAAAAAACATAATCACGATAAAATAAAAAATACACAGGAAGAAAACGACTAAAAAACCAAAAACACAAAAAAAAAGAAAAAACGCAAACTCAAAGTAAAATCAGAAAAAAAAAAAAACAAAAACGACACACACGCCACATTCAAACTGCAAAGGCAAGGATAAAAGGCTTCACGCACAGACCTCTGTGAGTCTCTAATGTGATATTTACAAACTAAAAAAACAGGGCAAACCCAAAATGCACACAACAAAAAAAAAAACAGATCAAAACATTCAGCATCCAACAAGAAGAAACAAAGCATGCAAACAGACACATTGAGTTTAGAAGAACACTGACAGTGCGATTACCAACAACCAAAACCAAAATATAGAACAAGCAACTAACTAGTGAACATCGAACTAGAATATATAGTAAAATACTATTCCATTTAATCCTTTCTTGGCGAAACGAACAAAAGTCAAAAGATAAATGGGTAATTAGGGAGCTTATACGAAAAACAAACAAAAAAAATAGAGACGCAAACACAAAAAAACACAATATACACAGATACTGCAAAACCACAAGCAGAAGTTATTTGTAAAAAAAACATAGAAACGAACAACACACTGAACAGACAACCACCGACCAACACCCCCACACCCCCAACCCCCACCCAAGATGTCGATGATGCAAGGAAATACTCCGAAAAAACAAAGCCCACTACTGAGCCAACTGAATTTAGGCAAAAACAACCTTAAAATAAAACAAACAACAAACCCCCCATTGTTTGCGTTGTAGGTTATTCAATTTAACTATAAGTTTCATGCGGTTTGGCTCAAAATGCCAAACTAGAGCCAATTAAGGTCATAAGGGCTTTCAGCACCTCCACAGAGGCTTGATTCTCCTGCTTTTATCTTAATCCCTCATTTTCTCAGAACATGATCTAGGCCTGGGCTAAGTCTTCAACATTTGCCAGTTTAAACATTGGGATTTAATGCAGGACCTTCTCTCAGTTACTGTGCAAAGATATTGCAGACAATTCTTAAGGCTGAAGTTCAGACCACAATGTTGAGGGATTGAACTGGCCTTGTATGTGCAAGGCACAGATGCAGCCCAGGGGTGCCAGGACCTTACAGAACAAAGTAATGTTAAGGAAACCATGGACGGGGCATCACGCGATGTGAGCAGGTTAGCGGATCTGGAGTAGAACAACCTATGCACTTTAATGGTGGGACTCCATAACTGACGACCTCACTCATCACATGTGGTAATAGGTAGAACATGGGTGTGCGGTTGTGCAGATACCGTTCCAGATTACTCCCCATTTCGCACCAATCGTGAGTGCTCCTCTGGGTGGGAGTGGGTCTAAGTTACTCAAGGATGGATTCAAGTTGGAGAAAGAAGTCACTGTTGGACTGTGCTCAGTATTCCTAATGACAAGAAGATTCTCACCTTTATTGTTGCTTCCCATCTTCCTTTTATTCTCTATTAGGAACTTACTTATTACCTGGCAAACATCAAGTACTGGCAGTTTTTATACTCATTATGCTTTTATAATTGGAAGTATTCTTTGTTTACGGTTAATGGTTAGGAATATTCTAGTTGTTTCATGATACAGAAAATGTGTTTTGAGAGATTGCAAATAATGGCATTATGACTCGATTTCCACTATAAATTCTACTACTGTGGCAGGGACCATGGTTCTTTTTTGCAAGGTATTTCTTTAGATAGTTTAGAATATGCTGAAAAATGGCTTTCATACAAATCTGTGCGGTCAGATTCACTCAAGTTTTCTGCTGATTCTATATGATACTAATGAAAAAATTGTGAGCAATTCAGAAAAATGCTAAATGACAAGTATTACCATTGGTGACCCCCACAGTTACATCCAAAAAAATAAACTTTCCTCAGACTTGCAATGTTCCAAACAAGAAGTGTTCTGCAATTAAGAGTGAGGAAGGGAATGCCAAAAAAAAAAAAAAGCTACAAAAAAAAGCAAAAAAGCATGGCTGTGATATGAAATGGACATATTGGTGCTTTTGATTTTAACCAGTTGGGCAAAAAAAAAAGTGATCAGTCAGCCACTGATGTGCAAGTTCTCTACTAGAAAGGATTTTCAAGAATTTAAGGTAAATCATGGTGGAAAATAAGTATTTGGCCCACCACAAACAAAGCAAGGTCTCACAGACCTGTAACTTCTTCTTAAGAAGTCTTCTGTTCTCCACTCGTTACCCCTGTATTAATGGGACCGGTTTGACATCGTTATTTCTGTATAAAAACACTGTCCACAGCCTGAAAAACAGTCAGACCCAAATCAACCACTGGGCCAAGACCAAGAGCTGTTTGGAAGGACACCAGGAAGAAAATTGTAGACCTGCAGGCAGGCTGGGGAGAGTGAATTACAATAGGCAAGCAGGTTGGGTGAATAAATACACTGTGGAGCCAATGGTAAGAAATGTCTTAAGACATACAAGACCATGAGAATCTCCCTCGATCTGGGGCCCATGCAAGATCTCATCTCGTGGGGTCAAAATGATCTGAGAAAGGTGAGGCAAACATCCCAGAACTACACGGAGGGACTGATTGAATGACCTGCAGAGAGCTGGGACCCAAAGTAAACAAAGGGTCGAGAGGGGACTCAGCTCCTGTAGTGCCAGGCGTGTCCCCTGCTTAAGCCAGTACATGTCCAGGCCCATCTGAAGTTGTACGAGAGGCCATTATGGATGATCCAGAAAGGGATTGGGGAGAATATCATGTGGTCAGATGAAACCAAAACTTTTGGTAAAAAACTCAACGTTGTGTTGGAATGTTGAGAAATAAAACAAAAATCTTACAAATCAAGTAATTAAACAAATTAATAATTGTATAGATGCTACTGAATGTGTTAGGACTTAGAGTTTAAACAAATGATGCTGGGTGTGCGTCAGAAGAAGCATTTTCCCAACCATCGGAAGGTTTAAGTTAACCTTTCCCCTTCTCCCAGAGGTTGTTAACAAGGAGGAAGAGAATGCTGAGTTGCATCCCAAAAAACACCACCCCAACTGTGAAGTTGGGGGTATAAACATTTCATGCTTTGGGGCTGATTTTCTACAACAAGGCGACAGGACGACTGATCCGTGTTAAAGGGAAGAAGTGACCGAGGGCCAGTATCGTGAGATTTAAGCCAAAACCTCCTTCCATCAGTGAGAGCATGAAGAATGGAAACATGCTGGGTATTCCAGCATGGACAATGTCCCAAAAACACACCGATCGGGCAAGAAGGAGTTGGCTCTGTTAAAAAGCATTTCAAGGTCCTGGAGTGGCCTAGCCAGTTCTCCAGGACCTCAGCCCCATAGAAAAAAATTTGTGGAGGAGTTTGCAAAGTATGCGTTGCCCCAAACATCAAAACTTTTTTTTGGGGGCCCCTTCCTTTTTTTTTTCTAGAGGAGTCTGCAGGGAGGAATGGGCCAACAAAAAAATACCAGCTACAGTGTGTTGAAAACCTGGTGGAAGACTTACAGGAAACGTTTTTGACCTCTGTCATGCCAAAAAAAAAGGTATGTTACAAAGATATTGACGTTGAACAAAAATTTTTTGACCAATACTTATGTTCTGCCTAATTTACCAATCAAATTCTTTAAAAATCCTACAATGTGATTTTCTGGATTTTTTTCTCATTTGTTCTCATAGTTGAAGTGTACCTATGATGAAAATTACAGGACCTTCTCCATCTTTCTAAGTAGGGGACTTGCCCAATCAGGGCGGACAAATACTTTTTGCCCCACTGTATTCTAGTTTGGTATTAACAGCAAATACACACCAATATTCCCTGCAACTCTAAGGCAGGTTGAAACGGTTTAATCAGGAAAACAATAGATGGCGTATGGTTACAACATGAGCAGTGTTGATTACCTAGAACCACAGACGTAGAAAGTGTGTTCACTAGGAAACAAAAAAAAATCTAATTAACGGCTTAAGTGGGGTTTCTTCTGCCATGTGGTTAATAATGAATTTGGAATACGATGAAGCCCCATTTAAAATATCGATGACTTTCCTACTATTTTTCTTTGTTTCTCTTTCAATCTACATTTTCTGTGGCCTCCAATCTTGTTTTCTCACACATTTGCTACAATGACCTATTTGACTTGTTTTCGGTTTCGTAATTCGTAACCACTAGGTACTACATTGCTTTCTAGCGTCTTTTTAGTGCGCTCTTTAGCCCCGGTTTAGGATTAGTGTTCCTGTGCTCATTCCATACCAAAGCCCTCACGCAATAATAAAAAAGAAGCGGATTTTTGTGGTTTTTTTTGTGAGTGGAAGCTGTGTAGTGGTGTTCAAGCGCCCCTTGTGTTTGTGTGTGCACTTCTGTGTCTATGTTTGTTGTGTGTGTCTGTGTCATTAAAGACCAGATAATACCCAATATAAGATAGTAATATTCCTGTAATGGAGGCCTAACCACACGCAACCACCATCATGTAGCACATTTTGAGCCATAGTAAGTGTAGTTGGTGTGTGTTGCATAGCATGTCCCAAGCTAATTCCTGTTTAATTTGCGATTAATATAAATTTTCTCATGATATAGGTAAATGCGAGATAGGAAGCGTCCTGCGGCTGATAATTTACAATGACCATTTTATATGCTCTTTATATGTGCAGCAGTTCTAAAAACTTTATCGCCATAACCCACCAGAAGTCACTTAATGCCTGGGTTTAAAGACGAGACTGTGTGAGTGTGTGTCTGAGATAATCGTGTGTGTGTGGGTGTGTATATATAATATATCTAACATCTTATATATATATATATATATATAGTAGATATATATGATATATATATATATATATGTATTATACTATATATATATATATATATATAATATATATATAATATATATATACTATGTGGGTTTGTGGGTGTGTGTGTGTGAGAGAGAGAGAGAGAGAGAGAGAGAGAGAGATGCCAGATCCAGATGTTGCCATAATTTATTGAGCATGACTGGTGTCTATGGACATGTTAGAACAAAGTTATATGAAAGTAATGCTCTGTTCCTGTTCGTGTCAAAAAAGTTGAGAGATTGCAGCACTTCGTAACAGTGCTGGCACATTGAAATGAATACTGTTCATTCATACTGATTGACTATAATTCATCTGCACTTTGTTGTTTTTATTAACAGCATACAATTACCTGTAAATGTTAACACTGAGTTTTTTTAATTTGTTGTTTTAATTTTTACCAGCAAATGGAAGATAAGGACAGCATTGTGTATAGTAACTTGTACTCTGATGTACATGACAGTGAAATCATTTTGAGGTTGACCGATTACGCATGAGATTTGTTGCATGTAACAGTGGGTGGAGGATGTTTATTGTCCTTTGATTGGCAGTGTGTCTGTCCAATGGCAGGAGCTACAGCAGGGCCTGCGACAGGAGAGAGAGAAGGCACAAGCTGGAGTCAGACAGCTAGAGCAAGACCTACTGGGAGTGACACAGAGAGCTGTGCTTAAAGAGACTGAGCTGGACTGGTAGGGAATGCATATATACACAACGCACACACACGAGCACGCACGCACACACACACACACACACACACAATATTTAATATACTGTGCACATAGCTCTATAGATAAGTGTTTTAAATGAATACAGTGTAGCACACCTTTAAAATATTGTGCTTATCCTGAAATAATATACACTTCACTAATCATCTTAATTGGCATATATTCGTAATTTCAATATGAACTAAACAATAGTATACATTTTAATGTGTGTATGGGCTCACGTTAAACTTAAAGTGGATCAGGCATTTGCTATTTAAGCTCCTAGGTTGGGAAATAGCCTACCATTGAGTATTTGTCAAGCTCTGTCTCTTGCAGCCTTCAAGACAGCTTTAAAAACGTATTTATATGAATGTATTTGAATAAGCCAGACCATGGTTAATTTAGATATTGAACTGTTGAGTCTTATTGTGGGGTGGTTTGGCATAGTGGTGCGTTCATAACGTCATTAATTCCTTATTTAAATCTGTTATATTGTCACTGTTAGAATTATCTATTGTGTTTGTATGTGGTCTTGCAAATGTTATGATGTTTTGATTTTATGTATAGCACTTTTAGTCAACCTCCTTAATTATTATTAATATTAATATTAGTGCTATATAAATAATTTTACTTACTTACTATGGAAATTTGTAGACTCCAGGGGAAAACGTGTTTACATAGAATTATAGCAGTTTTGTTTGTTTTAGTTTGAGAGACAGGCTGCAAAAGGTGACGTCGGAGAAAGACAATTTGGAAACCCAACTTAAAAACGAGAGAGATGAAAGGGAACTCTACAAAGTAAGCACAATTTTTTTAACAGTGTGTGTAGCTCTGTTTCTTACATGAACAAGTGTGTAATTTGCTATGCAGTCGTGACTGTGTGTTTGTGAATGTGCAGTCCCATATGCGCAGTGCTGAACTAGAGAACACCAAGCTGAGTGCAGAGCTGCAGATGCTGAAGGCAGTGGAGCTGAACCGAGAGGTCACTATCTCTCAGTATCAGGAGGAGATACACCGGCTCCGCACAGAAAAGAACCTGAACCATGGAGATGCAGTAAGACGTTAAAAACCCCATTTATTTGTAAATGAACTGCTTAGGGAATAAGCATGACACCAAGTCAGACAAAATCCATGGCTGCCTGACAGAAAGAACATTACACAAGAAGTTTGCTTTTGTGTTTAGTCCTATCTTCAACCTTAGGTGGTTCCTAGCACAAGTTTACTTGATAAAGATGTTTATATAATTCTGTCTAGTTATTGCTGTTAGGTGTTCTTGTGGAGCTTCTCCAGTGTCACATGGGTGAGTGACGTATGTATGCCTGCAGAAGCTGAAAGAGCAGTGGCATCAGTTGAAGGAGCAGCTTGAGGCCACACGCCAGCAAGCACTCATGCTGGATGCTGAGCTTCGTCAGGAGTCCAGTGAGCACCAGCGCACCAAGGCAGAGCTTCAGCTTGTCCAACAAGAGGCCGAAGCCCTTCGGGCCAGCTTAGCCAATGCTCAGGAGGAGTGCTTAAACACCCAGAGCCAGCTACACAAGCTGAGGAACCAAACGTCACAGGAAATGGTAAACAGGGAAAGAACAGAACTGACATTAAATGTGTTGATCACCTCACCTTTCTAAAAACCCCAACTGGTCATGATTTACCAGAACCCTTTTCGGTACATTTTTACATGCACTCAATAACCCATACTGCAGAAAATCAGATTTGGTCAGTAATACGATCAACAAGTTTACATGCACTTAATGGGACTTGGGGAGTAATCAGATTTCTACTTTGTAGCCAGCCAATAATCTCACAGAAATATGTGACATGAACTTCAAACCTTAATATTAAATAATCTAATTATTAATTTTCTCGAGTATATACTGCATTTCAGAGGCTCCACAAAGTGTTTAATAGCATGCATGCCTTTAATTCTGTGGTACATTTAATTCCGGGGTTGCCAGATCCTATGAAAATAAAACGCTAAAGTCAATGGTAAAAGAGGTCAAATAAAGCCAAATCTTTAGAATATACTGACCTGGCAACCATGGTGGAAGGCTCAGGCACATGCACAGTGAGTACTCTGATTACTGGGGTAAAATCCAGCCCTTTTTATCAGAGTTCTTAATCTGATTTCTAGAGTATGGTGTATAAGTGACCACTTGAATAATCAGATAACTTCAGAAATCCGACTATTATCGGATTATTAAAGCCTAAAATGGTCAACAAATATGATGTAGAAACAGGTTATCATACTGCTGTCAAGATTTATTGATAATAATTACTCTACGCAGTTTTGTTGTGTTTTCCCTATTAGGACACTATGGAAGAAAGGTTATAGTGAACGTTTGTGCTGCATTTTTTTTTTAAAGAGACATGAGAGAATAGTACAGACTTAAAAAATGTGGTTGACTACATTTCCCAAACTCCCCCCTACTAAAACATCATCACTGAGTTAAGAAAGTGTCTCTGATTATAATTTGATTGAACATATGTGACGTTATTACAGCGAACATATATGACGCTGTCAGTCAGGGTAAGCACAACCACTGGCAACTCTGAAGTATATGATGCCAACCACCACCTTTTTTGGTCACTGGTCTGTGGGGTTCTAACAGTCCAATGCTTTGTAAGTAAGCTTACAGAAGTCTGAAACTGGCACTTTGATTAATAGGGTAGAGAAGAATGCCATCCCTCTCACCCAGGGAACAGAGCCGTGGGCATGTGGGTGATCATACTATCACAGTAGAGCCCATCAGGACAAATGCTTAAAATCAACAAAGAAGAAAGAGAAATATGGGGCAGGTCAGAACTGGAGTAATTTCTTGTTTGTTTTTTGCTAGACAAGCAAATATTTGGTTCATTAATGACGGCATTTAATACTATGCCATTTATTTGATGATCACCAGCAGTCTCCACTCGTATTATTTATTCAAACAAATTTAAGTGTTTGAGTTATAAACTCACAGCTTGTAGAACAGGAAATACATGGCCAATGTGAATACATGTACTATAATATATTTTCAAGTCTGCAAGTTATGAATAGTGAGAAAACCTGAGCATTATTGGTCTTCTAATTACAAAGTCTTCTAACTACAGAGTCTATAGAAAATCATCATATACAGTGGTGCTTGAAAGTTTGTGAACCCTTTAGAATTTTCTATATTTCTGCATAAATATGACCTAAAACATCATCAGATTTTCACACAAGTATGTGCATGGCAGGGTTGCAAGGAGAAAGCCACTGCTCTCCAAAAAGAACATTGCTGCTGGTCTGCAGTTTGCTAAAGATCACATGGACAAGCCTGAAGGCTATTGGAAGAATGTTTTGTGGACAGACCAAAGAGAGGATTTTGGTTTTTTTTAAAAGAAAAGTGCTATGTTTGGAGAAAGGAAAAACACTGCATTCCAGCATAAGAACTTTGATCCCATCTGTGATGAAAATGCTGGTGGTAGTATTATGGTTTGGGCCTGTTTTGCTGCATCTGGGCCAGGACGGCTTGCCATCACTGATGGAACAATGAATTCTGAATGATGATCAGAGAATTTTAAAGGAAAATGTCAGGACATCTGTCCATGAACTGAATATCAGGAGAAGGTGGGTCATGCAGCAAGACAACGACCCTAAGCACACAAGCTGGTTCGACCCAAAGAATGGTTTAAAGAAGAATAAAGTAATGTTTTGGAATGGCCAAGTCAAAGTCCTGACCTTAATCCAATCGAAATGTTGTGGAAGGACCTGAAGCGAGCAGCAGAGGCACGTTGTAAGCGCACTCTGAATAGCGCAGTACGCTTACGGCGTGCACCTTCTTTTTATTTAGTTTTATTAGTTTATTATATCTTCGGTTTGTTTTCCTTTCATTTATTTGTTTTAATTTTGGTTATAACTACCATCTGGAGCTAACTACACTTGGGTCCCAACCCATTTATATTTTTGTTTACACGGTTCGTCATTTCTTTTATATGGCGAACCGTAACACAACTGATGTCAAAGTGGGACAGATAGCATGGTATGTGACCTGGAAGGTGATTGGTTGTGCCTGAGCAGGTTTGTGATAATTACCCTGAAAGGGGCCGATCACTTATCCAATCAGGTAATTGAATTGTTAGCTTTTAATAATTGTTAATAATAATTTTTCATGTTATTTACTTTCATGATTAGGGATATACAGTGTGTAAATAGAGCTGGAAAAATCTATATAATTTTCCTTAGGCACTATATATGTGAACACAGCTTGCATGGACAAAATGTTGCTATACTAATCTAAAAATGCACTTGATGAAAACAATATAGTCCACCACAACCCCTGCCTCTTGCAGCAACTCTGTTTGCGATCTGGAAATATTTCTATTTTCAGCATGTCTATAATAGTGAAACAGTGTTAACATCATATAACTTCACAGGATGGGGCACGTATGCTGTCTGAACTAGAGGTGGAGTTGCAGAAGGAGGTGGAAGAGCTAAAGCTGAGGCTGCAGATGGCTGCTGAGCACTACAAAGAGAAATACAGAGAGTGCCAGCGCCTGCGCAGACAAGTCACCAAACTTACACAGAAGCAGGAATCCCAGCAGGGGGTGAGCAAAAACTAGAGTGGTGTTTAGTCAGATGAACAAGACACAATGGCAACAATATAGCCAAAGCTTTAAGGATGCAGTATTAAGTAAACCAGTAGCACTTACTCAAACAGTTGTGCTTCAGCAGGCATACTTAGTCAGTTATTGATACAGTGGTACCTCGGAACTTGCCAAAATTCGGTCCCTTGATCCATTTGTGTAGAATAATTTGTTTTGCTCTGTACTTGTGCACTTGCTTAAACTTGTATGAGTCTAGCTGTGTGACTCTTTTCAGCCGAAACTTGATTCATGATTCATGATTCATGATTCAGTACACAGTGATAAGTGATTCGGATTCACAGTAGCCCTTTGCAGGGTGGAAAGATCTCCGCTGTGTTTATTTTTACATCTACAGTTTTTTTTTTTTTACTGTATTCTTAGTGCAAATAAGTCTCCATGGGTCCTAAAAATGTTATTTATTAGAGCCAACCGAAAGGAAATTAGAAACTGAATGCTTTCTGCACTTTCCCCCTAAGATCAATAAAGTATTTCTGATTCTGATTTCTGAGTTCAGAACACAGGCTGAAGTTAGCTTAGCAGCTATGCTTGTTGCCCCGAGTTCACCAAATAGAGTAAGTCTTTTGCTTACCTTTCACTTTAAATCCAATTACTCACTAAATTACAATGACATTTTCATTCACACTTTATTATGAAAATAAGCTTTGTTGTAAATGATTTTGGCCAAATGTCTGTTTTAAGGTTAATGTAATCTTAATATGTAATAGGTTCCGCTACGATAGAGTATAGACTGTATTAAACTCATTAGTTCATGATACATTCAAACTTATGATGGATTTGTTGGATCATATCCCAATCATAAATCAAGAGAGCTCCTGTTACAATACAAACTCCGTTACTGCTTATAATGCCTTATACAGTGGGTTTTCTGGGGGTCTGGAACGGGTTCATTATATTTACATTATTCATCTTATGGGAAAATTTGCGCGGTACTCGTCGTTGTTGTTACACAGCAAGCCTGGAACAAATTAACGATGAGAAAGAACTGAGGTTACCACTGTGTACAGTAAAGATTGGCAGTAATTATTCAAACAAAATTAGGCATTTTGGCATAAATTTGGGCACCCTGTCATTTTAATCCTTAGCATTTAATTATAGAAACGTAAGCCGTGCTTCAATTTGTCATAAGCTGCAGGTTGATGGCCTAGTGCAGTAGTAAAGCTTTTTAGGTTTGCAGTTAAATTAATTCTTAAATGCATCTAATCATGTGTTCATAGCACTGCAACTGGACTAAATGCATCTACAGAGACCTCTCCAGAAACCTGCCGTACTGGATGCAGAGTTCACCTGGTAAAAGTTGGCACAGAGAGTGTCGTGAACTGTGAGACGATCTGTTTAGAGCCCGGACTGCATGTGATGTTGATTACATTATTGTATGATGATCTATTTCAGAAATGAAACCTGAGATCCAGGAGTGTGCTGAGGGTCAAGAAGGAGGAGAAGAGAATGAGGGAGAGAAAAAGACAGAAGTACTTGCTGAGGAGGAACAACAAGAGGAAGGGGACGAGTGTAGTGTGTCAGTGGAGGCGGAGCTTGCTCAGATGGAGGAGAAGTGGAGAGAGCAGTGCATCATCAATGACAACCTGAAACTACTGCTGACCAGTGAGGAGCAACAATTTAAGGTGGATTTTACCCACACACACACACACACACACACACACACACACACACACACACACACACAGTTATACAGTCTACTTACACAATCTGCATTCCTGATTTTTCTGTGCTGAGCTGAACTGGGGTCAAACTGTCGACCTCACCATGATATGACTTTGTGAGACCGGTGTGTGTGGAAGACGTCGTAAAGCACTGGGCTGACTGAGTAAAGAAGAGACTAGATCGTAAAGGTCCGCCCTTCACAGAGTATTTATACAAAGTAGGAGACACCATCAAAGACGATAGGTCTTTATTTGCAGCCTGTTTAAACACACACAGACACACGCAAGCATGCATGCTCTGCTTTATGAGTGTTTACTGCATGGCCTAGTAAGGAACCTGGGTCGACCCATTTCATCTGCGTCCTAAACCCAAACACACATACACACAAACTATAAATCAAGAGAGAGGACTTGGATTAGTGGACAGTTAATTGAGACATGTGGTCTCTTTTTTCTTTTAGGCCGAGACGACTTAAGATATATAAACAAAACAAGGGGGTCAGAACCACCTTGTATATCACCCTATGTCACTTTGTTACACACACACACACACACACACACACACTATATCAAGTACAAGACGGGCCAGCACTTAGTTCCTTTCAGTGGAGAATGCAACCATTTTGTGCGAGTTATGTGGTGTAGAGCTGTCATACCATATAATGGGAATATAATCCTAATAATGCTGAAGCCTCTAAATCACAGTTAGCAGAGTTGAGAGAACAACATGTCTATTTGTAATGCTAGGTAATTTGCTGATATTTTGTCAAGCCGCATTTGTGACTGGCATTGTAAAGCTCTGTCCTCGGTAGTGCCTGATGGACCTCTTTCATACGTTGATGAAGTATAGACCCACAATCCACCAGGTTGTAACCTCTAGCATTGCCCAGTGATTTAACACTCAGTCACTTTGTCAGCAAACGAGGAAAACATTTCAGTAGGGAAAGAGCCACTGTGACAAGTATTTAACACTGATAGCCCTGAATCTGCTTGTGTATATTAACCTTATCGGTCATTCAATTTACAAATGAGAGAAACATTCATTCACTCATTTTGTTAATTGCTTAAACCTTAGGCTGGGTCGCGGGAAAGCTGGTGGGGCGGCACGGTGGCTCGGTGGTTAGCACCGCTGCCTCACAGCAAGAAGGTCCTGGGTTCAATCCCAGGATGGAGTGGCTTGGGTCCTTTCTGTGTGGAGTCTGCATGTCCTCCCCGTGTCTGTGGTTTACTCCAGGTACTCAGGTTTCCTCCCACAGTCCAAAGACATGTGTGTTAGGTTAATTGATTACGCTAAATTGCCGTTGCCTCGAGTGTGTATATATATATATATATATATATACACACACACACACACTCGAGGCAATGGCAATGGCAATATACCTATACACAAGGTTACTTGTGTATATTAAATAAACCAAAAACAAACAATGCCTAGCCGACATAGGGCGCAAGCTAGGACCAACCCTAAATAGGGCATCAAACCATCGCAGCACACATACATCCACACGCTCTCACATACACACCCCGTAAAGGCACTTTAACTTAACACATGTATTTGGACTGTGGGATTAAACTGGAGTACCCAGAGTAAACTCACGTGGACTCCACCTCTGATTAATCCCAGGACCTTCTTCCTGTGAGGTGATGGTGCTAGTCACCGAACTACTGCGCCACTCCATGAAAGAAACGTCAAAAGTTAAATTAAAAGACTGGATTATTCAGCCATCAGCCAAACCATTAAAATCTCCTGCTTTGTAGCAATGTTTGGGTAGGTGTTACATGTCAAAGTAACGTCCACATGAATGCCAGGGTCAGAGCATCGCACTCCCTCCGCCAGCTTGTCTTCTTCCTTCGATGCATCCAGATTCCATCACTTGCCCAGGTAAACAGTGCACACATATGCTACCGTCCATGGAAAAGAAATTGGGGCTGATCGGACCACATGACCTTCTCCCCTTGCTCCAAGATCCAGCTCTAACACTCAAATGCTCACTGTAGCCGCTATCTGTTTATATGTACTGTTGTTCTATGTGTTTCAGCTATATATTCACTTCATGCTATTGTATTCTGTTCAATTTTTCGTAGTCTATATGTTATTAGATTTTATTTTATTTTAATTATAAAAAGGGCCAAGACTCAAAAAGGGAAGCTTTTAGGGAGCGTTTAGGGAGTTTCCCCTTGCCACTGTTGCTGTAGGCTTGCTCAATTAGGACTTTAGGCCTAGATAATTGTAAAGATGCTCTGAAACAATACTCTATTTTAAAAGCGCTATCGAAGTAACTTTGGCTTTTGGCCGTGGGCAGAAGTTAGCGTGGTGAGTACTCTGACCGGTCTGTGCCACATAACCAGAAGATGGTGCTGCGGTTTGTCTGCTACCAGATTTCTCTAGTAGCCAGCATTAAACATTTATGTGACTTGTACCAGAGTAGCTCTTCTGTCCATTCCGATCAGATGGGATAGGATTCATTAAACCCTGGACCTTCTGGCCCATAGTCCAGTACCTTAACTGCTAACTATCTTTCTGATGGGGAGAAGCTAATAAAAGAGAAGTAAAACTGAAATGCCAATATAGCCAATATTGTTTAGTGTCTATAATTTTGCAGCTGCAAGGCCTAAAACTATCAGAGTACACTTGATGTTTGTAGTGTATTGTTTGATTAAAAGAGACTTGTTATGACAATACATTTTTGGTATCATTTTTTACCCCACTGCGTTCTTTGGTATAACCATTTGATGCAGTTTTGTCATTGAATGTGCTTGTGGCTCTTTGTATATAGGATCAGTTGGCCGAGAAGGATCGAGAGATCTCGTCCCTGAGAGAAAGCCTCACTGAGGTGACCAGAGAGAAGGAGAAGTTTGAAGAGGTAAAATATTTATAAAACCATTCTTACCACAATAGAGTATGTCAGGCCAAGTATTTTTTTATTCCTATATTATATAGTGAAATGTAAGGTTGGCCACATATAATCCTTTATTTGCTGTGACCCAAATTTCTTATCCTAGTGTATTTAGCTTAAGATGATGAAATAAAATGAGGATATTCTGTATCATAATCGCTTTTATTAGACTCCGTAATTAAGACAGGCTGAGGGTAGACATGCTTAAGTAGTCTCTAGCAGAAGCTAAATGCCACCAGCAGCTCCCTTATTGCCTGTCAGCACTTGTGTTAAATGTTAAACGCAAGAATAATTTCTTTTATCATGACCCGCAGTTCTCAGGTCAAAGAGAAAAAAAGGGAATCTCCTTCACTATGCCTGATCTGCTTATAGACAGGGAATATTTTATCTACATCTTGTCTTGTTTTTGGCCTTCTTTGTAAGATGCCTTCAATTTTCAGTCAAGGAAATATAGCACAAAAGTATTTAGATTTTTTAAGTCATTGATAATTCCTTTAGGAACCTATGGACTAATAAGCTGCTAAATCCACACATCATCTGAGTTCATGTAAAATAATGGTGGTAATGCTACATTTGCTGGTAAATCTGTACAAATAATTTATGTGGGATTTTTTTCATTACAATATCTCTAAGTGCCTCTCCACTCTTCAAGCATTCCATAGAGCTGTAGCCCCTTCTGTGTTATCAGAATTCATTACGTGGAAGTTACTGTTAATGTTAATTATAAACAGAGCTTTTTGCTATTGAATATCAGCAATCCATTCAAACAGAGTAAATCAGCCCTTTCTCTACATGCCTAAAGAAATCTGCACTCAGACTGGATAAAAACAAGCTCTTCTCGTTCAGTATCCAATCAATGAAACACATTTTATTATGAAACAGCCTGCAGTAAAGATTGCAAGTTTACATTTTAGCCAGCTCGCTTTACTTGAGTATGTCTGCAAAATCTGGAATTATTATGATGTTTTCACATTTATTAATAAAAAATTTATAGAATGGATGTTGTGAGCTTTATTCAGTTGACTTTTTTGTAGTGATTAGGTTTGACAGAAGAAGGGAAACAGAATCTTCACCAAAGTGACATTGCCTTAGTTTGGCTAAGACTATGTCATAACAATTAATGATAAGTTTGGGCTATATATAATTTTGTGTTATATTTTGTGTTATATTATTATAATATAATATAATGTTATGTATACTGCCTGGGCAAAAAAAGGTCACCACCTGGATTTAACAGAGCAAATAGAGTGGGGCAAAAAAGTATTTAGTCAGCCACTGATTGTGCAAGTTCTCCTACTTACAAAGATGAGAGAGGTCTGTAATTTTCATCATAGGTACACTTCAGCTATGAGAGACAAAAAAATGAGAAAAAAAAAAATCCAGGAAATCACAATGTAGGATTTTTTTTTTAAGGAATTTAATTGTAAATCATGGTTGAAAATCAAGTATTTGGTCAATAAATTTGGTTCAACTCAATACTTTGTAACATAAGCTTTGTTGGCAATGACAGAGGTCAAACGTTTCCTGGAAGTCTTCACCAGGTTTGCACACACACTGGTATTTTGGCCCATTCCTCCATGCAGATCTCCTCTAGAGCAGTGATGTTTTGGTGGCAACCACGGACTTTCAAACTCCCTCCACACATTTTCTATGGGGGCTGAGGGTCTGGAGACTGGCTAGGCCACTCCAGAACTTGAAATGCTTTTCACGGCGAGCCACTCCTTTGTTGCCCAAGCGATGTGTTTGGGATCATTGTCATGCTGGAAGACCCAGCCACGTTCCATCTTCCAGTGCTCTCACTGATGGAAGGAGGTTTTGGCTTAAAATCTCACGATACATGGCCCGTTCATTGCTCTCTCCTTAACACTGATCAGTCGTCCTGTCCCCCTTTGCAGAAAAACACTCCCATGCTTCACAGTAGGTATAGTGTTCTTGGGATGCGGACTCAGCATTTCTTTTCCTCCAGTTGAGTTTTTACCAAAAAGTTCTATTTTGGTTTCATCTGACCATATGATATTCTCCCAATCCTCTTCTGGACCATCCATATGCTCTCTGGCAAACTTCAGACGGACCTGGACATGTACTGGCTTAAGCAGGGGGGACACGCCTGGGCACTGCAGGATCTGAGTCTCTCTCGGCATAGTGTGTTACTGATGGTAGCCTTTGTTACTTTGGTCCCAGCTCTCTGCAGGTCATTCATCAGGTCCCTCCGTGTAGTTCTGGGATTTTTGCTCACCGTTCTCATAATCATTTTGACCCACGGGATGAGATCTTGCGTGGAGATCTCACGAGAACGTGGGAGGGAGATTAAAACAATGGTGTTGTATGTCTTCCATTTTCTTACAATTGCTCCCACAGTTGATTTATTCACCACCTGCTTGCCTATTGTAGATTCACTCTTCCCAGCCTGCTGCAGGTCTAACAAAATTTCTTCCTGGTGTCCTTCGACAGCACTTTGGTTCTTGGCCATGGTTGAGTTTGGAGTCTGACTGTTTGAGGCTGGGGACAGGTGTCTTTTATACAGATAATGAGGTCAAACAGGTGCCATTAATACAGGTAACGAGTGGAGGACAGAAGAGCTTCTTTAAGAAGACGTTACAGGTCTGTGAGAGCCAGAAATCTTGCTTGTTTGGTCAATAGTTATTTTCCACCATGATTTACAATTAAATTTTTTTAAAATCCTACAGTGTGATTTCCTGGATTGTTTTTTTCATTTCGTCTCTCATAGTTGAAGTGTAGCTATGATGAAAATTATAGACCTCTCTCATCTTTGTAAGTAGGAGAACTTGCACAATCAGTGGCTGACTATATATATATAGCATATAGATGTAGAATAGCAAATGAATTAATTTTTTTCCATTTTCTTAATTTTATTCTTGTATGATGATTAAAAAAAAATCTTAATCTAGTCTCGGTCTCAGTCACTCCGATCTTGGTTTGACTTTGACTCGACTACTAAAAGTTTTGGTCTTGATTCGGACTTGGCTCTAGTGGTCTTGAATACAACACTAGTGCTAACAGAAAGGTTTATAAACTGACAATGGTTAGTGAGATATAATCTGAACTGAGAAAGTGCTATGGCCATAATCCCCACAACATTTCCCAGGCTCTTTATAAAAATAAATTGTGATCTATGGCTTTGAAAGTGACTTTGCTGGGCCACAGACAGGAAGTGGATTTAAGCCAGGTATTCTACAGAGTTAGGATTCTCTCAATGCTTCCACAACACCACTATTATCACTGTAAATAGTCATGTTTACACAGCAAATGTTATTCTCAGTGGTAGCTATGCTGATGATATTTCTTTCCTTCAGGAGCTGCGGACGTGTGCAGTCCGAGATGAGGGGGCCGGAGGGCAGAGATCAGAGGTTAGGGAGCCTGTAGTGTTGCGGTACCCTCTGCCCTACCCTCAGCACCCTCCCCCACTTCCACTGGTGCCCCAGCAACCTGCTGAGCTGCAGTACGGAAATCCTTACTGTGAACAACACACCCGTGGTGTGTATCACTTGCTCAGTATTAACAGCTTCATGAAAGTCAGTCAAACTACTCATCCAGATTATTCAAAACAATCGTGTTTCCTGCCCTTAGATGGTGCAGATGGGGCATTGTCTCCACAGGCAAGTTGTCGCCCGCCTCCAGTGGCCCCACCTCCTTGGGCAGACACTGTAGTCTGCAGTCAGCCGTTACGCAGTCTCAGCCCTCCTGATGGTCTGGAAAATCCTGCTGTGGAGCAGCCCAATGTGAGAAGCACTCATTTTCAGCAACAGCTGTATCTGCCAGTTTCCACTGCACTATTATTTCATTTCCAGAGTTTGACAGGGTCCCAGTGTTTTTTCTTGTCACTCTGATATCACAGTAATTATTTTGGTTGTATTTCTGCAGTCCTTCCCTTTTTCTCTCTCAATTTTGCCACTTTCTCTCACTTTCCTTCACAGTGCCCTTTTACCTCTTATTTTTTCTCTCTCACTGTCTCATACTTTGGGGCTGGGGAGCGAGGGCAGCCTTAGGATGGGCAATTTGCATAAAACTACAATTTAGACTTTTCAGTTTGAGCTCATTAATGGATTAGAGTGACTAGGGCAGAGGCTCGTTAGCAAGCAAGGCTGATGAGGTCTGTACTAATTGGCTGGGGTGTTGGCCTGTGCTTGGCACAGGTGTCGTTATGCAGTGACCCGTTTCTTTTCTTTTCCCATTTGCTGCATTAAAGGCCCATTAACCTTTGCAGGGAACTGATCGTGTGCAGACAGCTGTGGCTTTTAGGGTGTGTGTGTGTCTGTCTGTATATGTACGTATGTGCTGGTCAAGCTTATATATCATTTTGAGGAGCAAATGCCCCCGCAGTTATGAGATTTGACATTTTTATATTGTGGGGAGATTTTGCTATTCCCTGACATAATTATTTAACACATTGTCCTTTAAGACACTGTGTCTGTGTCTACAGTCAGCTCCAGAGTTATTGCACCCTCAGGGATAATGTTTAAAAAAAGGTTGTTGAATGAATTCTTTGATAAATTGCTTAATCACAAAAACCCTTATTAAAAAATGCATGTTTTGAACAAAACCACAAGTGTTCTTGACACCCCTAGATTCTATTATAAACACAATTTAACTAAAGCAAGTTCTTAATTATATTTTACTTCAGTGGTCATCCAGCACTTTTTTTTACTGGGGTATACATTTGATTTTTAACATGTGACATGCTCTGTAACATAGGGACGCTTACCTTTTATAACAGCTCATGTGGAATATAGTAAGTTATTTGAGGCAAGATATAGCCTAATATATACTGCAAACCGTTTCTAATTTGTGGTTGTTAGTTCTCGCTACAGCTAAAGAAAAGGTATCTTTCTAGATAATGAGTGAAGTGTTTTAATATAAACAAGTTTGTGTGGTAACAGTTGTGTTTACGGGTAGCCTCTCTTTGGAAGCTGTCGTCTGTCTGCATTATACCTTGAAAATGTTATTAAACAAGTGCACCTTATTAGAGATGTTATTCTCTTTGTGATTGTACTAACTAAGACTGAACAAATCTGCTGGCTGTCTAATTGGATAGCATTCTTAGAACCTGGCACATGTATTACAGTCGTATGAAACAGTTTGGGCACCCCTGATAATTTTCATGATTTTAGTTTATAAATCATTGGTTGTTCAGATCAGCAACTTGAGTTAAATATATCATATAGCAGATGAACACAGTGATATTTGAGAAGTGAAATGAAGTTTATAGGATTTACAGAAAGTGTGCAGTAATTATTCAAACAAAATTAGGCAGGTGCATACATTTGGGGCACCCCAACAGAAAAATACATCAATATTTAGTAGATTCTCCTTTTGTAGAAATAACAGCCGCTAAACGCTTCCTACAGCTTCCAGTCTGGATTCTGGTTGAAGGTGCTTTGGACCATTCTTCTTTAGAAGCATCTCCAGTTCAGTTCGGTTTGATGGTTTCCGAGCATGGACAGCCCACATTTTCAGTAATATTCATGTCTGGGGACTGAGATGGCCATTCCAGAACGTTGTACTGGTTCCTCTGCATGAATGCCTTAGTAGATTTTGAGCAGGGTTTGGGTCGTTGGCCTCGTGCAACTTTGTCACTGATTCTTGAACATTGTTCTCAGGAAATCTGGAGATATTAACTGGAATCCATGTGAAACCTGACAGCTGAAATCTCTGAGAGAGCTTTTTCCCCCTTTCCCTGAACCATGATGTGAACAACCTTTGTTTTCAGGCCATTTGAGAGTTGTTTTGAGGCTCCCATATTGCCACTCTTCAGAGAAGATGCAAAGAGGAGAAAAACTTCCAATTGGCCACCTTAACCCTTTATCATAGTTGGACTCACTTGTGTATGTAGATCAAGGGTCAGTGAGCTTACAAAACATATTTTGTGTTCCAATAATTAGTGCTAAAGGTATTCAAATGACAAGGGTGCCCAAATTTATGCACCTGCCTAATTTTGTTTGAATAATTACTGCACACTTTCTGTAAAACCTATAAACTTAATTTCACTTCTCAAATATCACGGTGTTCATCTGCTATCATATGATATATTTACCTGAAAATTGCTGAGCTGGACAACCAATGATTTATAAAGAAAAATCATGAAAATTATCAGGGGTGCCCAAACTTTTTCATACCACTGTAGAAAGGAGATATCCTTGGTCACAAAGCCTCAGCTCTGTGACTGCTTTGAGCTGAAGGATAGCGTTTATGACGAGGTCTGCTGAGGGGCCTTATGCTCTTCATGCAAAATAATGACAAAGACACACTCTGGAGTTAATTTTTCCTATAAGAGGAATATAAAGACATGCCATGACAGTTATTGAAAAAAGTGCTGTCCTATTGGCAAAGGAAATTCTCACTCAGTGCATAGGCATTAATAATTGTAGTTCTGTTCTAAAATATTTGTTCTGGACTTTTCTGTTTTGTTAGGATGAATCTACATTAATTAAATGATAAATTTCTCTTTTTTTGGTGTTGAGATTGAGCTCACACCAAGCTTTGTTTATTAACTACTTCTTTTTACCAAGGGTGTGAATAATTCCGGAGCTGATTGTAGATATTCACAATCAGTGCTTTTGGGTCTTTAAATCTAAATGGTGGCTTGGAACTTCTAAAAATGATTAATATGTTTAGTTTTGTTATTCTTGTTTTTATATGAGCTTGTTGTTTTTTTAACAGGGAGCTGATGGTGAAGTCCCTGCTGTCTGTAATCATCAGAGTCCAGAATCCAATGAGAGCAGCTCCAGCTTTTGCTTTGACACTAGGTAACGTACACATATTTTTAGTTTGAAAATGGCACCGAAATTTTACCTGGATGATTTTATTTTGAATGTTTAATTTTTTAGCACAGTCATATTTTCCATAATGAAGTGACCAAATACAATTGAATGGCATGTACAGTACATGTATAGTGGGAGAGCCAAAAATCTGAATGAAAATGCTTGTTTGGAACTCCTGGAACTAGCAAAGATAATCGAACGCTAACTTGACTTTCCTCCACAATCACCTGAACTAATTCTCACTGAGAATTTATAGGGGCACTTGAAGACAGAGAAAACCAAGCATTAAGTAACATCTCAAGATGCTCTTTGAAATGACGTTTACATTTACAGCATTTAGCAGACGCCCTTATCCAGAGCGACTTACAATTGGTACAGTCTTACAATCCAAGCAATTGTGGGTTAAGGGCCTTGCTCAAGGACCCAACAGTGGCAGCTTGGCAGAGGTGGGATTTGAACCCTGGACCTTCTGGGCCAGAGTCCAGTACCGCTAGGCTACCACAGCTGATGAAATAATGTGAAATCATGCTAGGTTAACAGGGTTCACATGGATCAGATTTTGCACAAACTTGATGAGTCCAAGCAAGCTCAAGTGCATGCTGTCAATGCAGCAAAAAGGAAACATAGCAAATTATAATGAGTTCTGAATTGTTTCAGTGTGACATTAAGCTAATTCACCAAAAAGTGAATTTCTTTTGACTCTCCTCTTGACATCTTTACCAACAGTGCCAATTATTTTGAAGGGGACTGTATGTTTATGTTTCTTCTCCCTCACTGTATATGTAAATGATGGTTTATTGCTTACTTTGTACCATATCCCTCAGTGGTAAGAATGGTACTTTAAATAAGTTCTGTGGTTATTATGAAAATGAATATGGGTATGCACCGGAGGTGAGGACTTGAGTCACATGACTTGTACTCCCTAAGTTGATGAAATTTAGACTTGACTTGACAAAATCAAAACAGACCTGTGACTCAACTTTGACTTTACTATCAGTGACATCTAGTCAGATTAAGCTTTAAGACTCAAAAGCCTCCACAGACCCATTTTTTTAACATAATTTATTTATGACTCCATGACTTTAGTTTCGTTCTTAGATTTATCATCTACGCCGCCCAAGGAGGTTGGGTCCCTTTTTGAGTCTTGGTCCTCCCAAGGTTTTTTCCTTGCCACTGTCGCCCTAGGCTTGCTCAATTTGGGATTGGACGTAGTTATTAGGAGATCATCTAAACTTGTAAAGTTGCTTTGAGACAATGCTCCATTGTAAAAAGCGCTATATAAATAGATCTGACTTGACCTGACTTATTTTGAGGTGTTAAAATAATACTGAATCACATAACTGAGCCTTTCGTATTCATATTTCTTGCATGGTGCTGCATCACTGTAACACTATTGCGCTGAGCTAAAATGCCGGAGGGAAGGGGGGAGGGGCACTTTCAGACTTTCCTGGGAAATAACCGTGAGATGTCCCTCTGAATTTAATAATTGTAAACATAACTATATAATTTCAAAAAATAATGTAATATAGTAATATGCATTGAAAGACCTTGTGCTAATTATAGACAAGAAAAATAGTTTTAAGTTTTGTAGAATTACACCCCCCTGCACATATGCCTCGCAGTGGTTTGGTCCACTGCCTGCCAAACACAGTCTGCTCTGAGTATCTGGAAGTACTTAAGTTCTGACTTATCTTCAGTAAATAGCTACAAACTATGCAAAGGTTAACCTAAGAATAAGAACAGATCAGACACTGCTGAACGTATACCACTTAATAGGATAAAAACAAATTTAAAGGTTGAATCTTGTTTGTCTCCCAGTTTGTATATTTAAACCGATTTTTAAGTGGTTTGGTTTGTTACAAATGCCAGATATGTAATTATGATGGAGGTTACAGGCGGTGTGTGAGCCAGACCAATTAAAATGGAAGAGATAAGAAAAACAGACATGTGATCAGTATTTAAAGACCTATGTAATAAATGACAATTGAATAAAATTGTCAAAAGAAATGAATGAAGTGCTTATGGAAATGTTTCATAATGGTGTCATTAGTCAAACACCACAGAGAACAGAGCTGGGCTCAGAGAGGGACAGTCAGAGGTACAGAGTCTCAGGTGGGTTAAACTTTTTATCAGTAATAAAATAAAGAGCTCTTTTATTTAGACTATGGGCATAAGTGAGAATGGTGCGAAATCGTCTAACAATCTTAATTGAGAAGCATTACGAAGAATTTCAGTATGACTTAGCCCTGTAGTTATTACGTATGTGGTACTGGACTAATTTCAGAGTCTTCTACATTAGCTTTACAAGAACATAGTTTGAGCTTTCTGTACAGTTATAAACGCAGAAGAAAAACTTAAATGAATAACCAAACTAAATCAAACCAAATATTCTTCAGAGATAGTTATTTTTTGTAGCCGTCTTTAAAAACACTATACACACTAAAACCACCCCCTTTGGCATTCGGTGACTTGAATAGGACTTGAAGTTTAGGACTTGAGAATTGCTTGTTACTTGTTCCCACCTCATACATTGGACTGGCGACCTGTCTAGGGTTGTTCCTGACTTGTGCCCTATGCTGCCAGCTAGGCTGCAGCTCTCTCGTGGCCCTATCCAGGATCAAGCAGCTGAGAAGGTGAATGAATGTGACCGTCCTCACCTCTGGAATGTACCTGTAAAAGCATTTTATCCTTGCTACACACTCTGAGTACAGTATAAACAGCATGGGTGCCCCTTCATCGCTCTCTCCTTCCTCTGTCAGGACTGATGTACATAAGCGCTGTCCCCTGTGTGAGGTGATTTTCCCGCCACATTTTGAACAGCGCAGCTTCGAGCGCCATGTTGAGTCTCACTGGAGGGAGTGCCCCGTCTGCAGTGAGCAGTTCCCTCTGAACTGCCAGCAGCACCTCTACGAGAAGCACGTACTCACACACTTTGATGGCAACGTGCTCAACTTCAACAACTTTGACTAGAAAAGGCATCCGATCGTGTTGCATCCTGCTTTCAGCATAATGAAGCTTAAAATGCTTTGTTGAGCATTGTCACTGTGCTAATGCTCGCATGATTTTCTAACCCTCCAATTACCAAGCAGAATACTTTGAGTTTTGGACATAGACAGAAATGTTACTCTGATGTGCAGTCGTGTAAGGGAACAGTGAAATGTTTTCTTTGTCCTTTTATCACTTGATCCTTTTATTTTTTACATTTACATTTACAACATTTAGCAGACGCCCTTATCCAGAGCGACTTACAATTGGTACAGTCTTACAATCCAAGCAATTGTGGGTTAAGGGTCTTGCTCAAGGACCCAACAGTGGCAGCTTGGCACAGGTGGGATTTGAACCCTGGACCTTCTGGTCCACAGTCCAGTACCTTACCCACTAGGCTACCACAGTCCCAAGGTTTATTTCCGTTAAACCTTATTCATCGAGAAGGTGTTTGAAGCTGCTATGAGATTGCACTGTAGAATGATAGTTTAATAGCTTTACATCATTTAAAAACATAATCTTTAAAGAGAGATCTGTTCACATTTAAATTGCAAAAATACTTTCTGTATTCATGTCACCTTTTTTCCTAAACCCTAAAAACAAATCGAAAAACCTCCAGCTCTCCAAATTCGGCGAACTCGAAGTGCTCAAAATGAGACTTTGTCATCAATACGCACAAACATGCATCAAATATGCAGGCACTACTTCTGCTTTCTTGACATTTGGGCAATCAATTGAAAACACTGTAGCCAGAGCACACACTGAGTGCGTTTACATGCACTTAATAATCCAGTAACTGCAGAAAATATCAGATTTTGTCAGTAATCTGATCAACGAGTATACATCACGAGAAGACTCTTTGCAACCAGCCAATACTCTCATATAAATATGTGACGTAAACTTCAAACTTTAATATTAAATAATCAAATTATTCATTTTCTCAAGTATATACTGTGTTTCAGAGTCTCCATTAAGCTTTCAATAGCCATTTCTCTGCTTTTAATTCCGGGGTTGCCAGATCAAACGAGAAAAAAACACTAAATAAAGCCAAGTCTTTAGAATATGCAGATCTGGCAACCGTGAGGGAATGCTTTCGCACATGCGCAGACTGAAAACACTGACTATAATGGGGTAACCGGTACACATGCTGTGAGCAATTTGATTACTGGAGTAAAACCCAGCTCTTTTTATCAGATCTCTTAGTGTGATTACTACATCGGAGTTTACTGTATACATGGCCACTTGAATAATCAGATAACTACAGGAATCGGACTATGATCGGATTATTACATTCATTTACATTTACAGCATTTAGCAGACGCCCTTATCCAGAGCGACTTACACCTGGTACAGTCTTACAATCCAAGCAATTGTGGGTTAAGGGTCTTGCTCAAGGACCCAACAGTGGCAGCTTGGCAGAGGTGGGATTTGAACCCCGGACCTTCTGGTCCATAGTCCAGTACCTTACCCGCTAGTCTACTACAGTCCAAGTGGTATTAAGTGCATGTAAACGCACTGTTGGTGTAATAAATAAGAAGTAGTAAAGCACTGTCGCCTCACAGCTCCGAGATCCCTGGTTCGATCCTGACCCTGGGCTCTGCCTGTGTGGAATTTGCATGTTCTTCCCGTGTTCGCCTGGGTTTGGTCTGGGTATTCTGTTTTCCTCCCATATTGCAAAGACGTGTGTGTTAGGTTAATTGGTATTTCCAAAGTACCCCTTAGAATGTGAGTGTGTGTACAAGTGTGTGAGCATATGTGCCCTACGATGGCTTGGCGCCCTGTCTGGGGTTGTTCCTGCATTGCGCCGTGTCGCCAGCTGGGCACCGGCTCTCCCGTGACACTGACTAGAATAAGCGGATAGGACAATGAATGAATGAATTTATAAACAGGACAGTATGCCTGTGTAAAGTAAATGTATATTAAAGAAACGTGGACGTATATTAAAGAAAAAATATTAGTCTGCTTCGTGTTAGCAGATGGTGTCAGGCCAAAGTTCCTCGTCGACATCCCATGCAATCCCAGCGAGACTGCGTGGGAAAATCCACCCCTGGAAGGACCCTAAGGCTACATCATTACAAGCCATCACAATTGCATGAAGTCATTTTTCTTGTTCATATGGATGTCTGTCATACACCTTTCATCGGCATGTTGAGAAAACTCCTCCATTGGTTTGAGGGATGAAGAATAAGGGGAAAGGATCAAATCTAGCATTATTGTCAAACCATTCATGGACTTCAATACTCTGATGGAATCTGACTCCAGCCAGCTTCTCTTAAACAGTCCATTGTTGATCTGATGTCATCTATAATTCGGTGTTGTCATCATCCAGCTCTTCCATGATTTCTTGGCTGGTATTTGCCACTCAGTGGAAGATTTCTGTATTTATCTCTTATTGATTTTTCTATGATTCAGGTAATATAAATCATTATAACTTTGATCTGTAGCTCATCGTGATGTACAACATCATTCTCCAATAAACTATTAACAACTTACAAATAATAGAAAAAAGGCCATTCACAGGTTTCCAGGACTCTTATTCTGGAGTGCATTAGTTCTGAATGGACCACGAATGCTCATTTTTCTCTCGCTACATGTCCTGGAAGAAGATCAGTATCACAAATAAAGCTTGTTCAGCTTGAAGTTCATGAATGTAAACTGACTGCATAATTGAGCATATATTTGCTGATTAAAGACGAAAATCTGTGCATATATTTGTCTTGAATGTTTTTATCCTTGCAAGGCAATAGCTCATGCTTTGATTTCTATAAGAAACGTACAGCATTTAACAGATGCCCATATTCAAAGTGAATCTGAACTGGTTGACAGTGCTGAGGTTTGAACCTTGGTCCTGAACTTTGAGCACTGTGCAACCACAGATATTCATGTTATAATGTGCTGGACATTCTCAGACTTTTCCATGTTTACTCTATTAAAGTAAATATCATACATGTACAATAAGTTTGTAATGTCTTTTAACACTTTATAGTTTGAGTAGAAATCGATTAGAATTCGAATAGAATTGTTCTGACCAGAAGAAACAAGAGTGAAAGATGTTCCCTCAGTTATTTTTTCTGATCAAGGTGGAAGAAACAGATCTCTTTGTCTCAGATGTCTCTCCTGTTGTTTCCAAGGAGACATAGCATGAGAAAAAAAGGAGACATAACTCTACATAAGTGAAGTTCATTGGTTGCAGGATCAGTGCGGGGTTTGAGCCCCTGATCTCTGGAACTGCTGTTTCCAGCAACTGGCTCTTACCACTGAGTCAGGAGAGCCACTGCCAGTGCTAGGTTTGAAGTTGTATACAACGTTTACAGTATTGGTACTTTATTCACCTATGTTAAGTCCGTAGAACAGTACTATACATCTCTTTATGTTCCAAATAAAATCATTGATGGAAAATGAAAAAAACAACAACTATTATATCATTGCAGACAGTATGAACCAAAGATATTTCATGTTTTGTCTAGTGAACTTCATTTCATTTGTTAATACAAGGCTACTGGTTTGAGTTTTTAACCACATCATTGCCGCTGCTGGACTGAAAATACTCCACCTACCAGAAATATCCAGCCACCCGCATCCTGTGAGCACTGATGAAATACTAGACAATGACTAACACAAACTGTGCAACAACAGACAATCTTCTATTTCTGACTGTACAAGGTGGAGCTATATGGTAGATGTGTCTAATAGAGTGCACAGTAAATGAACACAGAGTTTGAAAACTCCAATGTGTCTGACCCAAGCATACCAGCACACCACCACCATATCAGTGTCACTGCAGTGCTGAGAATGATAGTACCTGCTCTGTGGTGGTCCTATGGCGGTTCTGTGGGGGTCCTGACAATTGAAGAACAGGTTAACAGAGTCCAAGGTTAACAAGGTCCTTTGTGACCTCACCAGCTATTACACTCCTTGCTCTTGGAGTGATTTTTGTTGGTCGACCACTCCTGGGAATTTCTTCCGTTCTACCAACTCTTTAGAGATGGTTTTGTAACCTTTTCCAGCCTGATGAGCATCAACAAGTCTTTTTCTGAGGTCCTCACAAATCTCCTTTGTTCGTGCCATGATACACTTCCACAAATGTGTTGTGAAGAGCAGACTTTGATGCTTGCTGGCTTTATTGCAGGACTGAACATACCATAAAGTAGCTACTACATTACACTGATGAAGAATTATTACTTATATTAATAATAATACATTTAGTAACAGTGATATTATCATGGGTAGGGGGTATTAGGCATGATGCACAGTCTTACTAAGAATCACTGTAACACGACCTAGAGTAGCTCAGTGCTTTACTGAACTCTAGGCCACTTGAAAGCATTTTATTCAGGTTTTTTTTTTTTTATTTATTTAAATCCTTGATAGTAGCTTGAAAGGTAGCACAGGTAACTGTGTAAAATGTAAACTTGGTCAGGTCCCGTTGGACATCACATGCAGTCACAATTACAGTGGTACCTCATTTCTCGACTACCTCGGTTCTCGACCCATTTTGACTAGAAAAATTGGTCTCGGTACACACTGTTTGCTCGGTACTAAGAGCACTTGCTTAATCTTGTATGAGTTGAGCCACGTGACGCCTTTCAGCTGAAACACGATTCATGATTCACAAATCACGATTCAGTACACAGTGATTCGGACTCACAATAGCTCTTGTTCAGTGAAGATCTCCGCTGTGTTTATCGTGCTTTCTTGACTTTAACATCTACAGTACTCTTAGTGCAAATAAGTCCCCAGGGGTCCTAAAAAGGTCAGTTATAAGAGCCAGAAATCAGGAACTGAATCCTCCAGAACACATGCTGCAGTTAGCTTAGCAACTATGCTAGCACCCTGAGTTCACAAATACAGTAAGTGTCTTGCTTTTACATTTTACTTTCAATCCATTACTCACTAAATTACATGAGATTTGTCAACACTTTATTATAAAATAGGGTTTGTGTTAATGATTTTGGCCCCGCTTTGATACAATATAGCCTATATTAAACTCCTCGTTTCATAATACATTCATGATACATACTGCCCCCATTGTAAATCAGGGAGAACCTGTTCAATACAACTCCATTAATGCATATAATTCCTTATACAGCGTGGAGTTTCTGGTGGTCTGGAACGGACATTATTCCTTATGGAAAAAATCTGCTTGAGTACTCGTTGTTTTTGGTTCTCGACAAGGTTTCTGGAACGAATTAACGTCGAGAACCGAGGTACCACTGTAATTGTGGCGAGAAAAAGCTGGTCAGGGGATCATCCACTGGCACTACAACAGCAAACCCTACACCAATCTGTATAAATAACTGTACTGCACAAGACAGTAACACTTTTCCACTTTATTTCCTTTTTTTGTACCTTTAAAAATGTCATAAGCAGCATTTCAAATTCAAACAACTGGACTTTCATATTCACATATAAACACTTAATACAAATCTTGCTACACATACAAATAGCTTTTGCTACACAAAGTATTTCACAACAGTATGAAAATAGAATTTCAAAAGCACTTTACAAAGACAGTACGATACATTCACTATACAGCATAACAAACCTCCCATCCCATCAAAACCACTTTTAAAGGAGGGGGCAGTGATTTTCAGCCAGAAAACATTATTTTCATTTGGCAAAGGTTGTACCCCTGTTTGTTTTTGCAAAGGCTGTTTTTGCCTGTATTTATGTCATTCTCAGCTCTCAGAATGTATTACCAAAATGTGTACAATCACTGATACCTCCTTCAGGTCCACATGTAGAAACTGACAGTAATGACTCCTATCTATACTACTGAGTTGTTTCACAAAATGAAATGTCTGTGTATGTGTGTGTACATGTGGTTAAGAGGCCTATACGTGAAAAAAGGTTCTAGACTGACCAGCACAATACAATCTGTTCAAGTATGAAAACCAGCACTGTTCACTAGACTATGTATCACAAACACTTTCCTTATTCTCTATCATCTAAAAGCTTTTTGGCATCTCGACACACCCAACGGTTCTTCCACTGATCAACAGCCGAACACAATAACATCTCACAGAACTAATGGAAGCAGTTACAAAAACACCAAACATCCAATACTGTTGAAGGGTGAGGTGTGCCGACAGGCGAGTAGCTTATCGTGAGTCTCTGTGTACAGACTGCTTGGACACGAATGAATCTGACCACAAATCAGAGCAGCAGAATGAAACTGTCCTCAAATTATAGGCAGGAGCACCTCATTATGGCACATATTTACTACTGCAACGCCACACCTGCATTCCTAAACTCCAAAGTGCAAAATGGATGTGAGACTGTAAGAGGGAGCAGATGCTCTTGCAATTGGCAGAAGGAAAACAGTAGTTATTTTCCTGTACAGT
The DNA here is from genome assembly GCA_025084515.1 of Ancistrus triradiatus. Lineage (NCBI taxonomy): Eukaryota > Metazoa > Chordata > Actinopteri > Siluriformes > Loricariidae > Ancistrus > Ancistrus triradiatus. The sequence goes on along the minus strand of JAJAGP010000559.1, from coordinate 7,480 downwards.
CTGTTTCATTTCAATCTACTACTGGTCTGGCTGGTAGAGTTCTAAATCTGTCAGTTCTAATGATTCACGCCAGAGCGTAAATTAGAGCAGTCAATCCACCTACTGGCATGTTTTGTAAAGGTTGGATGAAATCAGATTAGCCAGATGTCGAACCCCACACAGGCAGTAATTACACGTCCGGATCAAACCCTGGAGCTCTGCAGCATCAACATGATCAAATTACCTTCACACATAGAGCATTTAGCAGATGCCCTTATCCAAGCGACTTGAAACTGATCAGTCGCTTAAGTGTTGCCCAAGGACCCATCAGTGGCAGCTTGGTAAGTGTGGAATATAAACTCAGTACTTAATATACCGGAACATACGCTCTGATTAGTAGCCCAAAGACTTAAGCAATGAACCAGCCCAGATTTTAGAGCAGTTCTATTTCTAAAGTGGGTGCTACAGCAATCTCTTGGGCTTCCTAGAAATCTAATGCAGAGTGTCTATACAGTAAGTCCCACTTGAATAAATGTATTACTCACCAAACAATGTACAGGAAAGGCTGTTTTCAGATTTATATATAGCACAAGGAGCCCAGGTTTTATCCACATTACATCGATTCAATGTGAGCCCCGTGGGTGATGTGACAAACATCAACACACATGGAAATTACTTTATAGACACCCTGTATAGCACTGGACCATGATACAGGGTCGTTAGAGGGGCTGCCTCATGTGTTAAGGTGAGAGTCAGTAATAGGCAGGGTATTGTATAGGGTATAGTATTGTAAAGGTAGCTTCCTGTATGGTATTGTATTGTATTTAACATACAATGACAATGAAGCATCATTCATTTGAATTTTGGCAGTGTTTCTGATGCCCCATATTGTACCTCAGCACCAAAGCGTTTAGTATGCTAATCAAAATGAATTTGCGCTGTCCATTCACAGTGATGCTGGAAAAATAGCGTAGCATTGGACTCACATGGACACATCATCATTCATCCTTAAGCAGGAAATCACAAAGCCAAAGATTTTGGCCTGAAAACAAACAATAATGTCTAGACAAAAGATGTGAAAGCGTTGCTCGCAACAGCAATGGTCACATAATAACACAACAGACAACAAATTACAGCAGTGGTCCTCAAAGTGGGGGGTGTGCCCCCTAAGGGACTATTGCCATGGGGGCGCAGCAAGGCAAATGAATGCTGTTACACAGTAAAAACTAAAAATACACAACGTGTGGCACTTGTAATAATTTTTTCCCAATAAGATGTTTTGCAATTTGCATGAATTGCAATGTTTAAAATATACTCATTGACAAAAAAATTTAATCATAAAAGTGATAAGGGCATCCATACCACAAACAGGCTCCAGACGGCCAAGACACACCACCAGTAGAGAGGATCATTTGATCTGCCAACAAGAACGAGCAGCTCCCACAGTTTCAGTGGCCACCACCCAGACACAGGTGGTCCTTCATTACACACCCCTTTTCTCTGCCCGAACCATTTCCAGCCACACAGCAGAAGGAAACTTGTTGTCATGGTGCCCATTGCATGTCCTGCCATTGACATCCAGCCACCGTTGCCTTCATTTGCAGTGCTGGTGTGACCGCATCATCTTTAGCGAATAATCCAGGTTCTGCTTTGGATCTGACGACAGTCATGTTTGATTATGGCGGCGACTTCAATCCTGCCTTTGCTGTGGAGTGACACACTGCCTCAACTGCTGGTGTGAGTATCTGGCGAGTCATCACTTACGACAGTCAGTCAGCCCTAGTAGAGATACAAGGGACACTAACAATTCAGCAAGATGTGAAGGACATCCTGTGGCCACATGTGTTGCCTTTCATGGCAAGACTTCCAAGTAGTATTTTTCAGCAGGATAATGCTCGCCCAAGCACAGCAAGGGTTTCCCAGGCATGTCACTGCCAGATTGCAACAACTGCAACGACCTTGACCTGCCCAGTCGTCAGGTTTATCACCCCATTAAGCATTTATGAAACCAACTGGGATATACGAGAGTGCAAGATCAACGGGTCCAGCTGCAACATCTGTGGGGAAAAATGTGTAATAGGATACCATACGGAACCTGTATGCCTCCACTGCTTAAGTGTATCTCATCTTGTATCCAGGCTAGAGGCAGCCTAACAGGGTACTAGAGCCTTTCAATTGTAGTTATCCCCAATAAACTTATCCTTTCGCTCCAACATTGTAAACACATTCAAGTAATCTGACTACATTCATACATATACAGTTTCATTCGATTCCTCTTCTTCTTGGTGAGTTATCTTTTGTCAGTGAGTGTAAATTTCAATGAGGTTTGGACTCAATGATGGGTATGTGTGTTTGGGGGGCTCAAAATATTATTATCTACAAAAGGGGAGCACTGCAGAAAAAAGGTGGAAAATCTGCACTGCAGTAAGGCCAGATGCAGAAATACTGTGTAACAGCTAGGCAGGATATCCTGCTTCACCCCATAACAAAGGCAAGCACACGGCAAACACGTTCGCAGGCACATGCGCACATACATCCTCACATATACGTTCGACACAATAGTGCAGATTGCATACACACTAGTATAGGATTGCTCTGTGACTGTGGTCCATTCTAAAGGAACTATGTCTTAACCCACCACAAGGCTTCACCCTGCACAGTGAGAATTTGATGTATCCAATCTATAGGGGTTAAAAGTGCAGCAGTGTCAAATACATGGCATCATTTAGGTCACATATTACAACTATAGTGGACTAATCTGTGGAATTTAATCACTTAGCCAGTTGCAGCTCATTTAACTAAATTTACTAAAGCAGACTAAATGACAAATCATTTGTAGCATAATTTATTAAAAGGGCTCAAATGGAGCAGTAAACACAATTTGCCATGTCTAACAGGGGAGGGCCGGGTGAAGGGTTTGTCTCCCTGCCATTGCAACAGCGGTCATACTGCGGATGATACTGACGGGCAAGGGAGGCACATGGATATGGTTTCTGTAGAATCTTCCTCCATGCTCATTCATAACTCCATTCTCCCACTAGTAACAAAACAGACATAGATCATGGCCAGTGGCTGCAAGTGGATGGACACAAATGCTAGGCTGTTCTGTCAGTGTACTAGCCATGCATGCTGCAGGGGCTTCGGAAGTCCTGAAATTTGGACGTGACTTAACTAAAATGAAAAAGGCTCTAACGAAGGTCCAACAGATCACTGTTTGATGAGGGCATTTTGTAATTCAGATTTAAAGCACTGCAAAGAATCATGGAAGCATGAAGCCTGAAGTGTACATGACCGGGGGTCCATTGAAGTAAATGCTCAGCATCAGCTCCGTTTGGAACAATCCTATAAAGATCTGCTGTGGGCTCTCTTACTTCAATGCCCCCCATGTAGGACTGATCTCTTCAGAATGAACCACAGATGATGCTTCTTCCATAACTTCAACACTCACTCTTTACTCAAACATGAGAAAACTTGGCACTTTAGAGCTGCTGGCGATGGACGATTATAAGAAATACCATGGTTAAGTCCTTCAAATTTAACTGCATTCTTTTTCCATTATTTTCTTTGAACGTACTCATCATGTGCCTATTTTTTGCAGTACTCTATTGTATGTTCATCTTCGTTTCTCTACTTAACGTTTTTGTGAAAAATGACAGTATTAGGACCTGAGGCAATGCCTAGCACATGCAAGTATTACAAATAAGGGTGCAAATCAAAACATGAAACAAAGCATTTAACATAAAAAATATATATATATAGGCTTACAAATAAAATACTGAATTAAAATACAAATTCCACTAAAATATACAGTATAGTGGAATCGAAATGATATAAAGTGTAAGGTGTTACTAATATATTCTAAATGCTTCTTTATAGATATGTACATGTATATATATATTTAATGACTTTAGGTAGCTTTGCTTCACCATAAGTAAATGAAAAGAACAAACTTATCAAGAACAAAAAAATTCTCCTTCGTATCTCCAAGCTGAATACCACTACTGCATTTTAGTCATAAAGCACAAGTGACTCCAAATATGCTCACATCCCAATCCCTTTCTTCTCCCTTCCATATCTAAATAGGAATGATAAATGGACTGTGCAAAAGAGCGCACACTGACAAACACAGACATTATAACTTCAGAATAAAGGACAGAAAAAGCTCAAAGTTGGAATCTGACCCCATAGTTTGTTTGTATAAATGATCATTCACTAATTGCTTATGAATCATATTGACACAATACAATAATGTCTGGGTTGTGTGTGTGTACATTGTCTTGCTATACTTGTGAGGACCAAATATCCTTAAAATGACAGGAAAACCTGGAATTTTGACCAGTGAGAACCTTTGGTTTACTGAAAATCCAAAAGGGCCAAAAGGCCTGCATTAGGTCACCGAGGTTAAGGTTAGGGGTAGGTATAGGTGTAGCACTGATTAGGTGCAGTAATCCTTCACTGTTGTTCATGTCAATGGAAAGCCCTCACAAATACAGTAAGTGTGTGTGCGTGCATGCGTGTGTGTGTGTGTTTGTTTGGTATAAGTGTAATTGTAACTGTGAAGGTGTGCGTTGGTTATCACAGCGGGGGGATGGAAGTTGATTTCTGGTGTCTAAGCCCTTGGGAGTTTTTGTAGCTTTTTTCCCACAGCGGCACTTGAAGGGGCTCCGCACACGAATCTGTGTCCTGTGTCCATTCTTGGCATGATACTTTATTCCATTTACATTCTGGAAACAAAACATTTAAAGTTACAATTACAATCATTTCGAGTTTATTGGACAGAATGATTTCAAACAGCACACATTTACAAACACCGTAAGGCTTCAATGTGAGTTTAACCTATTAAGTGTTAGCCAATAATGATTACAATATTTTCACTAATTGCTATAATTTTCCTCGGCAAGTTAAGTTTGACTGCATTTTTTGACTTTATCTAACCTTTAATTTAAGTAATCAAACCACATGTACCAATTATTGGTACCATCTAGATATTGTAGTGTGGAAGGCATCCATATTCCTTAATACTTAGCCACCCCTGGTGAGGAGGAAACTCCAGGAAATGGACACCCAGACCGACCCCAGGACCGACCACACACTGGCCTTCAGGTGCCAGTAAGTGTGATCGCTCCGAATTGTGCCTGGGCACAATATGCTAAATCGCAATTGGACACGCTTGAAGAGGTGAAGGTAAAATTCTTCTTACGTGCAGCAGGAGAAGCCGAAAATCAGTTCGTCACATCATCAGTACATTTATTATAAGGCGTATTAGGGCTGTGTATCAGCTTGCACAAAATGAAACCAAAGAAAGGCACAAAAGTATGTGATTACCCAGTCACATATATACAACCATGAAGTGTGCTGTGCTGTGCGAGTGCCAGAGTGCGTTTCGGGGAACCCAGTGTTAGCAGGAGCAAGCGGGGAAGCCATTAATGTTGCTTATACTATGATAGTAACATTCAATAACACAATTAGAGTTCTTTATATGATCACCTAGACCACCAGAGTTTTGACAGGGCTGTGTGGAGAATGTGTAAAAGTTTATCTGTTACCACTAAAACTGCATACAGATGTGTACCTACCTTGTATCTCTTCTTGCAGCCTGGCACTGGACAGGCAAAAGGTTTCTCATCTCCTCCATTCATGCACATGGAGCTCAGGATGGACTCTGAGCTGATAGCGCTCTCTGTAGTCCACGACTCATCACTGTCCGAGTCTTCATATTCAACCTCTTCTTCATCACATTCACTACCTGATGAAGGATCGTACAATGGCATCAGCACTACACAATTTCTATATCACCATTACCCCTGTACTTTTCCCTTTTCAAACACAAAGAGACTCATGGCAATATTAATATTTATACTGGTACCTCCATCCGATCAGTGAATGCCTTTGGATGCACTTAATAATCCAATCGCAGTCAAATTTCATGTACACAGCATACTCCTATCTAGAAATCCACATTAGGTCATCTGATAAAGACAGCTGGATTTTAGTTCTCAGTGTATTTATACCAATTACCCAATTTCAATCAGTTTTATCAGTCTTCCCATTTGCACAAAGCAGCTGGTGAAAGAAAAACATTTGCCAGGTCCACTCATTAGCGGGTTTACATACATAGACCTGGTGCAGGATTCTGTCACGGGATCTGGCAACCCTGGAATTAAGCGCAGCAACTGATAAATGGCTATCAAACACTTTGTGGAGACTCTGAAACAGAGTATACACTCGAGAAAATTAAGAATTTGATTACTTAATATTAAAGTTTGAAGTTTATGTCAGTTCATCTCTGTGAGATTATTGGCTGGTTGCAAAGTGGAAATCCATTTCCCGTTATCTGATTACTCAAATGCATGTAAACTCTGATCGGATTACTGACAAAATGTGATTTTCTGCAGTTATTGGATTATTAAGTGCATGTAAACACACTCAATGTCAGTTCACTTTGACAACCAAGGTCTTAAAAATTCTAATAAATTCTAATAGGAAATAAAAATTTGTCTTGTAACTCTGGACGTTGTGACCATAAGCAGACTCCAAATGGCAATGACACTGTACAGCACTGCCTGAAGTATGATGTTATAGTACACAGTACTGTACTGAACTCTAATAACCATATTTTACTTATAATTATAACACTTTACATTTACATTTACATTTACAGCATTTAGCAGATGCCCTTATCCAGAGTGACTTACAATTGATACAATCTTACAATCCAAGCAATTGTGGGTTAAGGGCCTTGCTCAAGGACCCAACAGTGGCAGCTTGGCAGAGGTGGGATTTGAACCCTGGACCCATAGGCCAGTACCTTAACCACTAGGCTACCACAGTCCCCATTATATGTGGATATGGGCAAACGTTTTGTCTACATGCATATCATTTAGCAGACACTCTTATCCAGAGTGACTTACAATTGATACATTCTTACAATCAAAGTTGTGGGTTAAGGGCCTTGCTCAAGGACTCAACAGTGGCGGAGGGGGTATTTAACCACTGGGCCACCATAGATTCATACGTCAATTGTGTTATCTGAATTGCGATTGATTTATTTACTGTTACGCCATCCGACATGGCAGCGCGTTGTCATTATTAAAATGCTAAAATTATTATTCTTTTGCAGCACTCTAGTGCACTGCATTTTGCTTCTTCTGCCCAGCTGGTCACACAAGCCAATCAATGCTGCGGATCCACAAGTAGAGGCAGGAGTTAAATACCAAAAGTCTAACATTCAGTCGAAAGCTCACTACCTTACCGGTTGAGCGGTTCAGCTTACATTTGGAGTAAAGTTTGGAGGTTTTTGTGCAAGGTACTTGTGTTTGTGTACATGATTTCTCACTGCTTAATTGTAGCAAGCAGTAAATTGTCTTCGTAAGTATATGTGCCGGTCCTCTTGTAAACAGTACTCCTTTACTTATCCCCCTATAACCTGTATATTCTCTCTCATCTATAACTATATAAACTTGTTCACATTCAGTCACTGAATCTCTGTTTAATCTGGCTT
>JAJAGP010000558.1:356577-362811 GCA_025084515.1 Ancistrus triradiatus | reverse complement strand
GCTAATGTTAATGTTCATGAGTCCACCATCAGAAGAACACTGAACAACAATGGTGTGCATGGCAGGACCTCACAGAGAAAGCCACTGCTCTCCAAAAAGAACATTGCTGCTCGTCTGCAGTTTGCTAAAGATCACGTGGACAAGCCAGAAGGCTATTGAAAGGATGTTTTGTGGACGGATGAGACCAAAATAGAACTTTCTGGTTTAAAAGAAAAGTTTTATGTTTGGAGAAAGGAAAACACTGTATTCCAGCACAAGAACCTTATACCAAGTATAATATTTTTGTGTCATTTGTTTAACTGGGTTCTCTTTATCTACTTTTAGGACTTGTGTGAAAATCTGATATTTATGCAGAAATATAGAAAATTCTAAAGGGTTCACAAACTTTCAAGCACCACAGTAAAATAAACTTTGTGTTCATAATTTTGCCCAACCGTAGATTAATGCATGTGTTTTAAGTATGTTTAAGGTAGGCTTTGCTATGATATCTACAGTATATATTAAACTCCTCGGTTTATGCTGCATTCCGCTTACAATGGATTTGATTTGTCGGAACATATCCCCATCGTAACTCAGGGAGCACCTGTATAAATGATTCACCAAGGCATGTACATATCCAAGAGTCAATAATAATAGGAGCTATACCTAGCCATAAGCTGCCTTAAGCCCCATCCAGACAGCTCAACGTTTACATGGGTTCATTTCCTCTTTTACAGGAGCTACCCTGTAGTTTCTACTTCCGTCCAGTTCAGCCATATCAGTGTTTTTCTCCCTCCTCCCATTAGAAAATGGCACAATTACCTCTGTTTTTCACAGGACGTTAGCCAAGAGATTTCCTACTGTAATGACCATGTGCGCTTTATTCACACAACGTTTGTCTCGCTATCTTAGTGAGGACTTTCCATTGACATAACGATTACTGGAGCCAATTAATGCTACATCTAATCCTAACCTTAATCTCAGTAACCTAAACAAATTTGAACGATGTTGTTGGACTGGATGTTGGAGTACATTCGACACGTTCATGGCGGCAGCGCTGTCCTCTTAAGAGGATGACCACAGTTTCTTTTCATTTACACTAAAGATGAGACAGGATGCAGAGTGTGTTCATACAGGCCTCCTGTTTCAAGGGATACATGAAAATTGGTATTTGCAAGGAAACTGCCTTAATCTCTGCCTGCTTTCATTAGTGATCCCGTGTGTGTCAGAGGGAAAAAGCCAACCCGTCTCATTTCTGCTAGGTTGCCCTGAGTGTCAGCCGAAGCTCTTAAAACGACAGACAACCAGGCCAATTACCCTGCTTTTGGCACCCGTAACACTGAAAAAAAACTGTTCCTGAGAAGAAGCAGAGTGCTGGCTTGTTGTGTGTGCTGTCAGGGAGTGTTGGCAGATAGTTCAATTTAATGAGTACACAGAAATTGAATGCACCATCAATAGTTTTTTTTTTCTTTTTGAATGAACAGAGCTACAAAGTCCATGATAGCAACCTTGGTGTAGACTGAGACATTGATTTCTAATGAATAAGTGACAAATCAAAGACAGTCGGATAAAACACAAAGACAGATCTCAAACTGTCTCTGTTGGGGTAAAACCGAAAGGTCAATGGGGTAAAACACGAAGCTAAGAAAGCAAATCGACTGTTAAAACAGGCAGACTTTACAGAAGCTTTTAAAGAAAACCCGGGGCAGATGAGTGATTCTATCCTTCAAAACTCCATGAAGCTAATCCTGCCTGTATGACTTGCAAACGAAAAGGAAATCCTTAATCTTAATAAAGCCACCTGCATACCAGGCTCAGTCTCTCCTTTCACAACAAGCGGATTCTATTTGGAAGCCGTACCACTCATTGAGCCACAGCTCATACTCTGCTGTTTTAAAGTGAAGAAATCAAAGCTTGGATCAAAACACCAAATCCCAGCGCATGGAAATCCAGCCCGAGCATTGACAAATCAACTCCATTACACGCACTAGCTTCATAAGGGTTCTCCCCACAGAACGCCTGACACTTCATAGGAAAGCACCTCCATTTACAACGCATTATTTACTGTGCTCTGCCCGTGACTGCTTCACACCCTGACAGCAGCCGCTCCAAAATGCTCTCTCGGGTGAACTCGGGCCATATTCCGGCTCAAAAGATGGATTCACGCTTTACCAAAAACACTAACCAGATTACTTCTGTATTGTCTCTGCTTCCCCACGGAGAAGTTCGGGACGGAACGCGGGATTGCAGCAGACAAAATGATTGATGAAAATAAGCTGCGAGGGCCAAATGAACTGTAGGCAGCCCCCCATTTTCATAGCAAGCAGTAATCATCTGTGTGAAAGTACACCAATAACAGAGCAAGCGTGCAGCCACGGCCGATGTTTGGCTGTGTGGACAGTCAGCTATCCGAGCCAAGTGCCTGCGAGACAACACGCTGCAAATCATGGCTGTCAGAAAATAATTGGTGTTTGGTTTAGAAAAGATTTAATGGCAGGGAGTGAGACAAAAGAAAAGGAACAAAACCGCTTTCTTTACATCTTCAATGATGCTTTCTGTAGATGAGCACAAAAAGATTCGTATACATTAAGTGTCTTTAGCAGCGGAAAAGTAAGCACAGCTGTGAAGAAGTGTGTGCAACACTGTTTTGCTCAACTGTTCAAACACAAGCTCCCTCTGTGGGATCATGAGATGTCTTCATGCCCTCTAGCCAGTTGGGAATGATTACTAATAGATGCCTCCTACACTGTTTGACTGCCTCTCTCCGATTCACAAAGAAGTCAGACATTATTTCACCATGTCTCAACCCAGCACTAAAAGACAGCAGTTATCTTAACCCTGCCGAGGACTTTTAGTCATTTACACGTGGCCTCCAGATTCCTTTCAGCCCATGTTTCTCGTCAGAGAAAATATACAGTTAAATGGCACGGATCTCTCCGCATACTGTTTATTTATTAGCCTGTTAACAGTTGATGGAAAAATCATGAGGACGTTATATATTTTTCCACTGTTCCTCTTGCTTCGTCTCATGTTATTTGGGTTGACTGTCTGGCAGACACCATTATAATACCTTTTTTCTTGATGATGATGTGGATTAGCTGTATAATCGATCCATAACTTCATATTACTCCGATTATTTTATACAGGGCATGCAGAGTACAAGTCAGGAAATGTGTAATGGGTATTTAATGGATGTAATAAGATTAAATGACTGGTCAGTACGCCAGACTGAGGCGTTTACTTTTCCCTTAAAGTGCACTGACTTTGTTATTGTTCTCAGAAAAAATACTAAGCCATTATTTAGCCAAGATACTGTATGGAAACATATCTCCTGCTATTTTAACATGCACACAGATACGGATCGCTGAACATCCAGGACGCATTCTGTGAAACTGCATTGTGTGATCTTGACGTTATCTGAACAGCATACTATATGCGTGGTGCATATATTATATAGCTTGGTTGTAACAAGCCAAGTTAACTTAACCATTTGCATACAGAAGAGACTGTCTGCCTTTCTCTGTGTAAATTTGAAGTCATATGTGATCTACTGTAGCTTTCTGTAGTTCAACTTATGGCTTTAATTTAATGTAGTACTGCCAAACTTCAGCGCGGTAATGAAGTGCTGGTGTTCGATTGGGATTACCGTTTTCTGTTCTCTCCTCTACCTGTCTTCAAATTAAAAGCCCTCTGAAGCAGCGGCAAAACGTATGTAGTGGAAACACTGTTCGGTATGTACGTACCTAGCAATACTATATGGGAAACTGCAGAGTACCTGATATTGCCTAAAATAAACAAGATACCGCAGTTTCCAATACACTTATTTACTTGATATCAACATTGACTGCCAAACACAGTGAAACCTCGGAATTTGAACTTAACTGGTTCCAGGCTTTCAAACTCATTTTGCATTTACATTTACAGCATTTAGCAGACGCCCTTATCCAGAGCGACTTACAATCTTACTATCCAAGCAATTGTGGGTTAAGGGTCTTGCTCAAAGACCCAACAGTGGCAGCTTGGCACTGGTGGGATTTGAACTCTGGACCCTCTGGTCCATAGTCCAGTACCTTACCCGCTAGGCTACCGCTAGGATAGGAAATAGAAATAGGATAGGGTTACTCCATTCCCAACCCCCAAATGATTGTTTTTAAGCCCATATTGGTATGTAATTAATGAGTAAAGACAAAGAAATGATTAAAGATATTAAATAAGTGGAACATAAAGACATGAAATAAATGAAAAAGAGAAACTACATAGCCTTTGAGGTGAACTCCATTTCGGCACGTCTTTTCACTGGGACTGTGGTGCCAAGACTGAGGGGGTGTCTGAAATCTCACCCCTAGACTGATATAATACACATAATACATACTATAATTATAAACTAATATATTTAATATATGCATGATCACTTCGTAGTTCTTCTTCTTCTTCTTGTGTTTTATGGTGATTGGCATACCGGAGCGGCTCATTATCGCCACTGACTGCACTGGATTACGTGGGTGCCCCCATGTTTGAAGTCGGAATTTTTGTTTGAATTAAAAAAACAAACGGATCATTCAATGTCCAAATTGTTCGAGTGAAAAGGCGTTCGATTTCTGAGGCTCCACTCTATTGACTTTCTGTTTTTCTATTATTTAAAATGGGCAAAATCTTATTTCACTGTAAAGCTACACAAACATTGGACAAACTGTAGTTTTATGCAAAATTTCTGTTATTTGAACATTAACCTTTAAGTTAACAAAAGAGAAATATGATTTTCAGTATGTCCAAACTTGACTGGTACTGTCTCTGGCTCCATATCATATTGTTATTGCTAGTTCATCACAGTAATGATACACTGAATGAACTACATGGTGTTTTAACAGTAAATAAACTACTGATCACAGCAAACAGGTAAGAAGGTCCTGGGTTCTTTCTGTGTGGAGTCTGCATGTCCTCCCTGTGTTTGCATGGGTTTACTCTGGGTACTCCGGTTTCCTCCCACAGTCCAAAGATGTGTGTTAGGGTAATTGATTACGCCAAATTGGTATTGACTTGAGTGTATATACGACTAGTCGTGATGTAACCTTGTGTATAGATGTAACCTTGCGGGTGTCGCTGAAATGGCTACTGGTGTTGATAGCAACGTCAAATAAAACCAAATAAACAAACAAACAACACACAAGTCCTCCTATAAAGAATGCGACCTCAACCGAGACCATGAAACCACTCCCAACAATTCCTCCTCCCTACCCTGTAGAGAAAACAAGGTCACCGGGATGTGAAGCAGGTAACCCATACAGAGATTTACTACAGAAAACACAACGCAAACAATGCTTACCAAGCAGCCAATTACACCAGAGCATTCAGACTGCACAGCGAGTGTACTCTGACACACTGAGTCAACTGTTATGTATTGTAAGAAACAAGCCTTGGTTGACAAGCAAGTTCGTGTTGGACGTGGGGGGGTGGAGGCTTTCTCCAATCACACACTGCTAAAAGCTCTATTTGGTCATGGTGCAACACAGTGGCAGGTGGCCATACAATCCAGCCTGTGTCTACTGCACACTGAATGGACTGGAACACAATAGCACACTTCTGATCTTATTTTCGAGCACAACAGCCTTCAAAAACCAAGCACCTTTAGTGGCAAAATGGAGCTATGAAATACCAACATCAACTACTTAAGAGGGAAGTGTTTTATACATAAGGAAAACTAAACCTGTTCATGGCCGGATGCCAATATTTTCAAATCTATTCTCTGCATGACAGAATGTATCCAATCTGAGCTCCTCAGGATTAGGGGGGCAGGGAGCCAGTTTCACATTGGAATACCTGGAAGATATTCTCAGGATACACAGTTGAGTCAGTTTACAGGACATGTAGTAAGCCTAGTCTTGGAACAAAATTACAATTTTTATGGTGATTTAAATTTGGAAGGTACTCTAGCATTAGGACTAATGTTTGGAACCCGCCCTACGTGCCTCATGAGTTTTGACTAACAAAAACTACAAACTGCAAGTACTATTTGATAAACACAAACACAAATTAATTCAAAATATCCAAATATGCTAAAAGCAGCCCCTGTGGGTTGGAGGCAAGGACCTTAAAGAAAGCTCAAGGTTCCATGAGTTACATGGTGCATTTAGAGAGCCTTGTGTTGCACCTCTGTTTCAGGCAGCAAATTTTGGGGTGGGCTCCTGGCCCCCTGCAACCCCAACCTGGATAAACAGGGGTAACACTTTGCTTTTAAAAGCATCTCCGCGATCACAA
>JAJAGP010000558.1:274077-354077 GCA_025084515.1 Ancistrus triradiatus | reverse complement strand
TATGTGGGTGTGTTATATTACGTGTATATGTGTGTGTGTGTATATATGTGTATGTGTGTTTGTATAGATGTGTGTAGTGTGTGGTGTGTATATATGTGGTGTGTGTGTGTGGTGTGTGTGTGTGTATATATGTGATATATATATATATATAGATATATATTATATATATATATATATGGCTTTGAATGCCATGTAGGCTATTATTGATCGTGTTAGTGATAGATTCTAGTAATTTAAGAAGATATCTGAGAAAAATTTACAGGTAGTCCCCGATTCACAGTGGGGATACATTCCAACAAATCCATCGCAAATTGAATTTATCGTAAAACGTTATACATATACATATATATTATATACACACACACACACACACACACACACACACACACACACACACACACACACACACACACACACACACACACATATATATATAGGCTTTGAATGCCATGTAGCTAGATGATCGTGTTCCATTCGTGTTTTCAGCGATATCTCTGACTCTGTTACATAATGTTTTCACACAGTTTAGTTGTGGAAATATTTATAGTTACAATACTGCGGCACAAAAAAAAAAAAAAAAAAAAAAAAGTGTGAAACTATTTTAATGACGGGTCAACATCCATTTCGGTTAACGACCCGTTACACAGAACATAATGTGCTCATTAAGTGGGGCATACCTGTACACAAACATTTCTGAAATTATATTGCACAATTTATGGACACTTTGCCTTTATGTTATTCATATATCCACTTGCTGGGGTTTGGGGAATATTTTCCCTACCTGAAATCTTGCAGCAAGTGTGTTTCTTCCTCTGTGCTCCAGTAGTGCCCCAACACTCATTTTACACCCTCCGCACTAGTTCACAGTTCAGGTATGAGACTGAACAGCAGGGTAACCATTTGGTACAACGCCGCGGCAACTGCTGCAAGGTACCACAACTGGCTCTATTCATTCTTCTAGCAACACTGATCAATTCAGCTGATCAATTCAGTTAAAACCAAGCACTACACAATTTCATACAGCTAGCACTCACAGGGGAGGGAGAGAGGGAGAGAGAGAGATAGACTTCTTATTAATTCATCTTCATAGTCGCTTAATCCAATTCAGGGTAGCAGGGGAGCTGGGGCCTAACTGGCAGCATGGCAGGAACCAACACTAGACAAGGCGCCAATCTTTTGTGGAGCGCACTCTCACAGTTGCAGTTTTTGCAAAAAAGTAATTAAAGAAGTGAGGACTGGCAAAACATTCCTCACAAGTCAAAATTGCCAGGTTTACCTATCATTGTGAGGACATCTGGTCACAAACACATTTGAAGCAAAAGTGACTCAGCACTAGAAAGCTTTTTGATACCATGTTTTACACATTTTGACTTTAATTAAATGTTTTATATATTTTGAGTCATTTTACAGTGATTATTAGTAAATGTATACAAGCATTAAATATTCATTTGATTTAAGACATTACATGTTACACTTAGTTATTTAGCAGACACTCTTATCCAGAGCAAGTTACAACTGATACAACTGCACAATCCAATGTGGGTTAAGGGTCTTGCTTAAGGACTGTGTACTGTAGCCTAGTGGATAAGGTACTGGACTCTGGATCAGAAGGTCCAGGGTTCAAATCCCACCTCTGCCACTGTTGGGTCCTTGAGCAAGACCCTTAACCCACAATTGCTTGGATTGTAAGACTGTACCAATTGTAAGCTGCTCTGGACAAGGGCGTCTGCTAAATGCTGTAAATGTAAAATCTAGGATACATCAAGGACCCAAGGCCAACAGATGCAGCTTGACAGAGGTGGGATTTTTTTCCTCTGTATCTTTCATAATGTTTAAAACGCTTACTAATATCAAAAACAAAATCAGCGTTGTTTTTTTGGCCTTCAAGGTTGTCACAAGGGTCCGCTTGTGCTAGGTTTCTGTCATTCAGACATGAATTATATGTATACAAGACAGATTAAAATTTCCTATTCTAATTCTTTGTTTGGATTTATTGCCATATAAGCACAGAGAATGGCTAGACACATGGCAAAACAGAGTAAAACAATTATCTAGTACATAATACACATGTAAAGACTCAAATCAGGCGTCTAATGTTCAGCGTTTTAAGGAAGTCCAATATTTTCTTGAGTGAGTTATTGCCAAAATCGTCTTTCAAACGGCTTGCTGTGAGAGAGGCCTTTCTAGTCAATGCCACATTTGGGCAGTCTATGAAGATGTGATTAATTGTACGAGTGTTCCCGCAGAACTGACATAGAGGAGGATCCTATTTTAAGCAGATGTTGGTGGGTTAGCAGGGAGTGGCCTGTAGGGTGTCTTGTAATGGCAAAAGGGTAGGAGTTGGGACGAGAGAGAAGTCTGATAATTCTTAAGACCTTGGACGTTAAAGCAAATGCACGTTGATTGGCGCATAGCTGTATTGGTACATTAAACTATTTGACAAGTGCTGCCCTACAAACAGAAGAAATTACAAAGTCAAATGAAAAACTAATCAACTATTTATCCAATTTAGCCTTAATCCCAACTTGCAGCAATTCATGAAGATAAGGATGGAAAAACAAGAGATGGGATTAAATATCGAATGAACTGCTTGTTTAAGTGAGTAACATTAAAGCTGTAAATGCACCAATGCCACACGATACTCAATCCACAATATCAGCGTGTCTTAGGACTACGCATACACACAAAACTAAGCAGACGTGCAGGTCACACCTGAGCACCATATGTCTTATTCACACATACTCTGCTTGCTTGGCACAGCAATAATAGGGAAGACAACACAACTATTCCTCTTCAAGGCTGCATGGAACACTATGGAATAACATTATGTTTATTGATAAAAGAAAGAGGCACAGATTTTGCAGATAGTCTGGAACACCTGGAAAAAAAATACTGCTGGAGAATGAGAAGAGTGACACTGAAAATATGTGAGAGGAATCCAGGTGCAGAGAGCAACAAGAACAAAGCAACAGCAGAAAGAAGGCAGCCCTCGGCCAAGTCGGATGCAAGTTCAATAAAGCTCAGGTCTCAACAGGGTTTGAAGCATGTAATGAGAATTCAGGATGTACTGACCCCATTTTTTGATTTTAAATACAATACAGATATCAAAGCTCTGACATTTGGATGGTTGTCAATATTGTTTAGATAGTCCTATCTTTTTTACCTCGTTCCTGGGTGTAACGGCACGTTTGATGCTATCATGACAGCTGGCGTGACAAACATCTACATTTTTGTTTACAGTATTTCGCAGAATGCCTGCGTCCAGAGCAACTTACAAATGAGTCGAGCAGAGGAGGGTTTAGGTTCTTCCTCGAGCGCCAATTAGCAAAGACATTATTTGAACTCACAACCTTGTAATTATTAGGATGTACTCACACTAATCTGTACCATGCCTGAGCAGGTTTGTCCCCTAAAGTCTGGTTCATTTGCTTAGTTCATACCGTGCCCAGGCTGAACCATGCTCAGGACCACTTGAAGAGGTTTAGAAAATCGCTGTGTTGCATGATCAATAAATCTATAAGGCGTAAGTACAGAGGAACATCGGAATTCGCCCTTATTTGGTTCAGGAAGGTCGCTAGAATTGGGATTTGTTCTAAGTCTATGTAATTAATAATTAAAGCATGAATAAAGCAAAGGAATGTAACACAATGCAAAAAACCAATAAAGAGATGGAATAAGTGGACAGTTTCCGCACGTCTTAGCACTGGGAGACTGAGGGTGTGTCTGAAATCGCACCCACAGACTGATACAATATACATGTACACAATATAATAACAATAATATAATATACATAATTTGCCTGTGATCGCACAGTATTTCTTTTTCTTACGCACTGGCGTAATGTATTGGTGTATTACAGCCAACGGCTAGACTGGATTGCATGCATCGTGCCTGGAAGATCACACCATTTAGTGTTCTATATGCTGATGTATGAGGTTGGAATTATTATTATTATTATTATTCTTGTTAGAAGCGGCCTCTCAGCTACAAAAACAGCATCGCAATGACATACACTTGGTGCTCAGGCCCAGAACGTTTAAGTGCAATGTAAGTTCAGGCCGGTGGGGAAGCAGGGAGGGAGGGGGACAATCATGCTCTGGCACTGTACAAGGCAACCGGGCATAGTGCGAGTACACCCTTATTCCAAGACTCAACCACTGTGGCAATAATATGGTCTGAATAAGGAAATATATCAAATCTGATCCGTCAGTGACTCCTTCATTCATTCTCTATTCTCAATTAATTCAACTCAGGGTCGCTGGGGGTGGGACCTATCCCACAGACACCAGTCCATCGCAGGGCAGATATGCACACACACCGAGACACTTTAAAGACAGCTATTGACCTAAAGCATGTCTTTGGAATGTGAAAGAAACCCCACAGAGACATGGGGTGAATGTGCAATCTCCACATGGGCGGTAGCCAGGCCAGGACTCCAACTCGGGTCTGTGGACCTGTGCAGCAACAGCATTGACCACTGCACCACCATGCCATTCATAATCATGACTCAAATCCAGGTAAAAACAGACACAAACACACAAAAACTAAATAATGCTAAAATTACCAAAAAAAAATAGTAGTAAATAAACCAAAAAACCTAGTTACACTGCCTTCCACGTTGCACTCCATGCAGTTGTGTACTTACCCATTAGAGGTCTGGTAGGATTCAGCTTTTTCTTATACACTAATCAACCATAACTTTAAGACCACTTGTCTGATATTGTGTAGGTCCCTCTCGTGCCATCAAGGCATGAACTCCACAAGACCTGTAAGGTCTTCATATGGTATGTGGAAGCACGACGTTAGCAGATCCTTTAAGTGCTGTAAATTGCAAGTTTGGGCCTCAATGGACTGGACTTGTTTGTGTAGCACATCCCACAGAAGCTCAACTGGATTGAGATCTGGGTAATATGGAGGTCATGTCAACACCCTGAACCTTTTGTCATATTCCTCAAGCCATTCCTGAGCAATTTCTGCAGTGTGGCAGGGTGCACCATCTTGCTGAAAGAGGCCACTGCGATTAAAGGGAATACCGATGCCATGAAGGGGTGCACTTGGTCTGCAACGATGTTTAGGTAGGTAGTACCAGCATGTGAATGCATCACACTGTCAGTGTTATTCACTTACCCATCAGTGGTTTTAATGCTATGGCTGATCAGTGTATGTGGAACCTTTAAAATGTTGACCATGCAAATGTCTTATCTCGTTTTAGCACAATCTCACCAGTTTGATACATTTTCTACTTCAGCCATACTAGATCAACACACACAAAACAAAAACACACAAAACAGAAACTAGGATTAAAAACACAATTTGTCTTTATTCCAAACTTCAAACACACAAAGCCTTGTGAGAAATTCAAAATGTATGCAAATTAACTCGCAAACAAATACTTGAATGAAGCACAAAAATCAAACTATGTACAATAATTTACAAGTCAAAGCACCCTAACTCTCCTGTGTCACTGCTTCCTGTATGCATTATGCATGTGCGTTATGTGCGTGGGCACTCTGATTTTCCAGCTAAAGCTCTCTCTTTTTAATCCATCTCACAACAATAAGTCCACACTGTAGGGGACGTCACATGGCGCAGGCAAGCATGAATCCTAGATGGGGTGCAAGTCCATCGCAGGGTTGGTAAGGGTCATTTCTGCAGTGCCAGGGGATGAAGACAACTGAAACATGCAGGAGTGACCAGGAACCGCCAACATTTAGATATGGTTCTAGAGATGCACTAATCTGAATGAGTACTAGTATCAGCACCAATACTGGGATATAACACTGGTTCATTAAAGTTTAGGATTTCACACACTTATTATCAATCGACTCACATTTATGATATGTGCACATGTGATGACCAACATAACACATATTCCACATGAACCCAGCACACAAACTTTACATTTAGTCATTTTGGCAGTCACTCTTATCTAGACAGACTTAAGACTAATACAGTCTTACCACATACTACCCAAACAGTTGCATGTAAAGGACCTTGCTCAAGGGCCCAACAGTGGCAACTTGGAAGTGCTGGAACTTTAACCCTGGACCTTCTGGTCAATAGTCAAGCAAGTTAACCGCTACACAACCACAGTAACTCCTAAAGCACACCATAACAATGTCTATGGGTTGGCTAACATACTTGCAATTGAGTCAGTTGAGCAAATATTCAATATGTTGATCTTTACATTTAATTACATTTACTCTCCAATGCATATCTCTACAACTTTCAATCTTCCCCTAGATCAGTGGTTCCCAAAGTGGGTGGCACACCCCCTGGAGCTAGTGCAGCACAAATAAATGAGGCAACAGTTAAGATAACACAATGTAATTATCACTTGTAATTATTCCAATGTGAGTTGTCACTATTTAGTAAGTTGGATTTGAGTACGAGTTACAATGTTTAAAATAAATTCCAGTGGAGTTTGGAAGCAAAAGACATGCGCACTGTGTCAGAGCAGGGCTGCTCAAAAATATTATCTACAACATGGGGGCACTGCAGAAAAAGTTTGGGAACCACTGCCCTAGACAGACAGACTCTCACACAGAAGTTTAGGCACGTCTAGTCAAGTGGTACATTTTGCTGACTTTCTAAATGAAAACAACTGAAATGTAACATTTCTGCAAATATAAATTCCTTCATTCATTCAAACAAGAACCATTACTGAACAGGCGACCAGTCCATTGCACACACTGGGACTCAAAGACACCAAGTAACCTGTTTGTTTGTGTAACGACACTTTCACCATTAATGGGTATTCATGACAGGAACAAGGTTACATCAATACTAGTATGTCACTCTCAGACCAGGCCAATTTAGATTGACCAATTAATCTAACTTTGGGATGTGGGAGGACGCCGAAGCACCCAGAGTAAACCCACATGGACACAGGGAAAGCATGAGAACTTCACAAAGGCAGAGTCCAGGATCGGAATCGAACCGGGGATCTCTGGAGCAACCATGCTAGCCACATTGCCCACACCAATTAACCTAAAGGCATGTATTTTAAATGTGGGAGGATATCAGAGAACCCCAAAGAAATCCAGGGAAAACACGCAGTCTTCACACAGGCAGTGGCCAGGCCAGCAATCGAACCCGGGTTTCTGGGGCTGTTAGGTGACATCGATATGCCACCACTGCAAATAATTCCTGCATTTTCTTAAAGATACTGAAATATGCTGTTTTCAGTGAACTGACTTCATTACGATCTAAATACAGAACTGGCACATTTAAAGGGCGCACTACACAGAGGATGGGGTAACTTTTTATTTAGAAAGTCAACAAAAACACAACATGAAGGCACAACAACGAGACAATGCACTTTGATCAAGTGAATAAAATAAGGAAAAAGTTAGTCAGATCAGGACGGAATTAGTGGGAAACCAAATATGCAACCTGGACAACTGCACGAATGTTGTCAATGTGCATTTTCTTATAAACATAAACAGAAGCAGAGCTGACAATTCAACTCAATTTGAACTGAACCCCAAATAAAAGCAATACGTTTGGAAAAATAACCAAACACTGCCTGTTAGTGTGAGAACGCGCGCAAAGAGGAGCTTCATGCCACAGAAATGAGAAAGTCCTCCAGTGAACCTGCAGCAGCCCTGATAATGAGCATCCCTGCCTAATGCTAAGTGCTAGCTAAGCTCTCCGCTATGCTGGCTAATGAGCGACAGCTAGCTAATAGCCACTGATTAACACCGCGTCTAATTGCAAATGGCCAGTGAAGAGCTGCAGCCTCCTGCTCGCGGACGCGGAGGAAATGAAGACATGCGCTGAGGGACATGGCCATGCTGAAGTGTGAGATGAGGGAACTTACCTTGGGTCCTGCTCTACAACATCTGAGCTGTGTTTGAGATGAGAGTGCGAGCAACAAACACAAAGCAGCAGCAGCAGCAGCAGCAGGTAGCCCCGGCTAAAGCTACAGCTAGCGGACAGCAGCTGCTGTGCGGGATCGGGTGGAGCAGGAGGAATTCAGGAAAGTGAGCAGGGATCGGGTGGGATCATGAGTTTGTCAGGATCTCTATACACAGTGACGCGATTCAGATCTCGGCGTCTTCACTAAGAAAGAATAGCCCTGCATGAACGCGGCGACTGCACTAAGCCCTGCCCCTACTCAGTGTCCTGCGCAGCGATTGGCTGCTTTAGTTTTCGGCGAAGCCCACAAACCAATCAGGTCACGCCGTTTGTGATTTAAAAAGGTGTGCGTGGGCGCGCGCGTGTGTATGTGATCGAGCGTGTGTGTGTGATTTGTTTTTAATTCATACAGGCGCTTTCTTTGTTGCTTACTTAATGCTAAACCCTCAGGCTTTGCTTCCAGAAAGCATGACTGTGTAATTCACCGTGTACTCGAATATACTGTACATGTTATATACTGCACAAGTATGAAATATATATCACTAAACACTATACTACTATATATAGTGCACTAGTATATACTGTATACTAAATAGCACACCAGAGTGTCTATTTACTTACAGTATTTGAAAAGCATACACAATATACTGGATAATGTATATACTGTATATGCTATTTAATACACAATAAAAAAAAACAATGCCTGCTATATGTCAGCTATATTCTACAACTAAAAATGATACCTACTACACATATACATACTGTATATATCTATATTCTACAACGATATATACTTTAAACTATATACTGCAGTAGTATACACGATATAAATACCATATCCTACACCAGTAATATACACCCAATGTACAGTGTATATACTGCATGTACGCTAAATACTTCACTAGTACATACTGTATACCAAACACCACCACTATATGCAATATACAACACATGCTGTCTAAGTAGCTATCGTATACTGTATATAATGTATACTATATACTTCACAAGCATATACTGTATAGTGTATACCATATATAGCACCAGTAGCCTATATACTGTGTACTGCATACTTCACCAGGATATACTCTATACCAGTGTATAGATAGATATATAGATATACTTTATACCAGTATATAATATACTGTATACTGCACCAGTATGTACTGCCTGGTTGTGGTATACTGCACCAGGATATACCGTATACTGCACCAGTATATACTGTTTGTGATATACTGCACCAGTATATACTGTACTGTACACGGTATGCTGCGCCAGTATATACTCTATACGGTATACTGCACCATTATATACTGTAAATAGTATGCCATAATATACTGTATATTGTATATTGCACCAGTATGTACTGCTTATGGAATACTAAACCACTATATACGGTATATGGTATGCTGTACCAGTATGTACTGCATATTGTATGCTGCACCAGTATTTACTGAATATGCTATACTGCACCAGTATATACTGTATACTGCACTAGTGTGTACTGTATATGGTATAGTCTACCAGTATGTACTGAATATTGTATACTGCACCAGTATATACTGCTTATGGAATACTAAACTACTATATACTCTATATGGTATACTGCACCAGTATATACTGCTTATGGAATACTAAACTACTATATACTCTATATGGTATACCTCACCAGTATATACTATATACTGCACCAGTATATACTGTATACTGCACTAGTGTGTACTGTATATGGTATAGTCTACCAGTATGTACTGAATATTGCATACTGCACCAGCATATACTGCTTATGGAATACTAAACTACTATATACTCTATATGGTATACTGCACCAGTATATACTGCTTATGGAATACTAAACTACTATATACTCTATATGGTATACCTCACCAGTATATACTATATACTGCACCAGTATATTCTCTATATGGTATACTACAGTACACCACTATATACTGCATATTGTATGCTGCACCAGTATATACTGTATATGGTATACTACACCACTATATATTTATTGTATATTGTATACTACACCAGTATATAATGTATATTGTATACTGCACCAGTATATACTGTATATGGTATACTACACCACTATATATTTATTGTATATTGTATACTACACCAGTATATAATGTATATTGTATACTGCACCAGTATATACTGTATATGGTATACTGCATACTGCATCAGGTTATACTGTATGCCACAGCCATTTTCTTTTATGGGAGGTCTGGCTTCCTCTTCAATGTAATTAAAATGGCCTAATGAAATGTTTACTAAAGTGTCTACACTATTCATTAATTTAGGTGGAATTCAATATTTATTGAATATGAATATCACACTATTCATTCATGAAACTCAAACTCCTTCTAGTGA
Source organism: Ancistrus triradiatus (assembly GCA_025084515.1). Lineage (NCBI taxonomy): Eukaryota > Metazoa > Chordata > Actinopteri > Siluriformes > Loricariidae > Ancistrus > Ancistrus triradiatus. The sequence goes on along the minus strand of JAJAGP010000558.1, from coordinate 343,841 downwards.
ACAGTGCAGCCTACATGCTAAATCTGCCTTGAAACCCTAGACACACAACAAAGCCAGTTCATCTCTGAGTGTTTATGGCACAATTTCGTATTTGTTAAAAAGATACGACGTATTAGTTTGAGCAACGCCCAGATGCATAGGCTTTACTGGCAGGGACTGGAGGTGGGTGCAATTTGAAGAGAAATAAAATCACTGCATTTATTTTTTCTTATGGTGATTGGTTGACCTCTCAAAGGGGCCAAAATTCATAACAGCTGTCAGTCAGTAAACTGGGAATCAGGAACATGGAATCAGGAACTCCATAAAACTAAGGTCAGACAGAGTGTGTCCAAATGTAGAAAATTCAAGACCTTTGATACCTTCCATAGGAGTGATCAACCAACAAAGATCCAAGAGGTCGCCCAGGGTAACTTCTAAGTAATTAAAGACCTCTCTCACATTGGCTAATGTTCAGATGTTCAGGATAAGGAGAACACTGTGCTTGGCGGGGTTGCAAGGAAAGCCACTGCTCTTCAAAATGTATATTTCACGTGTCCACCATAAGGACGACATTGAACAAACTTGTGTTCATGCACCATGTTATGTTGACAAATGAGACAAACAAACCTTTAAACAGAAATGTATAATAATATGTTTGGAAGTCTGCTTAGGTGGATGAGTGATCTAATATGCTGATTCACCACTGCTGGGACCAAGATTTGAGTCGAGGCAGTGCCTTCCGGCCATGTCAGCTGTCACTTGCAGGCCCTGTGGGAGGTGCTGCAAAAACGACCCTACTAATCTGTGCGATGTACTGGTGTTCTGTCCAGGGCATGCTTACAACTGCACCCTGTGTTCTTCTGGAGCCACTGCAACCATGAACATTAAAAAGCAGGCTTAATGTGTGAAAAGAATATTGTATATATGTTTGGAGGAAAAAAGTCATGAACACCACTACTAAAACCATATTTTTTGTATCATGTATCATCCCATACAGGGCTGCCTTGCCTGTAAATGTTGCGCAAAAAACTGTTTTAAGAACGTCTACGTAAGAAAGGCAGCTACCAGTCCTAATATGGGTGTTTATAGAATTTGAACCATGATCTAAGAACATGGGAATCTTCAGCATCCTTTTTAAACATGAAAATTTGTGACTAGGAATTACTAAATGTAACTCATCAGAGCTCTGTATCCTCTCTAAGACTCCCATTCTTAGTTGGCTATGGCATTGTCAGGGGTTGGAACCTGCAGTCTCCAGATGGTTAGGTCAATGCTTTTGTGTTGCAGCATTCTGGAACCTTTCCCTTAGTTGATTGATGGATTATTCATTCTCCCTCCCTGTTTACTTTATGTTCCTAAATGATGTCATGTTTTGTTTCAGTTTTAAATGTATGCCCTTTCCTTTTCTGGAACTTCAGAGAAATAAAATACAGTGGCTAAAAGTCTAGTAAAAATGTTTCTATGTAGCATTTTCTTGGATTAAAACAATGTTTTTCATTACAGATCTCATAATTGGTGATACAGTATAATTCAAATTATGAAGTGAAATATATAAAAAAATACATGGATTTCAGCATTTATTGGTACAAGTATGCACCACTTACCATCTGCATTGCGTTCTGTGAAACGTTGACCAAAATGGACGTTGATGGGACATTACCATGTCATAGAGTAGTTTAGATACTTTGCACATAGTGTTTTATTTTAAACAATAATATTAATAAAGCACAATATGAAAACATTTAGTACAGTACCATACAATACAACACAGTAATTCTTATCTTTGTATCTTTTAAATAAAATTTAACACTTAAAAACGGAACAGGAAAACAAGAGTGGAATGCTATGTTTCCTTTTTTTGTTAGTAGGTGTCGCAAATGTTCGCTCATACTAGTTGTCTGTCATTCAAACATGAATACGATATTTGTAAGACAGATTTTTATTTCCTATTATCATTTCAGACCTCAGCTGTTAAAGTGTATGGATGTTGATTGGATGGACCTTAAATTGCACATTCCTGTATTTGGCATGTTCCCCCATTTCAGAAACATCAGCATGCACTCAAGCTGGCATGAGCTCCACAATCATCTCTTCATCCATGTTATCCCAACATGATTTCACAATATTCCAGAGAGCATTTTGTGATGTTACTGAATGCTTGACTTGCTCTGTCCAAGTGCCCCCATAAATGCCCAATGGGAGTTCGGTCAGGTGACTGTGGAGGAAAGTCCATGACAGTTAGATCCCCTCAAATGATTATGCTAATTGTGTGATGAAATACATTGTTTTAAAGTCATGAAAAAAGCTAAGCAGAAACTTTTCCCTAATAGCTTCAAGACTTTTGGCCCCCACTGTATTTGTGTATTGTTTTTGTATACTGTGTTCTAATCCTGAATCTAGTCACAGTACAGTGGTACCTTGATTTTGACTAGAAAAATCTGTACAGTATATACTGTAAAAGGCATGGAACACCTCTACTAAAACCATCTTGGTTCTCGCCGTTTGCTTAAACTTGCTTGAGTCAATTCACAATTCATGACTCGCGGTTCATGATTCAGTGCTCAGTGATTCAGATTCACAATAGTCCTTCCTCAGTGAAGATCTGTGCTATTTATTGTGGTTTTTTTTATTTTTACATATACAGTACATTCTCAGTGCAAGTAAGTCTACATGGGTCCTAAAAAGGTTAGTTATAAGAACCAACCAAAAGGAAACTGAAAGGAAACACGGGCTACAGTTATCTTAGCAGCTATGCTGGCTAAGATTGGTGAGTTCACCAATAGAGTAAGTGCTTTTACTTTTCACTCTCAAGCTATTACTCACTAAACTCACTAAATGAGATTTTTCAACACTTAATTATAAAATAAGCTTTGTGTTAATGACTTTGGCCAACTGTAGGTTAATGTTTAAAGTGTTTTAAACATTAACTTACTTATCATAGTATCCAGTATGTATTTTCTGGTGGTCTGGAATATATTAATTTAATTGACATTATTCCTGTGGGACTGTGGTAGCCTAGTGGGTAAGATACGGGACTATGGACCAGAAGGTCCAGGGTTCAAATCCCACCTCTGCCAAGCTGCCACTGTTGGGTCCTTGAGCAAGGCCCTTAACCCACAATTGCTTGGATTGTAAGCTTGTATAACTTGTAAGTCGCTCTGGATAAAGGCGTCTGCTAAATGCTGTAAATGTAAATGTATTCCTTATGGGAATAAATCTGCTGGGTATTCGTCATTTTTGGTGCTCGCAATGCCGAATAATTCTCGAGAAAAAGCCGAGGTACCACTGTACTGTACTAGTGAACTAGACCTCACGCTGATACTAATGTAATTGTGACTCATCACACAGCCCTAACACATACAAAACACTACTGTCAAAATTAAGATACTGATAAATGCTTAATGGATTCCTCACACAGCAGACTCGGCAGTGGTGAGCAGCTCTGGTGTCATGCTAGCCGTGCATGAGGAAGGTGACCCTGTGAACACAACACTCGTAAACCACGAGCCCCGGCCACAAACTCACTCCATTATCTTTAATAAATGCTTTCAGGCTCTGGGGCTCAAATGTGCCTGCAAGTGTGTTCAGTGTATGGCCCCCTGCAGGAGAGAATGATTGGTTTACATTGTGGCTTTCTTCACTCTGTGTGTGTGTGTGTGTGTGTGTGTGTTTGTGTGTGTGTGTGTGTGTGTGTGTGTGTGTCCCTTCCCAGCTCTGAAAAGCAATTCAGGTCCCAGTGGATTTATTCACAAGTGAATGATCAGGCTGAGCCATTACCACAGAGCCTTGCATGCTGCACTTAACCCCCCGGTGCGCTTCCTAACACAATACCATACAACAGTGATTATTTTTTATTCTTTCTTTATCATTTTTTGTCCGCGTGCATTTAATCTGGGTTGTCATTACGCATTTTGCGCATAGATGCCTAGTACAGATTCCTGCCTGGACTAAAACCAGGTGCTTTTTCAATTTTCTGTGCTGTTGTGCATCAGTGCTGTTGACACAAAAGCAGATGATAAAGCCGTTACGAGGACAAGGTGTGTCTAAGTGGCCATTATTACTATTCAGGATTAGAAAAGATTGAAATAATTGACAAATAATGTAGGAGTCTCATTAAACCTGAGACTGGCTACCTGGTTTTGATATGTAGATCATATTTTTCAGGGTTTACCAGTAAAACCTGGAAAAAGATTAGTCCAGAGAGGGTTTTGACGATTTACATATGTAAGCATGATCCACAAAGAAGCGTGATAAATGGCTACACTGCCTGGTGACATCCCAGGCCTGATGACTGCAGCCAAACCTTTCTGTGCTGTGGTGAAATGATTACATTTACATTTTCATTTAGTGGTTATATTTTTAGATTTTTTTTTTTTTGGGACTGTGGTGGCCACATGGTTAAGGTACTGGACTTTAGACCGGTAGGTTTAGGGTTCAAATCCCACCTCTGCCACTGTTGGGTTGTTGAGTAAGGGTCTTAACACATAATTCCAAGCATTGTGAAACTGTATCAGTTGTAAGTCACTCTGGATAAGAGTGTCTGCTAAATGAATAAATGTATATGGAAAGACTGCAGCCCAACCTTTTTGTACTATGCTAAAATGATCACGGTCAGCTGTTTTTGTTCTGTTTCACACTCATGAAACTGTTGCTCCAAGATACCGTGTCAAAAACGACTGGCTTATTGTATCATTGCAGCACGTTGAGCTGAATGAACAATGGGGAATGAAAGAGAAGAAGGAAATTCTAGAGTGAGTGTTGTCAGGAAAAGATGAGGTACGCAGGAGATGATTGGAGGGGGAGGAGGCAGAGGTGAGTCAGAGCCAATTCATGAGAGTGCCTATAATCACAGAGACAATAATGTCTACAAGTGCAGTTAAGAGACAGGCTCAGCAGCTCCAAAAGGACCAGAGCGCACCACCCTTTTCCTTTGTAACTTAGAAAATGCATGCTTAATGGACCCTCTGCACACATAATACCCCCATCATTCCTGCCAGCAGCAAACAGATGGCCCGAATCTCATTCCCACCGCTCAGCTACCTTGTCTTGGCAGCTCATCTGAAACTCTTAAATCAGTAATCCTTTACACAGTGCACGCCAAAGTATAATTTACATTAAAGGAGGGCTTTTTCTGGCACATTTCAGTGTCCTTTTGTGTGATGAAAAGGAGTGAAGGCACTTGATGAAAGGCTTGCTGGTGTGTAGCGGCTATTTTCTGAGAAGTGAAATTTAGTGCGGGACCGAGATGAGGACTCCTATCTCCTTCTGGAGAAAGGTGGAGTGTTACTTGATTGTTATGTTACCAGTACAACCTGCTCCCAGTGGGGGAGTGTGATAGCACAAACAATTCATACAAGCAGGCATGAACAAGAAAAGGCAGATGGACTAAATATGTGCACACACAAACACAAGCAAATGTGCCAGATACGTTGGAGTGCTCTTTAAATTTTCTATCGCAATCATAGCCAATTGCTAATAATGGCTTAATGCTGCTATAAGTGTATTTATCACGTTAGAAAATGGTAAAGAAAACACTTTTCCAGAATGTCCTGACATGGCAAATTCATGTTTTGGGTTAATATACTACTAATAATCAACAAATGATCACTTATACATACCTGTTTAATATCAATGTAAAATTGAGTGAAAATACTGAATTTCTTAGCATTTCCTATGTTACCCTTTTTCTGTAATGACAGAATGAACTCGAGCTGGCACGGTGACTCGATACCAACATGATTTCAAAATATCCCTAAGAGCATTTTGTGATGTTAGAGACTGCCCTTTCTCCATCTTCAAGTGCACCCATATATGCTTGATGGGATTTAGGACAGGTGACGATGAAAGAAAGTCCAGGACAGTCAGCACTCCTTGATTCCCTGATCATCTTCAAGGAGTTGTTGCAAAGCTTTGTGTTGTGTTTTGGCCCATTATCCTGCTGCAGGTCTCTATAGGTCTTTTGGCGCCCACTTGTTGTGTATATACTCACCAAGCACTTTATTAGGTACGCGTGGTAATAAGGAGCTCAGAGTGTGCCAAGAAAATCTCCCTCACACCATTACACCAGCAGCAGCCTCAACCGTTGATGCCAGGCAGGATGGGTCCATGCTTTCATGTTGTTTACGCCAAATTCTGAATCTCACAGGAGAAATCGAGACTCATTAGACCAGGCAATGTTGTAATGTTTTAACGTTAATGTTGTAACCTTTTTCACGTGTTTCATATCTTTTAACATTTAAGACGTTTTACATTTTAACATTTAAAAAGTCAGTTTCCAGCTGGAAGCCCTGCCATAAGAGGCAACACATATCGCTGAGCTATTGGTGTCCCTCATATCACTATTTGGGTGACCGACAGTCGGATGCTCCCCAGGTCATCATACCATCAGTTGGCAGAGTTTGAAGGTCTTGTGGCGAACACTTCAATCCTGTCTTTGTTATGGAATGACACGCTGCCCCAACTGATGTTATGATGATCTGGGGAGCATATGACAGTCGGTCGTATGCTTAAGCCAGTACATGTCCAGGCCCGTCTGACGTTTGCCAGAGAGCATATGGATGATCCAGAAGAGGATTGGGAGAATATCATGTGGTTAGATGAAACTAAAATAGAAGTTTTTGGTAAAAACTCAACTCGTCATGTTTGGAGGAAGAAGAATGCTGAGTTGCATTCCAAGAACACCATACCTTCTGTGAAGCATAGGGGTGGAAACATCATGCTTTGGGGCTGTTTTTCTGCAAAGGGGACAGGACGACTGATCCGTGTTAAGGGAAGAATGAACGGGGCCATGAATCGTGAGATTTTAAGCCAAAACCTCCTTCCATCAGTGAGAGCATTGAAGATGGAATGTGGCTGGGTCTTCCAGATGACAATGATCCCAAACACGCCGCTGGAGCAATGAAGGAGTGCTCCGTAAAAAGCATTTCAGGTCCTGGAGTGGCCTAGCCAGTCTCCAGACCTCAACCCGCATAGAAAATGTGTGGAGGGAGTGAAAGTCCGTGTTGCCCAGTGACAGCCCCAAAACATCACTGCTCTAGAGGAGATCTGCATGGAGGAATGGGCCAAAATACCTGCTACCGTGTGTGCAAACCTGTGAAGACTTAGAGGAAACGTTTGACCTCTGTCATTGCCAACAAAGGTTATGTTACAAAGTACTGAGTTGAACTTTTGTTATTGACCAAATACTTATTTTCCACCATAATTTACAATTAAATTAATTAAAAATCCTACAATGAGATTTCCTGGATTTTTTTTTCTCATTTTGTCTCTCATAGTTGCAGTGATGAAAATTACAGATCTCTCATCTTTCTAAGTAGGAGAACTTGCACAATCAGTGGCTGACTAAATACTTTTTTGCCCCACTGTAGATTGATTACAGTTATAAGGCACTACAGGTAATACAGTGCAGTGAATGTCTCGTTTGATGTGTAGAAAAAATGTTAGATATAAACAGGTAGAGAAAATGATTAAACAAATTAAGCATTTCTAATTACAGACTTCTAGAAGTAATCAAGTTCTAAGGCACAAGGTTGACTCAGAGTTATTTGTTCTAATTTTAGAGCATTCACAAAGGTTAATAACGTTATTAACAGCTTGTAAATATTTGTCATGCCTTAAGCAAATAATCAATCTTTACCAACACAGCTTCCTACAGTTATCAGGTACTATTGGAGAATAATCAAATACAACTGCATTTAGCTGCCATAAAACATTGACAGTGAGAAACCCTGACATGAGCCTTGTCCTATATGAACCATGTCTTGACGTTCCATGGATGCAGTGGCTGCTCGTGGGTTTTAATAATGGGAAGTATGTATCTTCTTTAAGTCTCCAGTCATGGCAGGGCATGACCTATATTGTTCCAGTTGAGCTGCAGTTAGTTGTATTGCCTAATGCAAAGGTGTTCCTGATTGACATTTGCTTACAAGGTTCTCTCCCTTTGCATTCTGCTTTCAAAGAGCCCATAACATTATAAAGGACACATCTCACCCCGGTCAGTCTCTGTTTGAACTGCTACCATCAGGCATATGTACAGAGTCATAAGAACAAGGACAAACCGACTCAAAAACTGTTTCAATCCCACAGCCGTACGAGTTCTAAATGCCACTATATAAAATGTTGACTTTTGCAGAATGTAGAGTTATCTCTGTGTGTGTTGTAATGTGTTCTTCTTCTGATTATTATTATTAGCTTTTTGTTGCACGTTGCACATTTTGTGATTGTACTAATTTTCGTTGTACATGTTACAGTGAACAATAAAGAAATGCTAATTCCTAATTGAGAGGTCAGCCCAATCATCATAGAGAAGCTGTGCATCCATCCAAGGTCAAATTGAAAAGCAGTCCTGTCCAACAAAGGATATTATCTTCTGTCCAAATGGATCTGCCCACCACTCCATTCACTGCGAGTGAAGCTTGAGAGTTTGGGGATAGCTCAAACCATATGTTTGATGCACAGTACACAAACAGAGACAAGCGGGCTTCATTGTGTGTCTATTAATTCATTGAGGTGTCTGGAACTTCACTTTGCTGCACGGTTCACTGGAAGGAGTTTTAATGATGTACTACAGAGAGATATTTGATTAATTTCATTTGATAAAATGTTGAATTCCACCAAGAGGATTGAACAACTTTGGTAAACATTGCATTGCTGATTTTTTTAATTATCAGGGAAGCTGGGCTTTCCTTATAGTGTTAAAACAATCGCATGTGTATAGATTGTTTACTAGGACTTTTTTGGCAGCAATGCATAATGGTTTGTTTTGGAGATGAAAATGGACTGCACGTCATCACCAAAACCTTTTCAGCATTGCAGAGGGAATATCATGGATTGAGACTGTTTTGTCACCTTGGACACATTATGCAGTCATCATGGGAATAAATTAATTTGATTTTATCATTTACAGAAGTGTTTCAGGGTAGAATTCAGATACCTGAAGCTTAAAGGTGGATAATCCTACCTACAAATGATCCAAACAACACATGAGTAAATGAACAACAGGGTTTAGACAAATATTTTTTCCATGTCTAGTGTTAACCTACTGAGAACGTCTGGTGTGACCTACAGAGAACTGTTCAAGAAACACTAGAATGGTCTAAACGTCCTTCTCAATGTGGCGCACCATGGAGGTTTTACCTGTTGTTAAATACAAGCTTGAACTGTGAATAGTTGTGTTCTGTAAAAACATGAAGTAAGTTCAAGATATATTTATATATATAAAACACTTTTAACAACTAACATTGTCACAGAGCAGCGTTACAAAATACCATTGCTGTGTGTTATTAGCTGTGGACTTTTTGTCTACTAGTATGACAATAGCTTATTTTAATGAAGAGTAATTAAACAACCCTGAGCAAAAAATGGGCCAAAACTAGAAATGCATAATCAGTGTTGTTCCACTGAATGGTTATGGCATCAAACATGATGAGTAGTTGAAAAATGGTTCCCAGTTAACGTTGTTGGACAGTAACTAAGTAAATGTTTGATAATTAAGAACCTATGAAGGTAAATACTTTTGTAGCTCTAAAGGGAGGACTTCTAGTTTCACTGGAGTAATATTTTACCTTGGGTATTTCTACATTAACTCAAGGACACGGTTTGTGTACTTCGTTCACCACTGCCAGGTTTAATATGAGACCAAATATTATAGGGTTCAAATCTGGCTAAAAACTGAGCCTGATGGACTGTGACAGATTACCAACTAACAACCAAGCTTGTAAGAAAAAAAACACGACCGAATATATTATTTAAGATTTTGAACACCCAGACATTTCCCTGTTTCAAGCTTCTTACCATCAACAGTAATGAGCAGTAACAATCAAATGGTGGTAGTTCTTGTTAATATTACCAATTATTTTTGTTAAGACCATTAGAAGCTTTTTTTTGCGATTTTAAGTTCGGCCCATTCTGTGCCCTGTAGTGTAGCTATGCACGTGATCTATTACGTAAAGTGTGCATAGTAGCAGTAATAATAAAAAAGCAAGCAAGATTCACTTGGTTTCAACAAAGATCGTGTCATTCACCAAAAAAGTATGTTGGAGGTCTGATGTTATTACACCCAGTCAAGAGGAGTGAACTTTTAATGCACTCAGCCCATCATCAGAAGCCTAGCCCAAATACAACTGCATATGGTGGCATTATAGTGAAGCGACAGCAGAGGTCAGTACAGAGCCGTACAACAAACCTTACGATATAGTTTTAGTTAGCAATAGCTTACAGAAGTCACACTTACCATAGTAGCATTTTATAGGTACTTTTATATAAAAAAACACAGATATAGAACTACCCCTGACCAAATGTACACTCACTGGCCACGTTACAAGACCTTATGCCTTGTTGCTACAGCATGCAGGTGTAGAGTTAATGACTGTATTCTACAGTTTGGGTTGCTGATGCGCTAGTACTTCCTAATGATTAGCTTCTGACCAATTGACACTGTTTGCTGGATATCGGTGTTAATTTTATGAATTATAAACTTCTGTATTGCTGTAGGCTACCTGATACATTCATACCAGTGCCACACACTGCCTTTTCAGTGTCTCTGATATGTTGGGAACAGTCAACACATGGTCATTGGTGGTCCTGTTTGTATTTCCTCAAACAAGAGAGTGGCTGGCTTATAAATTATTTAAAGTGTCATAGGCTAAAGTCAGTTACTGTATACTGTATGTATGAAATGTATGTATATGGAAGGTGAACTGGATAAATAAAACCTCCAGTCACGCACTAGAGTCTCATCTTAGATTCACATGCCTGAAACTCAAGATTTCACCCAGCCTTGCACTACCAGACACTCAAGACCTGGCTCAGACTTTCACTCGCATGCCTGAGACAAGACTCAATAAATGTTTTTATTACAAATCATATAACCAGCATAACAATTTGAGTGAATCTGATTTCATGGACTTTCCTTTTGCAGCCACCTAGACTAAACCCCAGCAGGCATTTATGGGGGCTCTTGAGGACACATAACATGGATCATCAGCTTTTGCACAAACTTGTGGAGTCCATGCCAGCTGGAGTGCACGAAGGCCAGCAGCCACTAGGTGGGACAAGAAGCTGTTCAGGCAAAGTGATAACCATTGATACTGTACTACACATTTATGTTATACAAGATCTCTTTGAACCTAGGACTCAAAATATCTTGATTGGTACTCTGTACACAAGAAGGAACAGTGTTACTTCATCTAGCACCTGGTACTTGCATGGCAGAGTTGTTAGACTGGCTGAGTAACTTGTGTCCTGTTCCTCATATGGCATGGCTTTGGACAGCACTATCTTATTACCAGCTCTGACCACAGAGGGTTTACTTTTCCACCCGGCTCCGGTTACTAGCTGACAAAAAACTTTTTCTTTCTTAGTAAATATTATTAATTAGATAAATGGACACATAGACAGTCCTTGACCTGGTTCTCAAATTTAATTAAGTGTTTTTCATTACAAATCATATAATCACCATAACATTGTCATGGATTTTCTTCTACATCTACCTAACCTAAGGCTCATCAAGTATTTATGGGTGCATTTGAAGACAGAAAGCCAAGCATTCAGTAACATCACAAGATGCTCTTGGAATATTATGAAATCAGGCTGGGATAACATGGATCATCAGTCTTTGTGAGTCCATGCCAGCTAGAGTGTGCATTTTTACTAATCTATTCAAAAATTTCTGTAATTTTCACTGAGATTAAATTATTCACTCAAATATCTATGCCGATTACATGATTTGCAGTGTATTAATTAGAAAATTGCTAAATAGAACCATTTTCACAAGTGCTCTCAAACTTTTAGTCTGTATATGGAATTACTGTCCGTCAACCCATATAAACTTTCACATGAATGGCCAATAAAAATCCGTTACTCACACCTTCTGTCTCACCTTTCTCAGCCAGAAGTGATGGGAATCAGCATCATGTTGCAAATGTTTGTTAACATTTATCTTTGAGTATATAGATCTAAGCAGCTTCTGTGGCTCGTTGGTAAGTGTTACACTAATGGAAAGAACAGTTGCTGAGATCCTGGCTTCCTTCAAAAAGCTGGACTTGCAACATAAATGTTGGGTAATGTGGTTACAAAGTGAACCTCAGACTGGGCAGCAGCAGCAGCGTGGTCAGTGTTGGTGACGGAGGATCATGTCTCAGCAACGACGGCACCACCATTATGAAGAATGTTTTGGGAATGTACTTCTGTAATATTGAAAGCTCTACGAATAGTAAAAACATTGACCGGACAGCACTGGCAAGAGATATGGTGTTGTAAGTTTATGCACCACTGCTCATTACTGGTTTTCCTTATTTTTGAAAGGGAAACTACTACAACCTCAGCAGGGAACAAACTTGAATACAGTGGTTCTTTGGTTCTCGTTAAGTAGTTAACGAAGGCTTGTCAAGAACCAAAAACGACGAGTATCGAGCACATCTTTCCCATAAGGAATAATGTAAATTTAATGAATCCAGACCGCCAGAAAATCCACACTGTATAAGGCATTATATGCATTAATGGAGTTGTACTGTACAGGTGCTCCCTGATTTATGGAGGAGATACGTTCTGACAACTCCATCATAAGTTAAATGTAACACTAATTGAAACGTTTAATGACTGTTTGGTAGAACAGTACTATACTGTATAATATGGAAAAAAAAAATACTATGATAAGTAATGAGAAGTTGATGTTTAAACCACTTACATTAACCTACAGTTGGCCAAAATCATAACATAAAGCTTATTTTATAATAAAGTGTTGAAAAACCTCATGAAATTGAGTGAGTAATGGATTGAAATTGAAAGTAAAACACTCTATTGATGAACTCTGGGCACTAGCATAGCTGCTAAGCTAACTGTAGCCTGTGTTCTGGAGCATTCAATTCCTGTTTTAAACTAACATATTTTAGACCCATGGAGACTCATTTGCACAAAGAATACAGTACTGTAGATGTAAATAATAAAGAAAAACACGAGCAGAGATCTTCTGAATGCTATTGTGAATCTGTATCACTGTCTACTGAATCAGGAATCATGAATTGTGATTTGTCTGAAATGAGTTGACCGGCTCATTTAAAGGACGAGAACCGAGACAAATTTTTCTAGTAAAAATGGGTCAAGAACTGAATTTGACGAGTTTCGAGATGGTTGAGAAATGAGGTACCACTGTATATAAATTTCTCCAACTGGAATACAATTTTAAACAAATTGGAATTCTTAGAATTCATTACACTTGTTAATGCAAAAACACTGTTCATGCAAAACAATTAAATAAATGTATGTATACACACACATACTCATACACACCAAAAAAAAAAAAAAATCACCACAAACTCAGTAACAGTTCCCCTTGAGAATAATTTATTTGTGGTTAGGCCACGCATTTTAGTAGTACTACATTATTCCACAACGTTACACTTATGCTGTAAAGCACACTTAACAACATACCTCTAAATGAACCTAGAACCTGACTCAACAACACACAAAAACGAATCAAAAACAGACAACTAACGACCAGTGTTATTTAGAGCTAAAGCATGGGGCATAGATGTATCACTTGGCACAGAAACAGTGTTTCATGCCATGCAGATATGGACTAGGGACGTTCCATCATCTCCCCGTTCTGGAGAGAGAGTGACTTTAGCGTGGCTTTAGATGCAAGAGTGTAACTATGGTTAAGAAACAAAAGGCCTGCTGCTCAGATGGGCTTCCTGAAGTTCTGGCCGGCGAAGCGAGCCTTGTCACCGAGTTCCTCCTCAATCCTGCGCAGATCAAAACACTCAATATTAGGTCAAGACTGTTCCTGTGTCATATTTTATACACAGTCATACCCCTGCTATAATGTATGGTGTGTTTTAATTCCATGCACTCTACAGGTAACAGGCAGACAAGACGGCTAATCAGAAAGTCCCCTGCATGACTATTATGGTGATTTATTAACAGTAGTCAGAATTTTGAATATGTGGAATGCGTGGTTTAACGTCCATCCGATCAACTTCAGTTTCGTTTTAATGGCTGAGGTTCTAAAAATTCGAATAAATGATGATAGAAAATGAAAATCTGTCTCAACAGCTAATCAACACTGCGGATCCACTAGCAGAGGTGGGAGTTAAGAGTTTAAGAGCAGAACCAGTACCAGCTGTGTGTTCGCTTGCTCGTTAGCTCATGTTTGGAATAGACACTGTTCTAACTCGGTTGATGTGTTTTGAGAGTCTTTGTGCAAGTTGCTCCCACTTGTGTGCATGACTTTCTGCTACTTCTTTCTAACAACCTATAAATGGCATTTAAGTGCATGTGCCTGTCCTATTGTGAGTAGTACTCCTTTTGTTTGTCCCGGGACTACCTGTATATTCTCCCTAACCTATAACTATATAAACTGGTTCACATTCATTCGTAGAGTCTGTTTCATCTGGCTGATCTTCTGCGTTGTTCCTAATACTGTCTATCAATGCATTTTTGGTTTCCAACAAACAAAATCATGTCCATCACACCAGCCTCTTAAGTGTTCCGGCTTTCTCCTACATACGGTTATAACAGTGCATTACTGGATTTTCTATAATAACTGAATAACACCACAGATAGTTCTGAGCCCCCAATCTGATTGGCTGAGAGACTTTCTCACCATGACATTATTGCCCGATAATGGCACTCTGACCGACGCTCTACAAGTATTATTCCGCGGCATACACACGTAACCTAGCAACAACGCCCGTGCTCACCCTAAAAAGCAGCCAAGTAAACCTGCCAAAATGAAAGCTATAATTATTTTATAAAACCTATTGGTTTTGAAAACGATTTAAATTTGGAAGATGAAGCTATTAATGACCAACCTGAGCCAAAATGCTTATCACCTTAAGGATTTGGAAGCTCTGGAAAACTGAAACGAAGTCAGTACTGTAAATCACATGTCCTGGGCTCTTAATTAATTCACAGTTCAACTGAAGAGCAACGAGACTGAAGATCAGTTTTAGTCCCATCAGCAAAAATGACCTGAATCAGCTTCATCACTCACAAATATGTAGTTTGCTGGAGTTAAACTCTACGTCTTTCATTAAACACCATCCATGGCTGATCAGAGCTTCATTGATCTGACAGGTTTGTTATCTGCAAGTCCAGCTCTTAACCCAGAGAAGCTGCTGATGCTGTTAGTCTGCCGGTACATTTCTGACTGATAATATTAACATTAAGAGCTTCATCATACAAATTTATAATCGCTAATCAAACAGGACCCTAGACTTTCATTATAACAGCGGGATCTCACTCCGATTTGCGTCAGTCGGTAGAATAGTGCATCTTAGTTACAGCCTGTCTTATAAACCTAACCCATTTTATTTGCTGAATGTAAATAAACTTTCTTTTTAATAAATTAAAACGTACCAATCGATATATTTGTGTTTATAGTCTGTATGATAAACAATTAGTGGGAAATTCTGTTCCTGAACTGTAAAATGGAACCATTTTACCTCACGGAAGGGTGATGAATCATTTCTGCTGTCCTCTTTATCTTAACAGTTAGCAATAAATGGCGATAATAATACACTTTAGTGCTTTACCGTGAGATATTGGCACGCATGGTAAAGCATGCCCTCTCGTGTGTTATTGCTTAATTATAAATACTTTGGACTTTCTTTCTTTTGTAATCATATACTACAAAATTGTGTAGAACAGTTTAGGCTTTGGACGCGATTAGGTATGATGTGGAGATGGTAGCATTCCACTCATTTATATTTACATTACAATAGCCTGAAAAAACTGTGACTATAATAACGGCTAGTCAACGTCCACTTCAGTCAGTATCGTGTTTCACAGAACGGTATACGGACTTTAAACAGCGCATACCAGTACAGGAACCTGATAGGGACATTAACACAGGATATAACGCCATTTAGATTTGGTCTTTTCATGCTTCTTGATTCTGGATTGTAATTGGACAAGATTTTAACCACATTCACTCTCAAGACTAGATGAACACTCTTAGGCCTGGTGCTCATAGGAATGTCATGAATTGTACAATTTCTTTTCAGCTTAGGATTTCCTGCATAACAGTGGTATCCAGGAGACTTGTTCTCTCTTGTTGGTAGGAGAAGCACTCGCATAAAAGGTGTCTGACTGTAAAGGGTTTATGGCAGGTTTTGAAGGCTTTCTCCCTTGATTATGTGGACATGAGTCAGTTTTGTGTGGCCAGTGCACTGGTGATTGGTAGCTGATCCTGTCTTTGGGAGAATATTGTTTTACGATGGAGGAATTTAAAGGTATTTCTTAATTAAACCCAAAATCTGATTGTTTTTCAGGTTTCAAAAGCTGCGGATATATAGGATTTATAGGATAGCAATTTGATAGAGAGCTGGATTTTATTTCAGTAATCTGATTATAGTCATAAAGTCACAGCATGTACCGATTTCAATTGGATTTGCCAGTCTGCGCATGTGCACGGGGCTACCAGTGGGGAGAAAAAAACATGGTTGCCAGGTCTGCTTATTCTTGGAGATTTTACTTAATTTGGGCTTATTTACATAGACCAGGTGGGATCTGGCAACCCTGAAATTAAATCCAGCATCCACTTAACAGCTATCAAACTTTGTGGAAACTCTGAAATGCAATATATACTCAAGAAAATGAAGAATTTGATCATTTGATATTAAAAATTGAAGCTTACGTCACATCTTACTGAGATTACTGGCTGGTTACAAAGCAGAAATCTGATTATTGTCTGGGTCATCGGATTACTAACAAAATCTGGTTTTCTGAGTTATCGGATTATTAAATGCATACAAACACAGTCGCTCATGTATTCGCTGAAAGCTTTGCTTATGTCAGTCTTATCCTAAGGGCTTAATTGGTACATAGTTGTGTATTTATATACGTATTGCATGTGTGTTTTCTGTAAATAGGTTTTCTGTTCTCTCAGTTCAGAAAGCAGGGAGGGAATTTGTAGTAAATATACATTATAGACACAGTAGACAGATTAGGTTATAGCTAATCTATTTGTTAAGCCATTTTGTTTAGCAGATCATATACCAGACCTTAGCAGCTGATTGTACTTGGCCAGACGCTCAGAACGGCAGGGGGCGCCAGTCTTGATCTAAATTAGGGAACACCAAAAAGCAATAAGATCTTCCAGCCTTTTATTACTATATAAGGTAATAAATGTTTAGTAGTTGGTCTTGGAAGCTTTACTCTAGGCACGCTCACCTGGCCAGTGCAAAGCCCAACCACCAGGTCAGCAATGAAAGTGTCCTCGGTCTCTCCGGAGCGATGGCTCACCATCACACCCCATCCACTAGACTGAGCCATTTTACAGCTACACAATGGGGAAATAAATGAATAAATGGCAAAGAGTATAAATGACAGGTACAATGGATTGCACTGTGTGAGGGTACTCACGCCTGGAGGGACTCGGTCACGGAGCCGATCTGGTTGACCTTGAGTAGCAGGCAGTTGCAGGCCTTATCGGACACGGCCTTAGCAATGCGCTTAGGATTGGTCACAGTTAGGTCATCACCCACCACCTGGATGCTTGTGCTAGCTGTGAACTTGGACCAGGCCGCCCAGTCATCCTGGTCAAAGGGATCCTCAATGGAGACAACTGAGGGGAAAGAGTTTATTCAGAACAGCAGCACTACACATGCAAGGTATGAAGGAAATCCTCATGAATAGGAATAGTCAAAATACATTCAAGAAATTAATGCAGTCCATCCAATAGAGCACACAGAGAAATGAAGAGACCACTCAATTTTCTTAAAATCAACACATCTCCATGTATGAAAATCTCAAAAAATCATCACCTGCCCCTAGGGTTCAACTGTATTTCAGGGCAGCACATGATTACAATAATCACAAGATGATATTTGTCTGTATTGCGCAATCTAGATTAAAAAATGTTGCCATGCATTAAATATAATTTGTACAGCACCCATGTAAGCCCAAAGATGGCACTAAGGGGACGTGGGCTTCGAGTCACATACAGGATTATACTTTATCCTGGCTCAGTTGGCTGTGCTGTTTATATGCTTGCTCTAGTCGAACTGGGATCTTTAGTATTTTGTTACAGATCAACTGAGCCTGTGTTTAAATCCCTAAAGACATTCCAGCATAGGGCAGTCTTTGAGGAGCAAATGAATGCAACATTTGCAGTATGGTAGCAGTGTACGTTATACACCATCTAAATTCTGAGTATCACTATTTAAATTATACCAGAGTAACCTCTGGCAACCAGCTGGTCTTAAAAGACTTTCCTAACAGAAACGAACCTGGATAGTCCTTCACAAAGCTCTTGTAGAGGTCAGCAAGCTGGTCAGGAGAGATGTGACGGCTGGGATCATCAGGTGACTTGAAGTCCAGGTCATATTTGCCACCCTTGTAGAACTCCGATGCAGCTACATCCATGCCAATCACAATCTTGTCAGTGTAGCCAGCCTTGCTGATGGCTGTCTTCAGCAGTTCAAGAGCTGGAGAAGAAAAACTGAATTAATATTTTCATCTTTTTCTACTAACAAAACAATTTGGAAAAAATGTTAACTTTAATGCTTCATCTCTCTTCTGCTTTTCAGCCAAACTGTAATTCGTGGACAATTTCACATAAGACCACAAATGAAACAGTATTGCTAAAATGTATAGATTCATGGATTCTCACAAGAAACCTTTTTAAGCCATCCTAGAAATGGAGAAAAGGAATTTGGAGGTCAACACACTAAAGCAACACGTCTCCCTACAGGTTGCTGGTTGGCCTACAGCAACATCAGCAACTGCAGGGAGCTGAATTTGGAAACCACCTGCTGCCTTCAGGAAGAAATTCCCAGCTAAAGCGCCAAGATTAGATCCTAGGTTTAAACTGGGACTATACTGAAGCTGTCACACTGGGATTTAAAGGTATCTGGAAAAAAACGTTACTCATACGAATGAGTATGTATACACACACACACACACCCCACCAATTACTTTATTAATTACACCTTCTTGTTTCTACACTCACTACTCGCACTTGCCATATACAACCACTTTGTAGTTCTGTAATTACAGACTGTAGTCCAGCTGTTTCTCTACATATTTTGTTCGTCTCCTTTACTCTTCTCTCTAATAGTGAGGACCCCCACAGATCAGGTAACATTTTTTGGGTAATGGATCATTCTCAGCACTGCAGTGACACTGATGTGGTGAGGTGATAGTGTCGTGTGCTGATATGAGTGGATCATTGATCACGGGTGATCATTCTGGGTTATGGGGGTGTAACACTGCGGTATAACTAACACAGATAGTATAGTACAAACCAGGGGCATTTCTAGGACTTGAGAAGATTTGTGGCTTGGCCAGACAAGATTGGCAGGTACGGGTAGGTACTTCTCTGAATTTTGAAGTTTTAATACTCAATACTGATCATTTTTATATAGCTACCACAAGGCACTCTTTTATAACACATGCACTGTGCCCACTTAGGATTTGTAGCAAAACATAACATTCACTATAAGTAAAACCTTTAATACACGTGTAACTATGTGATGTTTTCACATTTCATCTTTTCACCAATGTAAAATTACCAAAAGGCGGAGAATACTTATTGAATAAGTTGAGCGATATATGTGCGCACACACTAATCAAGATGAAAAATAGTGCTAAACCTGGCTGAATGAAATGAAGAGTTGTTTGCGTGCAGAAAGAGTCAGAAAGAGCCAGAATCGCTCGCCACATTCACAGGCAGCTGTGGCAAGACTAGTGCATGCCTGCAGAAATTATACAGAAAACAGGAAATGCTCTGTGCGTTGGATATTTTAAAAATAAATACATTTCAGAAATGTGAGTAACACAACTAACTTGTATCATGTTAGCAACTAATGTGATTACAAAATATGTAATGTGTTACAGTATCTTGTTACAGAAAAACGTACCCGTGTTGCTGTAATGCGTTACCTTATATCGAGTCCCGCCCCCCAACACTGGAAATGCGTTACAGATTGACTCGGTGTGCAGCAATAAAACAAACTTGGAGTTATAACATCGAAATATTGTTAAGTAACAGCATGTGAAATGTGTTCTTTGGAAATACTGCCATTTCCCTTTAGCAGTGACCACGAGCTGATTTGAGGAAATGTGCAGGCCCCTTTCTGACCTCTCAATGTTCTCTTGGGTGTTAGCTGTAGACAGCAAGCGACGTGTAAAATAACTGAACGTGTTTTTGCTGACCGGCGTAGGACTGTATAGAAAACAAGCAGCTTCTGATTACTTTCTATTTTTTATTACTCCATTACAATATTGTTATTGTTATTATATGCATACATTTATTACAGGTCTATTTAACCTCTCCGCCTGATGCCTCAGCATTCCGGATTGCATCCCACACTTTCTCACGCTCTCACTCACCCTGGACCTAGGTCTGCGATCCCATTGGTCAGTGTATCGATTCCTCTCACCTCTCCTGCATTCCCATAATCACACACACTGCTGTTTAAGCCCCCTGTCTCAAGCTGTCGGCCTTTCTTCCCTAACATCGATGCATCTCTGCTCTATGGCCCAGCCTAAAATTAACATTTTTCTATCAACATTTTGTGTTCCTCTTTTGTCCAAAACCGATCTCAGTACCCTGAAATGTTGGTGCAATTCTAGTTGTCTCTAAGCTATTTCAGTGTGGATTTGGACAGCTTCTTGTAGCTTCTGCTTATATTCTTCTTTACCCATCTTTACAAAAGGTTCCAATAACACTGAAACTGCCTGCTAATTTGATTTTTGACAGGTTATTTATTTACATTAAACATGAAGTATTTGCATATTTCCAAATACTATAAAATGTAGTTTGAGTGTCTAGGCACTTGTTCTCAATTCAGATTTCACAACCAGGAAACACAGAACTACACAATGTGTCAGATTTTTAACTGCAGCAGGAAGAGGAGTAACTTAAAAAAAACTGCCACTAGTTTTTTCTCTGCTCACCTTCTTTGTTCTCCAGGATGTTAGGGGCAAATCCGCCCTCATCTCCCACGTTGGTGGCGTCCTTGCCGTACTTCTCCTTGATGACGTTCTTCAGGTTGTGGTAGACCTCGGCACCGATGCGCATGGCCTCTTTGAAAGTACTTGCACCCACTGGCAGGATCATAAACTCCTGCATGGCTAGCTTGTTGCCAGCATGGGAGCCACCATTGATAACATTGAAGGCCTTAGGGATATAAATGGCTCTGTTAACAATGTTCTGCAACTAAGACATAAGAGCTAGTCATTCTAAATAAATGAGCACCCATTTGTATCTGGCATGAAAGCAAAACACAGTAAAAGCTTACAGGCACTGGCAGGATGACTTCTGGGTTTCCAGCAAGGTCGGCAATGTGGCGGAAGAGTGGTACGCCTTTCTCTGCAGCACCAGCCTTGCACACAGCCAGGGAGACGCCCAGGATGGCATTGGCACCAAATTTGGCTGATAGTTACAAAGTAACAGTATGAGTCACAGATGGGCAAGAGTAACTATATAAGAACAAACAGAGCGACCTTTTGGAGGAAAGATGTATACACTGAGGAATCAAAACAATACAGACACTCACTCCAAATAAATGTCATTAACGTCCATCCGATCACCGCTCAAGGTCTTTTTTATTTTAAGGAATTTTAACAGGAATGTAATGCATCTGAATTACAGAAAACTAGTACAAGTGAACCCTTGCAACACATGCTGACAGTAGGGCTTGCAATATGACGATATTTTTTCGTATCGTGATAAATGTTGTTGTGATAGACGAGCATGTAAGCATACGGAGGATATCATTGGTGCTCAAGGAACACTGACCAGCTGCATGGTTCACTATAAAGAGTGTAAATAGTGCTGCTTAATTAGATGAAGTGCAGCACATTTTGAATAGAAAAAAATCACTTTATTAAGTATGGGATAACATCTGAATAGCAGCTTTTAAGAATCTGTAGCTACTGATGCATTTTGTCTGCGATCACATGTATCGTGATAAATATCGTGTATTGTGAAAAGGTTTTTAAATATTGTGATATAATAGTTTTTATCACATCGCCCAACCCTTAGCTGACAGGAAGGAGATTCACAGTTTTGAAAGAAAAACAAACTGTATTGTTCTATTTTCTTTTTCATTTTCGGGTTTCAGGTTTTATAAAAAGATACAAAGATAAGAATTACTGTGTTGTACAAGACAGTACTACACAGATCATATATATTTATGCACATCATATTGTGCTTCATTAATATTATTGTTTAAAAGAAAGCAAATGCGGAATGGTGGGTAGCACTGTCGCCTCACAGCGAGGAAAATCCTGGGTTCACTCCCAGGAAGAGTGGTCTGGGTCCTCCCCATGTCCACATGGGTTTACTCCGGGTTTCCTCCCAATGTCCTAAGACTCGCATTAGGTCAACTGATCACACTAAAAGTTTCCTAGTGTTTGTGTGTTGGAGTGTGTGAGCCCTATGACAGATTGGCATCCTGTCTAGGGTTGTTCCTGCCTTGCGCCCTATGCCGCTGGCTAGGCACCAGCTCCCCTGCGACTGCGAATAACCGCATCTAAGCTACTATGTAATGGGTCCAGGTCCAGACATTCATGTGAACTGCAATTTGACATTTTGCCTGAACATTGCTGCTCACCAGGTGGTCCTAATATTTTGGCTCATCAGTGTATAAGTGTTTAAGACAGGCAGACAAATCAGACAGACCGATACCATTATTAAACTCAATATGAAATCTGAAATAGCTTTGCAAGGGCATATTCTGCTATTTTGTACTATCCGTGTTTATCACTCAATTACATGAGAGAGGCTTACATT
This sequence comes from Ancistrus triradiatus, assembly GCA_025084515.1. NCBI lineage: Eukaryota > Metazoa > Chordata > Actinopteri > Siluriformes > Loricariidae > Ancistrus > Ancistrus triradiatus. The sequence goes on along the minus strand of JAJAGP010000558.1, from coordinate 321,121 downwards.
TGTTCTCTGTACCATCCATATCAAGCATCAGCTTGTCAATCTTCTCCTGCTCCACAACAGACACATTCTGTCGGATAACAAGCGAAAAGAATAAACCTTCTGGCAGCAAGTCATGAGCCAGGGTTAAACACACTGCAGTCAACACAAGGCCTGTGCATGTTAACATGTCCATAACATACTAAAGTTAGTTTGTAGAATACAAGCACAGTATATAAATACCTGCATTGTCCTGGTTTTAATAAACAGTTACCCAGTTATCTGTCCATGCATGTCTAACCAGAGCCCACATCACTGAATGAAAGCTAAATGACTGTTCTATCATAACCTTACACAACAATTTGATCTACAGTAACACACACTGTGATGTTAGTCAAAAAATAAATATTCCTACCTGGCTAACCAGGGCAGGTGCAATTGTTTTATTGATATGCTCAACAGCTTTTGAGACACCTGAAACGAACAAGCAGACCATCACTGATTTATTAGAGAGGGACCATGCAGAGCTTAAGTGCTAGGCAATCACAGAACTGGCCCTGGATATCGCCCAATCATTTGTTAGTGTTCAGGTGAGGAACGTTTTAGCACAAAGGGGTTTCTCAGGACTTCTGTGATCTTCTGTTAGTTGCAAAGGCAAACCAACGCCTCATGCTGTGGTACTGTCAAAGGGCCGAGATGAGCCCCACTCCAGTTACTGAACACACATTTACCTGGTTACACAAAGCTGGGGCCAAGAACTCATTAACATATTTTACAGCTCTTTTCACCCCTGACAGAGGAGAAGTAAAGAGTCAAAACAGATTCAGAAGAATAGCACAGAGAAAGTTCTATATCTATTTAGATTTCTACTGATCTGAGACAGTGAATAAATACAAAATACATAAATATATGAATACAAGGACAAACTACTTAATACCGTCTATGCAGGGAAGAAACTTAAATATTTCTGTAAATTTTAGTGCATCCACGTGTAGATATTTACACGTACAGTGGAACTCTGTTCTCGACGTTTATCAATCCCAGAAGGCTTGTCGAGTACCGAGCAAATTTTTCCCATAATAAATCATGTCAGTTTAATTAATCTGTCCCATTCTGACAGATCCATCATAAGTTAAATGAACCGATGAGTTTAATATAGTCTATACTGCATCATAGCGAAGCCTTATAACAGCCGAGCTTAAAACACTTACATCAACCTACAGTTGGCCAAAATCATCAATACAAAGCTTGTTATATAATGAATTATTACATAATAACTGAAAAATCTCATGTAATTTAGTGAATAATGGCCTGAAAGTCAAAAGTAAAAGCAAAACACTTACTCTATTAGCGAACTCGGTCCTAGCATAGCTGCTACTGCTATTCCAGAGGACTCTGTTCCTTTCAGTAACTGTTTTAGGACCCACTGGGACTTATTTGCACTAAGAATACAGTGCTGTAGATGTAAAAAAATAAAGAAAACAAGGAACACTGCAGAGACCCTGCACTAAGCAAGAGCTATTGGGAATTTGAATCACTGAATCACTGTGTACTGAATCGTGAGTCGAGTTTCTGCTGAAACGAGTCATGTGGCTTTACTCAGAAGTTTAAGCAAGTGCTCCGAGTACGGAGCAAACGACGAGAACCGAGACAAACTGTTCTAGTCAAAATGTGTCGAGAACTGAATTAGAAAAATTCCGAGGCGGTTGAGAACCGAGGTACCACTGTATACTGAACAGCAATGAAACATTATATTTGCCATGCAAACATCTGGCCACCTTTCCAGATGATCAACTTTATTGTGTCTACTTTGAAAGGTCTCAGAACTTAACTGACTTGCTAATAATGAAAATTTGCATACATGTCAAGTTAGTTCCCTGCAGAGACTGTTAAAATCTTTTTATCTGATAAATGAAAGCATTATTTGACAATCTTTTGCACACTCTAGACTCTAGATCAAGCACAATCACAAAATGTAATTCTTATGACATACAAAAACTGATGAAGGAACTAAAAGCTACGGAAAATCTAAGGTAAAACATTACATTTGTTGCAATTACTTATCAGTGAGTAATATTCTGCAATGAAATATTTTACAGTGATCACCTTTGCCCAGGTAGCGTGTCTTATCATTGTCACGGAGCTCAAGGGCCTCGTAGATACCAGTGGAAGCTCCACTGGGCACTGCAGCTCTAAAGAGACCTTAGGGAAATAGAAAAACATATTTAAAGCATAACTGATGCAGTGCAACAGACACAGCCTGCAGACAGCCTATTTAGTATTTATGATGATTGGTTGCCCTATAATTCCCCTCTCCCACACTAATGGCACAGCTGTTCTCACGTACATGGCACACTTGTAGCTCCAGCTCCTAATTCATATACAGCAGAGGATACATTACATAATAATGTATGCATATTCAATTAAGTTAGTGTTAATCTGCATTCTACAAATTACATTTTGACAATCTCAGCAGCCCTGATCAACAAAACGTTCTTGACTGACCAAAATCTGACTGCAATCCAACTTATTAACAGGGATACACCACCTGCCAGCACTTTTCAATAAAGCCACGTACAGCAACACTGGATAAGTAAAATGCGATTCAGTAAGTCAGTCTGGGCATAACACTGGATTTAGAGCTTAACCAAAGTCACACTGGTGACATGAATCTTAGGCTACAGGCTTAAGATTAGTGTAGGCATCTATATTATACAACAATTATTTCCTTTGTCAAAACAAAGGCGATGCATATACATTTTCCAAATCCTGAATGAACACAGTCCATATTAAACTACTTCAGATACTTAAAACATCGATGAACATTGCATTAAATGCCATCTGTTATTACTACACACAAAGGATCAGAGTTGGTTGGGTTTATTTAAACCAACGCAGCAGGTTAAGCGAGAAAACCTGGTTGAAAGTGAGGGTACAGTACGCTCCACACCATCCCGTCAAAATAACTTATAGCTTAAGTGCGCAAGAATGCCAGGGCAGTTCTCGGATAGCAGGGAAAGCAACCCCCCTCTTTTCTGTCCATTCTGAAACCTAACTTGCTATAACAGAAGCCATTTGCTAGAATGGAGGCCCAAACCTCTTTAAATGATTATTCACTAGGCTTCATTAACAGTCTGGTCATTTATAGGCAGCTACACTGTTGGACTATTAAAGAAGCCACACATTAAAAGGAAGAACCATTCCAGACAGCATGTGTTTAGTACTTCTGTCATGCTAGTCCTTTATGGATTTCAATTACATATCTAACATATTTCAAATAAATCAGTTTGCAAGTGTTTCTTGAAGCTTAAACGTTTGTGGTACAGTAAAGTAAATGACAAATTGCTCTAACTAAATGCTAAGGCTGTATTTTACAGTGAGTGCTGTAATGCAGTCCTAGCTGGATTGAGTTGCCACTGCTATTTTTAACCATCTACCACCCGATCTGCCTCTTCCACACTACGACACAAATGGGGTCAGGGAGAGCGAGTCCATCAGCTCATTCATTTTATCCTGTCTCGCAGTGTTTTGTCTTTAATAAGTATTTACAATGCCACTGCTGCAATGCTGTCGCTTTAGGAAGAACAGGAAGTAGAGGTGTGTGATATCGACAAAAAATATCTCCATGTTTCCGGGATTTTGTCCGTAACACGAATTAGATGATACTTTGGCCATTTGGCAGTGTATAGCTTAGGTCTAAATTATTCAGTTGTCTGAACCCATCTCATTCAAGCGCCTGAATTGGCATCAAGACTTTCACGGTGTAATTGGTGACAGCATTTATGTCTTGCTATCAGTTGCTTTTCTTGTTGTAAGGCACTTTTTTTGCAGAATGATTCCACTATGGTTTGCTGAGTGTCTTTTTGTGCTGGTACTTTGGCTGGTAGAAGGCATAATCTTCATGTTCTGCATGATGGGTAGTTTGACGATTTTGAAATAAGTTAGTTGTCGTGCTGTCTTTAACAGCAACCAATTTCATACAGTTTGCAAATTGCCGTCTTTTTAAGCAACATTCACCTTTTCAAAGCCAAACCACACGAGTAAGGATAAGCCAATTAAATCTAATGACGCAGACTGCGAGGCTGGTAGTATGGATTTTGTCTCCTGGCAAAATTTGTTCACTCATTTAGAATGCTAGATTGATTTCTGAGCTAGTATGCTGCATGCACTCATGTGGCACGGCTTTATGTGGCATGTCCTCTTTTGCAAAGTGAGTGACAATGTCAGCTTGCACATTTTTAAAACAACAATTACATTTTTTTTAATGGCCGGTGGCAATATTTAGAGAGCAGGGTGACCGACGGCCGATATATAATGCTGAAACTGGCAAAAAAATAAATAAACATATAAAAATTCGCAACTCAAAACTAATAACTAATTAACATTAATTTAAGCTACAAATGCACTATACTGCACTCTGTCTGTTTTATAAATAAAAAACATATTAAAAATGTTATTGCACTTAACATTTATTGCCAGATAACAGCAACGTCTTGTTTCTGGGACAAAATGTAAATAAGAATATGTAAATACTTGCAAAAAAGAAACAATGTTAGAGTCGTCACATGGTATCAGCATCTTTGTCTTTTAATCCCATTGCCAGTTAAGAGCAACAAGTTTCAATGCTGGAAACAAAGTTTTCATCCTCTCATAAATGGCCACACCCTCACTGAATATTCTCTCAACATCTCTTAGTTTTTAGTCACTCAGCAGTCCCAGTTTAAGAGCTGCAAGTTCTAATGCAGGAAAAAGTTTTCTGTATTTTCTATATTTGAATATTGGGCTTGTGAGCACAGATATTTGCAGATAATCTCAAAATGGCAACGGTTGGCCTGTCTAATCGACCGACCGATTATTAAGACACTATGTAGACGATACATATCACACACCCCTAAAAGAAAGCATCACTTTGATTCTGTACACATTCAGTGTACAGTTGCGTGAGGTGTAAAGCATGCTAGGTGTTACCACAAAAGCCAAAAGATGTGTGGTGCATTCAGTGGTGAAACAGCATCGTGTGTTAAAACTAAATCCAGAGTCACCTCACATTGAGAAAAGCTCGGTTTGATGCTTGGCTAAGAAATCTAATGGATGGAAGGACAACGCCAGTGCGTCTTATATTTTTAAGGATATGGTCCCGATTTACACAGCTGAAAAGGAGAGGTTCAACAAGCTACTCAAAACCTTCCATCCAAGAGCTGTAATGCTGAGTTGCAAGGACTTTAGCAAAGTCAAAGTCCCTTTTTTAAATGGCAAAGACCAATGGAAAACTGAAGACTTCCTGCTGTTATTTGAGGATGACCGATAATTTATATTATTTCCATAATACTGCATGTGCACATCAACAGGTTTTATTTTATACCCATTTTCAAATGTACTTACTTCCTATTTACTATACTGTGACTTTACATAAACTGTGTTAGATGACTTTGGCTTTGTTACCCACTCCTATTACTGAGAGTTATTCATCTTTACCATTTCTTCACTTCTGTTTATTTTAATGTAACTGTAGAATGAACACGTATTATCTACAAATATTTTAAAATTGATACTCATTGTAAATGGACTTCTGCCAAACAAACTGGACTGGATATTTTTAGTCGAGACCTGTTAAAAGACCCAAAATCTCATAGGAAAACTGGCAGTGCAACACTATTGGAGCAACTCTAGTATCTACTACCTTTCTTAGTGTAAAGATCGACCTCGACTGTGGGGTTTCCACGAGAGTCAAAGATCTCGCGAGCGTGAATCTTCAGTATTGACATGTTTCTGGATCTGCGAAAAATAAAGAGAGATACTCAGACAAAGTACAATAAGTGGGCACATTCCATGCTGATAATATTAGTAAATAATGAAGCAGCAAATATTAAAACAAACAATTTTCACTGTGCATTACACTGTACGCCAATGCAGAAAACAGAGCAGTGCAGTACGGTTATTCTGGGATGAATGATTATGACTCGGAATAGCACGTGATTCACTGTAGTAATGAATCTACTCAGCACATAGTCCAAATAAATGTAGGCACCTCTTTTTCATCCTTCTAAAAATGAAGTATGCCACAGACGGGTTAATGCAGCCATAACAGGTCCTCTGTGTAAAGCTACAGCTAAAACTTGCAAGACTCTACACAAACACATAGATCTCTGGAGTCTTTGGCCTTAACACTATTTTTGAACTGACACAATTCAGTATGGAGTAACAAGGAATGACCAGATATGCTTGAAGAAATGCTACAAAAATATCTCTATTGATGCTACAACACTTGAGGAAAAGCTAAGGAACGGAACTCAATGACTGTCTGAAATACAAGTGTTTATACACTTCCCGGCCAAAAAACAGGTCCCCACCGGGATTGAACTAAGCAAATAGTTAAAAACAAAAACAAAAAGAGCCTCCCACTGGATAATTACTTCAATGGTGATTACGATTCAGATGGCAACAACTTATTTAACTTATTTAAGATCTTGCATTGATGATGGGAGATTTGGACCCCTGCTCTAAGTCTTCTCCAGCACATCCCAAAGATTCTGGGGTTCAGGTCTGGACTCTGTGGTGGCCAATCCATGTGTGAAAAGGATGTCTCATGCTCCCTGAACCACTCTTTCACAATTTGACCCTTCTTAAACAGACTAACATCTTTTCTACGACCACAGGATGCGTCTTTCAACATGGTTGTTTACTGCATCAGTTAGGGTTAAATAACTTGTTGCAGCTGAAACAATCACCAATGCAGTAATTATACAATGGGAGGCTCTTGTTTTAAACTATTTAACTATTTGCTTAGTTAAATCCAGGCGATGACCCTTTTTTTTGGCCGGGCAGTGTATATTAAAAAGACTCATCTAGTCAAATTTCCCAAACAAGAATCGACAACAAATGTAATTTGGTTGTACCAGTGAAAAATCTTTTGGCCTAAATATGCACGGAAACTTCCTATCTTCCACAAGGCTTGGGTAACAACATTAGACAGACAGCAGCACATGACCCGGCTCCCTGCAGTGCACTAAATGGAACAGCACACACTACAAGGCCCCTAAACATTTTAGGGATTTCCCCCTTTCTCTTAAAAATCCAAATAAACTCAGTCAGCTGATGAGAGAAGTCACAAAAATATCCCTATTGCTATTCATAGGAAACACTTTTGAGATCTGGAATTAAAGTCTTTTTTTTTTTTTTGGTTATCTTGATTAAATTGCCTTTAAACGACAAACAACTGATGATCACACTAAAGCAACATTAACTTGTGGAACAAAGTAAACAACTTGCATGAATCCTGACTTTTTAGGTCATGAATGTGCAGTCTTCTAGGGATATTCTTCCTTAAAATTGACATACAAATTGATCTTGAATTTAACCTAAATTTATTGGAGAATTGTTAGTCAGGAAAAGTGGCATGACTGCTCCCAGTCCTCCAAATGGGATTTTCTGCTTATACAAGTACGTTTTTCTCACTGTATTCTGCAAACATTCACATTTTTCATGTCCTTCCTTCACTTACACGACTCAAAATCGTGCTGCATCTTCTCTGTCGCATATAGACTCAGTAAAGCCTGGACTTCACACTGTCCATTTGTTTGTGTTTTCAGACAAGAGCTGTTGTTTATACAGCTACTGGTGTATTTTAAAAACTGCTGGTTGCCGCCCTCAATCACTACATATTTGCATCACATACTCTGCACCAATCGCCTCAGGCTTACGTCTGGAACCCAAACGCCAAATATTTAGCTCCATCACTCAGGGTTCCTATGCACTGAGAAAAGTACCTAGCCTGAAGCTACAAGAGTCCCTATGCACGCAAGACTAAGGACTTACAGTCGCCCCCCCATTTCCTGTGGTGCAAACAAACAAGAAAGGGGGCACTGTCTCCAACAAAGCTTACTCTGGTGAGAAAGCACTTATCTGATGTGAGTTCTTTAAATCATTTACTATGAGGACACTGTCCCTTCTTATTATGGAAACAATTGTTTTTTTTCTTTTTAAAAGTAATAAAAACTGTTAGAAAATCTTTCAGTTAAGAAATGCATATCCCGTGACAAAAAGAAACCAAAATTATGTCATCAAGGTGGGTTGAATAAATGTGAATAATGGCCTTTTCAGGCATCCGTACAAAACAGGCAACAAGTGAAGGTCATGCAATCTGTACTGCGCCAGAAATCAATAAATAGGCTGTGTGTCAAATCGTATACTACACTACCATACTACACACTGCAGTCTTCTGAGATTAGTACACCCACGTATGGTAACATGGTTACTATATGCGCACTAATTTAGGGTTTGGGACGCAGCCGGCCTTGTAGAGTTATGACACCCATTGGCGCAGAGCCATTACGCAAAATCAAATCTCTCACACGCTCGTTAGGCTACAGGGTTAGATTGTAAGGCCACAGCGGAGTGGAAAAAAAAGTATCAGCCAAAATGACTCACTTAATGTCACATGCAGCGGACCGCCATTCACTCAGGCAACGGACATAAAGCGGCGTCTCCAAACGACAAGTAGCCCTTAAAATGATCCCTATCATAATGTCTGCAGCTGCAACTCTGCTGCAGGTGAAATTAAACCGATCCACCCTGTCCTAAACGGTTAACTCCACTGACTCAACTAATCAACTAACAACATCCTGACTACCTGTAATAGCTGGTTAGCTAGCAAACGTTTAGAACTAATCACCAAGGTCAGTCCAAATTTGTGTTCTCTTAAGATTTTTAATAATGATCGACCTACGTTTGAAGTCTCTATTAATTTAGAAAGTGCAGTATATTTCAGATAAACGCTTGAAATTGGTCTCACCTTGCCTAGCTGTGTGCAAGGGCAGCTGTCTCCTCTCTGTTCAAGCACCGAAGGCGGAACGGTTACAGCTGAGTCAAACCTTACAGAAGAGTCGAATCTCCGATTCCAGGCAGAGACTCGCGAGTCAAGCTCAAATCAGATGAGTTGAATCTGCTCAAGTTTGAACAAGTGTGCTACCTTTTGGGGGAAAAAAGCACATAAAGATGGCAGGAAGCACTTGGAAGTTCATTTTCAGGATTAGTATCAGAATGAGATTTTGCAGGCACACACAGGGGATTCGTCTTTGGTGTACTGGTGTAAGAATATATTTGAATAAGAGCAAAAACAAAAAGGTATCTATACAGTGTAGGAAGAAATATGTTAAATATGCTACAGTTAAATACGTTCAATATAATATTAAGTGTATGAAGAAAGTGCAGATGGGGCCTGGGGCATAACTGGCAGCAAAGAGCACAAGGCAGGAACCAACCCTAGACAGGGCACATACTCACTCACTCTGGGACAATTTAAAGACACCGTCTGACCTAACGCATATCTCTGGAACTATGTACAATGGCTCAGTGGCAATGGAAAATACATGTATCTTGTTTTATCTTCCAACTGGACCAGTATCCTTTGTCACTTCAAATGATCAAAGTCTAATATTATATCCATAATCTAACTGTATAGCAGTTTCGTTTTGAGCTTATTCAGAGGACTAGGAAATGATGTAAAGGTGATGAATCTTTTAATTGAATCCGTGTCGACTCACACACTGCTGAATCGGACAGCTCTGGTTACAGCTGAAGTAAAATCAGGAAGAAGCGCGAGCGAGCTTTGAGCGCTCCGTGATTGGTTAGGGCGGCATCACGCGGCGCGCTTGTGCATGAAGAAGTGCACGTTTCCTAAAATCACGATTTCATGTCATTGAATAACTGTATTCGGTTATTTAACTCAAATCTATTCGGGCAGGAAGGGAACAGACGCTCAGGAGTCGGGTTTGTGTCTGGTAACGGATTTAATTCGATTTCTTTCAGGTTAGGTGTTTGATGTAGGCGTTCGCGAGCAGCCTACGTGCCGAGCATCAGCTACAGACAGGCTGCGTCACGGCGGTTACTCAGCACATCCGTTTCATGTCACGACTATTCAATCATAGTAATCCCATATTAATCCTAACTCCCCCACAGGCACATTTAAAGAAATAATATACTTTATATTAGAAATGGGATCGTGTCATAACTGTATAAAATAAAACCTTATCATTGATAAATTTACACCTACCGGCCCCTTTATTAGAAACAGCTCTACCAGATCTTCAATTGCCATTTGATGAGTTTCACCTACTACATACAATAATATCCAAATGTATGTGGACACCCCTTCTAATTAGTGATCTCTCTTATTTCACCCACACTCATTTCCATCAGATTCATAACATAAAGCATACAGACATGGAATTTCCTTAAACAAACACTGGCTGTAGAGAGGATTGAACACATCAAAACAAAGTCTATAAAGGAATGGTTTGCCAACTGGACTGGAATGCCAACTTTGAGCCAAGGCCAACTTATTGTCCAGTGTCATTGTCCAGTCAGGGCAGTAGCTAGAGTTTTGAAAACTTTGGCTGGGTCAGAACACAGCTGTGCTATTTTCTTTGAGGATTGATAAATTAGACCTAATATCATTATGTTGATAGTTTATCATAGGGTAGTTGTGAAGTTTCATATTAATATGGATTGTTGAATGAATAATAAATACATGGGGCTAGCCTTCACTCTTCACAGACTTACTTAAGGGTACTTATTGCGTAAGGAAATGCTCTATGGACCACAAGGTCCAGAGTTCAAATCCCATCTCTGCCAATCTGCCACTGTTGGGTCCTTGAGCAAGGCCCTTAACCCACAATTGCTTGGATTGTAAGACTGTATCAATTGTAAGTCGCTCTGGATAAGGGCGTCTGCTAAATGCTGTAAATGTATATTTATTTAGTTCATATTATGCAACTGAAATGTAAAATGACTTGCATTGTTCTTTTCCCATGCAAACAGGAATATTTTCCCCTTGCTGTTGGAGCAAAACTCATAATGGCATCTGTGTTGGTTTCACTAGTGATGCCGTGCAAATCTGGGCATCCACTATGGCTGCCTTGATGCTCTGTGTGCCTGTGCACGTGTGTGTGTGTGTGTGTGGAGGGGGGGGGGGTGGCCTTAGTAAGAGGTAGGACCAGATTTCTCCACAAGGGTAGAAAGCTTTGACAGTTTTTACATTTGGGTTCAATTTGCTGATGCCCACAGGGAAGATTGTTTCATTACAAAATCTGTTAACTTTTATTTGCTTTAGGATACTAAGGTTAGGATTTGGTGTTGGTGTAGCATTAGCTAGAGTAATATTATGTCTCCCACAGTGATAGAAAGACAAAGGTGTGTGTGTGTGTGTATTTCTGTCTTTGCAAATATTGAATGTCCTTACAAGGAAATTAATAACAGAAAAAATAGGAATATGAGGACATTTGGCTGGTCCTTACTAACAAAATAGACAGATTCAGATTTGATTCACTGAGATAACAGCGGTTAGGATGAGGTGTATGGTTTGTAATATACAGCGTTACACGATCAGTTTGAAGTTCTTTCCACCATTATTGGCACCCCTGATAAAAATGAGTAACAAGAGTTATACGAAATGTACCTTCTGCTGAATTACCTCAAATTTAAACTAAAAAAAATAAACCTAGGTAGATATGTCTGTCACAAATATAGATGATTTCTGTAACTCTATATATAGACATATTCTGGTTGAATTATATATTTTTCAGTGAGAGATTAAACTAATATACCAAACGGTTTTAAATTTCTTTTGAATGTTTTTGCTTATCTTTACCAGGGGTGCCAATAATTAAGTGTACTGTATGCTTCATTCATTTCTTTTAATGCCCATATAATCAAGTTCAGGGTAACAGGGACCCAGAACATAATAGGCATCATAGGGTTCAAGACAGGAACCAATGCCAGTCCATCACAGGACACACGCATACACTTGCTCACACTGGGACACTTTAGAGATGCCACTTGACCGCATATCTTTGGAATGTGGGAACCGGAGTGCCCGGAGGGAACCGGAGTGCCCGGAGGAAACCCATCCAGAGGAGACTGGGAATCAAACCGGGGATCTCTGATTCTGTGAGACAACAGTGCCGACCACTGCTCCACTATGCCACCTTCCTAAAAATATAGCAGTACAAGTGTGTGTGTGTGTGTGTGTGTGTGTGTGCGTGTGCGTGCATGTGTGTGTGTGTGTGTGTGTGTGTGTGTGTGTGTGTGACCTTGATGGAGATTGACTGTAATCGTGACACCCGGTGTCTGTTCACAGGAAAGCGCCAGTCTGACCGTATGAAAGCTCTTAAATGGCTGTTTCCCCTTTCATTTGTACTTTATGCTCAGTAGAGCTGTCTATCATTTCTTAAGTGTTCCACAGGATGTTATGCATAAAAAGTCATTTTTGGCATTGGATTTTGACAGGCCTGGTGACAGGGATATAATAAATCAGCCATAAACCTAGGTCAAAAGAAAGACATCACAGAGTGGCAAAATCATATTTGTGAGGTAAATGGACACCCATGAAGGAAAGTTGCTGAACTCAGGACACTATATGATTGCTCAGCAAATTCAAGACACCACAGTCCCATGAAATAGTTGTGGGATTATTTGGAATAGCACATGAGAACACCAAAAATAGACTCCAACAAACCCTTGCTCCATTCCACACCCAGTTAGCTGAAGACTCGGCAAAAAATGACATCTAATGGACACTGGTGGAATCTGTGACAGTGGTGGCTCAATTAAAGCTTTGGACTAAATGGAGTAAACTAACAGGCTGCCACTTCAGTGTCTTGAGCCAAAACCTAAACATCATCTTGATCAGCTTGATTTTGAACTGCTTTGAATAAAAGCGTCTGTAAATGTAAATAATGTAAATGTATAACTGACATTTCTATTTGTGCATATACTGTGTGTTTAAGTTGGTGTTTTTATACCAATTTATATATTTTTTTCTATATTACAATATTGTTTTTTTATACTGTATTTTTTTTCATTTTAGAATAAAAGACAGAGGTTATTACAAACATGAACTAACATAACTAAAGAACAAAGGCTGTCTAGGAGATGATCTAGAATCCAGTTACAGGACATTTATACAGACATCATGGCTTACATAGTAGGACATTTCATTTCACATATATATATTTTGCATATCCAGTGCTTGTATTGTGGGGTACTCTGAGATCCACTTCTTCCATTTTTTGTGGTCTTCCATCCTCAGTTGCGGCATAAATGTGAATCTTTCCGTTGAGTAAATTTCGTGGACAGATTCAATCCATGTTTTTTTGTTGGGGGATCCCACTACATCCATTTTCTTGTTATGGTTTTCTTGCTGGCTACCAATATTTTTGTAAATAGGCACTTACCATTCTTCCCTACTAGATGAAAGTACTTTCCCAAAAGTAAAGATTCAAAGATTCATCCATGAGAACTCAAACATTATTCCAAATACAGCTCAATAGCATTTAGGATCTCTTGCCAATAAGACACAATCATTGGGCAGCCCCCAAAAATGTGAAAATCATCAGCCATCTGTGTTCCACACCGTCTCCAGCATTGACACTGCTGACTCCCTTTATCCATCAGAGCTCTTCTTTTAGGAGTGTAAAAAAACTTAACCAAACACTTTATTAAATTAAATTAATCTTAATAATCTTGATAATAATTATAAACTATCCATTTACAAATATTATTTCAGTTTTCGTCCAGGATTGACATATTACATTCTTTTACCCATTTTACCCATTGTCTACAGTTTGTAGGCATTAATAACAGCCCAAATTAGATCCTTGGGTATCCCTGGGTATATTCATTATCCTCAGTTCTTTACTAAAGTAATATCTAATTTGTAAAGTAAAAATCTTGCTTATGTAATTGGAAAAGTTTAAGTTGAACTGCTGGATAATAATCCAGTAAACATGGAATAGCTCTCTCTCTTTTTATTATAATATTGTTTTATATATATAACTTAGTCAACGGGTTTGGATGGAGTAATTGTTTTTGGAACACTCATTCTTCGTGAGCTGCAGTGTGCAGCCATCAGCCATAAGCTGTTCATCAGTAGTTAGTGGTGAAGTTTATACTGAGTCGCAGTCATTTTTCAGTAGTGAGTCAGTAATGAGTCTTCCTGCATTGCAAGTTATTTATGTGAACATTGCGGTCGTGAACAATACCAATGCTTATTTAATAAGCTTATTTAGAATAGAGACATCTTACAGTTTGGTTGGAAACTATATGTATGAAATGAGTACAGCCAGGTAACCTGCCAAGCGTCCACCCTGCCCCCCTTGTTATTAGCTAAATAACTTGAGCTATGTTAATATACTTTTGATACCGCAAAATGTTCAGAGCTTGGATGTCCGTTGTGCTTATGTATGTTGTGATTACATAAACAGTTAGAGGTTTGTGGTTAGGTATCTACTTTATCTACTTGAAGACTGAAAATACAGTACTTTAAATTTGAAAACTAAACAATGGTTAAAAGTTTTCTTTAAGGATTGTCTTGTCATTTTTAAAGTGTCTCAGAAACAGTTGAAACACTAAACCCTTTGCAGCAAACAATCTCATTATTATGACAGAACTCCTGTATCAGTAAAGAACCTGGCACTCGTGTACACAGTAGAAAATCACCCTAGCATGCTCTGCTTTACTACTTTGTTCAAGGGAGGGTGCTATAGCTCCAGCCAGGAAAAAAAACCTGAACAAGGTTTGCATAGAGTTAACTTTTGTTTAGAAGTGAGTCACTGCATGACATAGCATTTTGAAGTAGAGCTTTAGTAAGAAGTAATGTTAAAGGCTACAGTGTGTCATACTGACAGTCTTACTGAAGAGCTATATCACAGAGGTGTTACTAGGACATCATCTTTGGGTGGGCATGTCTATTATTAGGGGTGGACAACAACAAAAATGTGAGCAAGTTTGGATCTTCAGTAAGCCAGAGCAGGACAGAATTCCCCTGGTCAGGCAGCAGTGACTGTATGATGAGTACTTGTATGATGATCCTGGATAGTTTTGAAATGGACAGAATGATGTATTGGCCCAATGTGATAAGCAGAAACTTTTTTTAATTTGTCTGTCTGCATATATATGAAACATCCAACAATATGGCAGCATTTAGGCATACACCTATGGTCAAGACGACCTGCTGAAATTAAAACTGAGCAACAGAATGAGGAAGAAAGGTGATTTAAGTGGCTTAAGTTACTTGGCATGGTCGTTGGTGCTTGATGGGCTTTTCTGAGTGTTTCAGAAACTGCTGATCTACTGGGATATTCACACACAGCCATTTCTATCATGAAAATACCCAGTGAGCCACAGTTCACTTCTAGTTGCCATCAGAGAAGGAAGGCCAGACTGGTTCAAACTGAAAGAAAGACAACAGTAACTCAAGTTACAACTGATGTTTGCAGAAGAACATCTCTGAATGCACAATACGTCAAACCTTGATGCAGATGGGCTACGTCAGCAGAAGACCATGCTAGGTGCCACTCATGTCAGCAAAGAACAGGAAACTGAGACTACATTTCACACAGGCACACTAACATTGGACAACAGAAGACTTGGTCTGATGAGACTTGATTTCTGCTGTAACATTCGGATGGTCAGAATTTGACATAAACAACCTGAAAGCATGGATCCCTACTGCCTTTCCATGGATCCATCCTTCATCAGCGGTTCAGGCTAGTGGTGGTGGTGTAATGGTGTGGGGGATATTTTTTTGACACACTCTAGGTGCATTAATACGAACTGAGCATCATTTAAAGACCACAGACCTACCTGGGTATTGTTGCTGACCATGTGTATTCATTTATGACCACAGTGTACCATCTTCTTATGGCTACTTCCAGCAAGTTCACATCATCGCAAACTGACTTCTTGAACATGAGAGTGAGTTCACTGTACTCAAATGTCCTCAACAGTCACCAGATCTCATAAAGTGGCTGGTGAACCCTTTAGTTTTGTGAACCCTTTAGAATTTTCTATATTTCTGCGTAAATCTGACCTAAAACATCACCAGATTTTCACACAAGTCCTAAAAGTGGATAAAGAGAACCCAGTTAAACAAATGAGACAAAAATATTATAGTTGGTCATTTATTTATTGAGGACAATTGCGTATTAGTGAGTGGCAAAAGTATGTGAAACTCTAGGATTAGCATTTAATTTGAAGGTGAAATTAGAGTCAGGTGTTTTCAGTCAATAGGATGACAATCAGGTGTGAGTGGGAACCCTGTTTTATTTAAAGAACAGGGATCTATCAAAGTCTGCTCTTCACAAGACGTGTTTGTGGAAGTGTATCATGGAACAAACAAAGGAGATTTCTGACGACCTCACAAAAAGAGTTCTTGATACTCATCAGGCTGGACAAGGTTACAAAACCATCTCTAAAGACTTTGGACTCCACCAATCCACAGTCAGACAGATTGTGTACAAATGGAGGAAATTTAAGACCATTGTTACCCTCCCCAGGAGTGGTCGACCAACAAAGATCACTCCAAGAGCAAGGTGTGTAATAGTTGGTGAGGTCACAAAGGACCCCAGGGTAATTTCTAAGCAACTGAAGGACTCTCTCATATTGGCTAATGTTAATGTTCATTAGTCCACCATCAGAAGAACACTGAACAACAATGGTGTGCATGACAGGGTTGCAAGGAGAAAGCCACTGCTTTCCAAAAAGAACATTGCTGCTCGTCTGCAGTTTGCTAAAGATCACGTGGACAAGCCAGAAGGCTATTGGAAGAATGTTTTGTAGACGGATGAGACCAAAATAAAAAAACTTTTTGGTCTAAAACAAAGGTTTGGAGATAGGAAAACACTACATTCCAGCATAAGAACCTTATCCCATCTGTGAAACATGGTGGTGGTAGCATCATGGTTTGGGCCTGTTTTGCTGCATCTGGGCCAAGACGGCTTGCCATCATAGATGGAACAATGAAGTTTGAATTACATAAGAGAATTCTAACAGAAAATGTCAGGACATCTGTCCATGAACTGAATCTCAAGAGAAGGTGGGTCATGCAGCAAGACAACGACCCTAAGCACACAAGTTGTTCTACCAAAGAATGGTTAAAGAAGAATAAAGCTCATGTTTTGGAATGGCCAAGTCCTGACCTTAATTCAATCGAAATGTTGTGGAAGGACCTGAAGCGAGCAGTTAATGTGAGGAAACCCACCAACATCCCAGAGTTGAAGCTGTTCTGTATGGAGGAATGGGCTAAAATTCCTCCAAGCCGGTGTGCAGGACTGATCAACAGTTACAGGAAACGTTTAGTTGTAGTTATTTATACACAGGAGGGTCACACCACATACTTTTGCCACTCACTATTACGTAATATTGGATCATTTTCTTCAATAAATAAATGACTAAGGATAATATTTTTGTCTCATTTGTTTAACTGGATTTTCTTTATCTACTTTTAGGACTTGTGTGAAAATCTGGTGATGTTTTAGGTCATATTTATGCAGAAATATAGAAGATTCTAAAGGGTTCACAAACTTTCAAGCACCACTGTATATTTCATTTGCACTGAATTTTTCTCTTTCAACTTGTTGTGTTTTTATGTACACACAGTGATCTAACTCGGAAACAGTGCTGCTGTCAATCATTTCATACAATACCACTCCAATGCAGCCTCTTCCTAGCTATTTTTCTCTAACCTTACCAACAGTTCATTGTCTGTTCAGTGGATTACTATGAATCCAACAACATTCTAGTGTGCTTGAAACACCAAAGTATTGTTATGAAACTCAAGATTTGTAACTTACCACTACTGAACTGTAGGCTACTGTTACCCTATGTTTCTGCTTTTCAAATTATTTAGATTTTTATATTGAGCTTACAGCTCTTACTTATGTACACATTTTATTTGCATTGTTCTTGTTGTGATATGTAATCAACAAAATAACCTTGTTTTAATCTGTGTATAGCCAAATTTAAACAGAAAATAAAAACATTAAGTTTTTGACAGCTTAAATTAATTTAATCACCTGAAGGAATGGATTAAAATGCCACTAATAACACAACCTAGAACTGACACGTTACAAAAAGGTAATACAATACTAACACTGGTGTTGATATGTCCTACTACCTACAGTGGGGCAAAAAAGTATTTAGTCAGCCACTGATTGTGCAAGTTCTACGATTTAGAAAGATGAGAGAGGTCTGTAATTTTCATCATAGATACACTTCAACTATGAGAGACAAAATGAGAAAAAAAAATCCAGGAAATCACATTGTAGCATTTTAAAAGAATTTAATTGTAAATCATGGTGGAAAATAAGTATTTGGTCACCCACAAACAAGCAAGATTTCTGTAACTTCACAGATTTGTAACTTCTTCCTTAAGAAGCTCTTCTGTCCTCCACTCGTTACCTGTATTAATGGCACCTGTTTGACCTTGTTATCTTTATAAAGGACACCTGTCCACAGCCTCAAACAGTCAGACTCCAAACTCAACCATGGCCAGAGCTGTCGAAGGACACCAGGAAGAAAATTGTAGACCTGCACCAGGCTGGGAAGAGTGAATCTACAATAGGCAAGCAGGTTGGTGTGAATAAATCAACTGTGGGAGCAATTAAAAGACATACAAGACCACTGATTATCTCCCTCAATCTGGGGGCCCCATGCAAGATCTCGTCCCGTGGGGTCAAAATGATCATGAGAACGGTGAGCAAATCCCGGTAAATCCCTGAACTATACGAAGGGACCTGACAAATGACCTGCAGAGAGCTGGGACCAAAGTAACAAGGCTACCATCAGTTACACAGTACGCCAAGAGAGACTCAGATCCTGCAGGCCCGTGTCCAGACCTGTCTGAAGTTTGCAAGAGAGCATATGAATGATCCAGAAGAGGATTGGGAGAACATCATGTGGTCAGATGAAAGCAAAATAGAACTTTTTGGTAAAAACTCAATTCGCCGTGTTTGGAGGAAGAAGAATGCTGAGTTCCACCATACCTACTGTGAAGCATGGGGGTGGAAACATCTTGCCTTGGGGCTGTTTTTCTGCAATGGGGACAGAACAACTGATCCGTGTTAAGGGAAGAATGAAAAATCCTACAATGTGATTTCTTGGATTTTTTTTCTCATTTTGTCTCTCATAGTTGAAGTGTATCTATGATGAAAATTACAGACCTCTCTCATCTTTCTAAGTAGGAGAACTTGCACAATCAGTGACTGACTAAATATTTTTTTGCCCCACTGTACCTACAAAAAAGCTGAATTCAGTATCTCATTTATTACAATGCACTAAGTATAATTAAGCTTTATTTCAATGCGAATGTAGTACAACTATGTAGGGAGCAGGAAGTTGTTTGAGGTAGAGCCTTAATTCCGCATTATTTCAACAACTGTGTTTAATCATGTTCTGCAGATATCTACAAGCAATGCATTTTAGATTACCATAACAAAGTTACAATAAACTATGAATGCAATGAAAAACTGGCTACAACAAAACAAAATTTTTCAGTTTTCCTTGGATGGGAATTTGATTCCTCTGGTGGGTAGTGCCCACCCCAGCCCACCTGTAGACACGTACCTGTGTCAAAGATAACATGTAACAGCAAGGGTGTCTAAGCAAGGGTAAAAACATTTCCTACCTCCTGCTGCATTTCTTAGAAACACTATGATACTCTCTGTGTTCAGGCTTGTCTGTTTTAGCATGCTTCACTGATTTATGTTATACTTGGTGAAGGGAAGGCAGATGATAGCCTGCCAGCTATGCTTCACAGGTTTTGGCACACCTTTGACAAATAAGATGGATACTTGGGACAGAAAGACAGCCAGGACCAGTTACAAAACATAAAGGTGGACAGATGTCATTCAGCTGCAACAAATATTATCTATATCACCAGCACCTATGCAGCTACCCGTGAAGGCATATAAAGCTGAACTAAGCCATCTTTTCTCCACTAAGACTACACATAATAATCAGTAGTTGTTCGCCTTTATGTGTGTGTGTTCTTAGAAAAATTAGAAAAAGAAAGAAATATAAGGGAAATAATACTTGAAATAAATTAAAAGAAATAGATTTGTAAAGATACTAAGAGGAGTAGATCTGTAAAGCAAGAGAACAAGGGCAGTCAGTTTGACCCTAAAATATATTTGTCTGTACTATATCCAAATGTTCTATTTTACCCCACAATTTGAATGAATTCTTGAATTGAAAAATAAGTGACTGCACTGTATACCTGTAAATCTTGTGATTTCCTAATCCACAAGAGGGCGTTTGACCATTTAAAATGAGGAAGCATTAGCCACTGACTGTCAGTGATGCAATTACTTGAGTGATAATTCTACAGACTCAAAGCCTGTATACACAGGGTTGAGAAAGAAAAAATATTGAAGAGTGATTAGCTAGTAAAGACAGCTTTGAAGACTGAAATAAGCTGTAAGATGTCTCAGCCTTAATTCACTGGGTTTTTTTTTTCATTGCTTCTGACATTTGGGGCTCAGCCTTTCGGTTTAGTGATCTTGACATCCGATGATCAATTCTCACTAAGGGCACCACTGGAGCACAAGTACAGACAATCACTCTCTCAATCTCGCTCTTATATACATAGTGTATGTAAAAACATAGACAGACATAATCATAAATGTAGTATTAAATACATAATATTTTATGTAATGTATATAAACCTCCACAGCCAGCAATGGAGCCAGTAGAGACATTCCTATTCTACATGGCACTCCAGGATAGCGATACAACCCTACAGATCCAGGAGCTGCTTCTTCTAGTAATACAGCAGCAGTTGGCACACCTTGTCCAAGTGGAAAATGCCCCTGGCTGGTCGACAGCTAAGGTATTCACCGATTCCCCAACACCACCCACATTGTTCAGTTCCATAATGAATAATTAGGCAGCAAAGAATGCCAATATAATAGCAGGGGTGGCATGGGTGTAATAGTAGGTGTGTGTTGATGTAACCTTGTGTCTGTCATGAATATAGTCATTGATGCTGATGTTAAATAAAACTAATAAACAAATAAACATTATAAAAAGATGAGCCTATGGAGGTGCCTAACAGTTAGCTCTGTGAATAACATAAAATGTGGTGCTAGAGAAATGGAAAAATGACAGACCAAATTAAAAAATGAGGTGGGCTCAGCAGTTACAGGCAAATGTGAATATGAGTAAGTGTTAGAGGAATGAAGAGGTTCTAACAAATAGACACCCAAGGTGGACAAACAGGAGCTAGACAGAAAAGAAGTCTGCTGCTAGTAATATACATGGCACATGGGAGATGTGTTGTTGTGACTGCAAAAAAAGAGAGTCCCTGTCCCACTATAAGGCAGCTACTTGGACTCTTGCAGTTTCTGGCTACTCTCTCAGTGCCAGGAGTAAAAGTAAAGAGACAATCTTTCAATAGAACTAAGGAAGCGGCAGCAGAGTAGCGGCAGCCAAAGAATAAAATGTCCTTGTTACATGTGCCGCCTGGTGGCTCAGTGGTAGAGTACACATCCAGTCATAAAGAGCATGCAAACAAGTACAGACACATTCTCTCCCTTTCCCTCCCTACAGACACATTGCTTGTTGCAAATATCTAATCAGTCAGCCACATGGCAGCACTCAGTTCATTTAGGCATGAGAACATGGTCACGACAGCCTGCTGAAGTTCAAACTGGGCATCAAAATAGGAAGTTAGACATGGCGTGATTGTTGGTGCTAGACGGGCTGGTCTGAGTATTTCAGAAACAAATACCCACAGTCATCTCTAGTGTTTACAGAGAATGGTCCAAAAAAGAGAACATATCCAGTGAGAAGAAGTTCTCTGGTGAACATACTGGTTAGAGCTGATAGAATGGCAACAGTAACTCAAATAACCACTTGTTACAACCAAGGCATGCAAAAGAGCACCTCTGTAATGCACAATATATCGAATCTTGAAGCAGACAGGCTACTGAACCAACTACTGCAGCAACTTCTACCTCACCAAAATTGGACAATAGAAGATTAGCATAACGTTGCCTGGTGTTATGAATCTCGATTTCTGCTGCGGATTTGGATGGTAGGGTCAGAATATGCCGTAAACAACATGAAAGCATGAAATGGATTCATCCTGCCTTGAACCAACAGTTCAGGTTGGGAGAGGTGGTGTAATGGTGTGGGGGATCTTTTGGACCCCTTATTACCAACTGAGCATCATTTAAGTGCCACAGCCTACCTATTGTAGGCTGACCATTGAGTATTGTTGCTGTCCATGTTCATCCCTTTATGACCACTGTCCCTTTATGCTTCCAGCCGGATAACATACCATGTCACAAAACTCAAATGGTCCAAACTGGTTTCTTGAACATGACAGTGAGTTCACTGTATTGAAATGGCTTCCACAGTCATCAGATCTCAGTCCAATAGAGCAGCTTTGGGATGTGGTATAATGGGAGATTCGCATCATGGATGTGCAGCTGACAAATTTGCAGCAACTGCGTGATGCTGTCATGTCAGCATGGACTAAAATATTTGAGGAATGTTTCCAGCTCCTTGTTGAATCTATGGCGTGAATAATTAAGGCAGTACAGTACAGGGAGGGAGAGAGTGAGAATGCGTCTGTACTTGTTTGTATGCTGCTACACACACACACATACACCACTTTATTAGAAACACCTTACCAGTACTGGGTTGGATCCCCTTTTGCCTGCAAAACGTCCGTTTGTTGTATCATAAAAGATTTGTCAATAGTTGGTAATCTGCCACTCCTGAGGCAATCCATCTCAAGCCTGAAAACAATCTTTTACATAGAACCATTGACAGATATTTACAGGTAGAAATCTCCAGTATGGAGTCTTGTGAGTCCCAAGGTAATCAAGTGAAATGAAAATGCAAATGTACAGTTTCTATTCATTTACGCAAATTTGAGAAATCTGTGATTGACGATTGTTTCTGTGATGTGAAGTACATGAAGTCCAGTCTTCCATGAATAACAGCAAAGCCATTACAAGATAAGTCTGTTCTCACTGCTGCAATCTTGGTAACTCCACCAGGCAGTTATTTCCAGCAATACAAGACCAGACTCCTATCTCTTTGAATGGAGAGAGACCTATATATCCAAAACTGAAAGAGAAATTAACGTTTAAAATGCATATTTAGAATCGCTGGTATAATCTGACAAAATGATATAACTTACTTGCGTTGTTGGGTAACACAGAAACACAGAAAAATCTAAATTTTAAGCTTATTCTGGCTACCATGCATGCGTATCCCGCCACTACAAAGGGGCCAAGGCTTGCCATCTCGCTCTCTGACACATTTACTAATATACAGATTGGTTCTTTTTAATGATGGGGCAGGGATTCTGTACTACAGTCCCATTCATATTTCTACCAGTGACCAGTCCCCTCCTTATTATTAACGTCTCTGATAACAGACTGTACATCAGGGGTTGTGCATCATCCAGTGTTGAAAGTTTAATGTAGGATTAAAGTGACACCTACTGATGGTCTGAAATTTGGTGGCTTAGTGGGATAGAATTTAATTACTGGCAGGACATTTGTGACATTTTAAGCATGGCGAGAGTGAGAGGCGAGATTGGCGGCCTTTTGAGGTACATTGCATGGAGGGAAATCTGTCCTGCCTTCACAGGTGATGAGACAAGAGATTGGCGAGATAATGGGGGTGAAATAATAAGGTTATACTGTAATAGGCCAACACTTTGAAGCAACAGTTGATGTTGCCAGAAAGAAAGGATTTGGAAGACCTAGAGCTTCTTCAAGCAGAGGTGATAATGTGTTAAAAAGCCATTGCTGTCTAAGAAAACATCAAATATAGAATTACATTTCTGGAACAATATGGAAAGCTTGATGTAGAGTGGTTCAGCAGGGTTGTTTGGGCTAATGAATCACTTTTGATTTGAGTTGCATGGTGATGGTCCAGAGAGGTGTCTTCATAGGTCTGGTAAGAATACAACAGTGAATACATCTCTACAACCATTAAGCACAGAGGTAGAGGTGTCCTGGTGTAAGAAGCCTTTTCAGCTGCTGGTACTGGTGAGCTGCTTGGCTGTGAAAAGTCAATTAATGCTTTGGAGTACAGGAAAATATTGCAGAAAGCCTTTCAAAAGTAATTATCCAAACTGAAACAATCACGTTATTTTGCAATGCTTCTGAGAGGTTCGAAAGTGGGTCTCCATGGTGGTGGAGCAAAGTAGTCTGCTGCACTATCCATGTGACCAAAATGAGCTATTCTAAGGAATGATATCGCAGGTGTTTTGCTTTACAAAAAACACACAAAGGCTAATGCTGTTCTTCTCAAGAAAGCCTTCACAAAACTATGTCCTGATCAAAACTAATTTGACAGATGTATTAGCTCAAAAATCTCCTACAGCATTTAAAAAGACCCAAGCCTTCAGTGCACAGTAAGACAAACTGTCTACAAATTCAGGATTGAACAAAATTAAATATGCTGTTCAGTACTGTTGCTGCTTACCCTAAAATTGGGTGTGTTGCTTGCAAAGACCACAACAAGAGCACAAAATTAACTGCTGAAGGAGGTGAAAAAAGACTTTAAGAGTCATAGCAAAATACCTCCAGAAATCTCTACAACTTGATAGTCTCTATTCATATGCACTCGGTGAGAAAACACTGAAAAGTAAGGTTGTTAATGGAATGACACCACCGAGGTAACCACTGCTATTCAAGAAAATATGACTATGTCTCATGGCTTCCATAAACCACCTGAATATTCCACAACACTTCTGAGACAATGTGCCTTAGACAGATGAAACAAAAACTCTACAACATCTGATTTGGAGAAAAACAAGATGTACTGAAGCCCTTGTTGTTCGGTTTTACCTTGCGAAATTTTCACACCCACTAAGTAATATTTGCATGTGCACTCACTGAACAAACTTTTGCTTCTTTCTAATGTGTCAGAGTTTCCTTTCGCAAGTCCCTGCCTTGTCAATAGACACATCTGTTTAAATACATTGGAGGCACAAAAACGTATTGTAACTGACAAAAAGCAATGTAAAAGCATTGACAGGTTCGTGGCATGTCTAAATGAACTCTGTAAGCAGGAATTTCTCCAGTTATTTTATCATGTTTTACTGATGGACACTACTTCCCTTATCTAAAGTCTGGAAACATGCCTCTCTCTAATATACTGTGTAATAATTTAAAAAAAAACCCTTATTTAAGTTTCGAGGTTTAACTTTATAAGGTTCATTTTATGAACAGAAATAGTGACCCACCTTAAAAAGAATAAACACTCTTTCAGTTCCTATCAACATTCAGTCCTTTGTAGCATTCCCAAGAAAGCACATGATCTCACTAGCTTCATTTATAAAACTGGATAAACCAGCAATAACAAGGTACACAAGGACATTAAAAGCTCTAGGAAATTAAGCCCACCCATCCAAGTACCAATAAACAACATTTGATATTTCCCGCAGTAATATAAAACGGTTTAACAAGTGGCAACAGTCAGTTTACAGTTCTGGCCAAACAATAACAGAAACTGAAGTGGCTGCTTTTTTCTTATCTTGAAGCATCCATAAAACTGATTTGACTAAAACAATAATGGTGACAGTCAAAATATTGCCTGTTTCCTGA
The DNA here is from genome assembly GCA_025084515.1 of Ancistrus triradiatus. NCBI lineage: Eukaryota > Metazoa > Chordata > Actinopteri > Siluriformes > Loricariidae > Ancistrus > Ancistrus triradiatus. The sequence goes on along the minus strand of JAJAGP010000558.1, from coordinate 295,736 downwards.
TTCTCTGTGGATTGAGGTAAATAATGGCTATATTTTCTTGTGGGCTGAAGGCAATTCTTTATCTAAGACAACACTTTTCTGGCTAAGGCTACAGCTCATGCACATCACTGCAGTAGTTAACATTACTGAAAGAGCGTCTTACTGCACCTTTTTGTACAACGCGAGTCCACAATGTGCGCAAGTTTGTCAATTTGAACAAGAGGGAAAAGAAACTACTCCCTACTCAAAGACCAGAGCCAGTTATGCTCTCTAGGACTCATAGCTACCCTTTGCTTATGACATCCATGTAGTCCACTGCATTCTCTCACTGCTCAACAGTGCTTCTTAATCCTCACTCATCAACATATAATTGCTATTACCAATATTTATTATGTGATTCTACGAATAGAATAATTTAGGGTTAGACCTTACTTTTGGTCACCTTTCAAACCCTGTTCATTTCAAGTAACCAGTTGATGGGGAAGTTTATTACACCCTTAGGCATTCACAATGGGGGGGGTTTTTTTTAAAACAACAGTGGGTTCAGCAAGTTATACAGTCGGTTTTTTCCCCTAAGAGATACCCGAAAAGAACAGGCAGAAACTCTTACTTATGCTTGGCCAACCGTAAAACGGATTTGACTTAAAGCAATAATGGAGAGGTGCCAGGAGAAATATTTGCCTGTTCTGATGCCTCTTTAGATTGGAAGTAATAATGTCTTATCATTTTGTTGGTGATGAGGCAAACTGCACTTTCATCACACACTTACAGAGTACTTTATCAGAAACAGACCAACTCCTTCACCACATACAGTCATCCTCATCAGCCACTACAGTGGTGCTTGAAAGTTTTTTGTGAACCCTTTCCGAATTTGTTCTAATATATCTGCATAAGTATGACCTAAACCATGCATAATTTTCACAACAAGTCCTAAAGTAAAGTAAGATCAAGAGAACCCGTTAAACAAATCAAATAACATTTTATACTTGGGGTCATTTATTTAATTGAGTAAAATGATCCATCCATTATTTTACAGAATAGTGAGTGGAAAAGTATGTGAACTTTTGCTTTCAGTGATCTGGTTTGACCCCCCTTTGCAAGCAATAACTGCAATTAAACTTTCCTGTACCTGGTTGAATCAATCCTGTCACACACGCTTGGAGGAATTTTATCCCCTTCCTCCGTACAGAACAGCTTCAGCTCTGGGAAGTTTGGTGGGTTTTCCTCCTCACATTACTGCTCACTTCAGGTCCTTCCCACCATTTCGATTGGATTGAGGAGGACTTTGACTTGGCCATTCCAAAACATTAACTTTATCTTCTTTAAACCATTCCTTTGTAGAACGACTTGTGGTGCTTAGGGTCTTTGTCTTGCTGCTGACCCACCTCTCTTGAGATTCAGTTCATGGACAGATGTCATGGACATTTTCCTTTCCTTTAGAATTTTTCTAATATATTCAGATTCATTGTTCATCAAATGATGGAAAGCCATCCTGGCCCAGATGCAGCAAAACAGGCCCAAACCTGATACTACCACCACCATGTTTCACAGATGGATAAGGTTCTTATGCTGGAAATGCAGTGTTTTCCTTTCCGCCAAACATAACGCTTTTTCTTTTAAATTTAAACCAAAAATTTTTGGTCTCATCTATTTTTGGTCCTCATCTGTCCACAACTCTTGACTCTTCACTCACTGCCTTTCGGGCTTGTCCCAGTATCTTAATTATCAAACTGCAGACGACAGCAATGGTTCCTTTTTGGAACCTGCATCCTTGCAACCCTGCCATGCCACACCATTGTTGTTGTGGTTCTTCCTGATGGTGGACTCATGAACATGAACATTAGGCCAATGTGAGAGGAGGCCGTCATTACTTAGAAGTTATCTGAGTACTTTATGACCTCGATAATTAATTACAAACGCCTTTTTTCGTGTATGAACTTTGTTGGTCGACCACTTCCTGGGGAGGGTACCAGTGGTCTTGACTTTCCTCCCATTTGTACAAATCTGTCGACTGTGGATTGGTGGAGTCCAAACTCTTTAGAGATGGTTTTTGTAACCTTTTTTTAGCCCTGAATGAGCCATCAACAACTCTTTTTAGTGAGGGTCCTCAGAAACCCTTTTGTCCTGCCATGATACACTTCCAACAAACGTGGGGTGTTGGAAGATCAGGACTTGATAGATCCCTGTCTTTAATAAAACAGGTGCCCACTCAAAGAGCCCCACTCACACTGATTGTCCATCCCATTGATTGAAACACTGATCGAATTTCACCTTCAATTAACTGCTAATCTAGAGTTCACATACTTTTGTCACACACTAATATGTAAATTGGATTTTTCCCTAATAAATAAATGACCAGTAATTAAAAAACATTTTTATTGGGTTCATAAACTTTCAAGCACCACAGTAATGTGGCAGTAGTGCAATGCACTTGTTAACTAAAACGTAACGACACTGGGGCCTATGCCTGACCTCCTCTATAGGGGGTCTTGAGGACATTTTTGTAGAGGTAAATTTGTATTCAGGCAATTTGGTACAACACTAGTTTTCCTAGACCTTTTGTGTGCAGCAAAGCTTGTCAGCAAAAAATCCTAACCTAAAATGACGCGCAATGCAAATTCACTGTCCGTGTAATTTTCTAATGATTTAATTTTCAGACCTAATTTAAGCGTTCTTATCGGCCACATTTTCAGTATAAGCTGAATGCCCACTCATATTAGCAAAAAATCAGTCAGACTCAACATACCACTGTCCCTAACTTTATCCAGTTACACATAGTTAAATCAAATGGGTACTCCTCCCTCTCTGTCTCCACCATCTCTCCTTCTTCTGATAGTAACAAAAATATTTAGAGTAGGTAGCATCATTGTTAGACATATCGATAACCTCTTGTTACACATATTCAGTAACTCCTACGTTGCTTCACTACTTTTGTCATTTGGTCATCAACATACACTTACACTGAGGCACTTGGATTGTAGGACCAGAATTTGACGTAAACAACATGAAAGTGCATGGAATCCAGCCTGCCTTATTAATATTTTTCTCCACAGCCTATCTGAAATTGTGCGGATTATTTACATGTCCACCTCTTTATGCCCACAGTGTACCTACCCGTCTCCAAATGGCTACTTCCACCACCACCCGTATAACGTATCATGTCACAAAGCTCAAAGTCATCTTAAACTGTTTCTGAACATGACAGGTGAGTACACTGTATCGGCCTCCAACAGTCACCAGATCTCAACTCAATCCGTAGAGCACTTTTAGGCTGTGGTGGAACCGGTAGCTTTACATTGTGGATGTGCAGCTGAAATCTGAAGCAAGTCGTGATGCTATTATACAAGATAGACCAAAAAATCTGACTAATGGTCCATCACAAAGTAGAGGGAACAGTCATTTTTCCTTTTAATCTCTAAAGACAAATTGAACAAAACAACGGGCCAACAAAGGATTGAGGATGAATAAATGAATAGAAGAAAATGAAGAAAGATGTTGCTATAACGAACTGCCCTAATTCTATCAGCGTAGCCCAGTGGGCCTTTGATTGACCATCTCAATATTTTGGGAAAAAAAACACTTTTCTCTTGTCCTCCTTGTCTCATTGTCCATCAGTTTCCTCTTTCTCTGCCACACACACACACCACACACCCACACCACACCAATTAATTAATACCTTTTAACTTTCCCTTCTTAGTATCACATTCTCTGTTCTGCCGTTAAATGAAAAAGAGTAATGGATGGACCATCTTTGCGCAAATATTCTGATGGGGAGGTGGACGAATTATGCAAACCAAGGACAACTAGCAATTCCTTCATTAGACAGGTAAGCTGTAGGTTGGAGAGAGGCGGATTAGGGAGCAAGCCCAAATAAGCAACTACACTTTAACCAAGCTCAAAAAAAAAACCGCAAGCCAGACTATACCAATATCTGTAAAGCGACTTTACAGAAAAGTGGAGCCTTACTTGGCTTATAATATGCGGACTTGGCAACTGTGGCAACCGTTTTAGAGAAGCGCATGTTGGTCGCGGTTGTCGCAGCGTGTTTAAACCCGCCTCCCTGTTGTCATCACTGAGCGCATTTATATTCGAGTTCCGACCTTCACATCTCTTCCAAACACACTCACTGAAACCCACATTGGCAATGAGCTGTTCGTTGCGCTCATCACGCACTTTCTGGTGATTTGCGGCTGGCCGGAGCTGGGTCACATTGGGTCATATACAGGCAAGTATGGTCACTTTGGTTAATATACTTCTACAATGCCTTTGGTTATTATTATTTCTGTTCTTACTGTCCCATGCAGCTGTCCTGTCCCTTTGCTTTCTGACCATGCTGTTACATAACCTAGACCAGAGTGAAATGTTATGCTGTTAGACTTACATGGCCCTATGCGCATTTAGTGCTGTTATTAATTCAGTGTTCTAATAAGCATCTATGACTTTGGCAGCGGGATCATTGGATCAGAAGCACTGGGCAGATGAGTATCATGAGTGTGGTGGTAGGAAACAGTCCCCCATCGACATCCAGCGGCGCCAAGTGCGCTTCAATCCGCGCATGCTGCAGCTCGAGCTTACCGGTTACGGAGAGAAGAGCGGGAACTTCCTCATGATCAACAATGGACACTCAGGTTAACTGTTCTTACCTCACTCTTAGGTTGTGTAGTATCCTATTGCACATTAGCTTTCTAAAGATTTACAGCCCCAAATCTGTATGAAGATGGAAAAAAAAACTTCCTTACATTGACTTTTATTTCATTGCAGACAGTATGAACCCAATATAGTGCATGTTTTTTTTTCTGGTCAACCTCATGCTTGTTAATAGTCATAACTAATGGCATGTCAGGCCTGCAACACTAAAAGAAGTTGGAAAGATGGAGAAATGTATTGATTCTGTGATGCAAACAGGTGATTATAATCATGAAAACAAAAACAGTATCTATGAAAGGCTTTGAGGAACAAAGATGGGCAGAGGATCTCCAGTTTTTCAACAAATGCGTGAGGCAATAATTGAAATATTGGAAGGGGTTTACATATTTCTTCCTCTATAGTGCATAATATAAACTTCCAAGTAATCTTGAGGAATTTTCATGTTCAGTCATAAATTGCAAGGCCCAAGCTAAACCTGATCCCTCAGACGGCCACTTGCATCAAGAACTGTCATTCGTCATAGCTTGCTAGATCCCCATGAGCAAGGGACCTAATTTGGCAACCTATCAAGCACTAACAATGCAAATTACATTCACACAATGCCTCTTAAATGGTTCCTGTTCAAAAAATAAGCCTTTGTTTAGCCATATCCAACAGCGACATCAACTTACCGGGCCGGTGAAATCTAGGATGGCCATCACACAGTAGAAACATGATTGTGTCAGACCCAAGCTGTTTCCTAGATCGTTTTAAGGAAGAAATGCATCTTTTGCTCAAAATCACAGAAGAAAAATAGACCATCCAACTTTAATCAGCTACAAGTCCAAAAAACCAGGCTCTGTCATGGTCATGGGGTTGGGCCAGTATCATTGGCAAAAGGTCATTTCACTTTCTCTGGATGGCACATTAACTGCAGAATTACAACTGCACATTTTCGAGCAACATATGCTGCCTTCAATACGTCATCGTTTTCCAGGGCGTCCATGCCTTTTTCTTAAGACACACACAGCCAATCAGAGGTTAGGACTGAAATACGTAACTCCCTTGCAGTCTTTCTTTGAGAACATTGTTTAAATAACAGTCAATAATTTTCTCACACATTTTTTTTGATAATCTGGAGATCCTCTGCCCATCTTGCTCCTCAGAGACCAGCCTTTCCTAGATGCGCTTGTACCCAAATCATGATTACATGTCAAGTTTCCCCCCCCCCCCAAGTCAAGGCGATTATTTATATAGCTCTTTTTTACAATGTAGCAATTGTTCTCAAAGCAATTACAAGTTTAGATTATCTCCTAATAACTACGTCCATCCCAAATTGAGCAAGCCGAGGCGACAGTTGCAAGGAAAAACTCCCTAGATCACTTGTTTGTATCACCTTTTTGAAATCACATCATTTATTTAGTTTTTTTTTACCTCAATTACTAACCCTAAATTGCCTCCATCCAAACTGTTTTGGAATGTATTGCAGGCCTGAAATGCAAGAACTGATGAATATTAGGAAATTTTAAGATGACCAGACAAAACATGAAATATCTTGAATTGATACTGTCTGCAATTAAATAAATGTCAAAAGACCTGTCTGGACTTTTGGGGCCAGCTTACATATATTCCCAGTCAACCCACTATTACGTCGCCGTGATATTCCTACCTATTTTTTAACCCTTACATGCATAAGTGGGTCTAAAATGACCCAGTGATGTAATTTTTTTGCAATATCTTTAAACTAAACGGTTATTATAATTTTATATTTTAGGTATTCCTCAAAAACATGTTGTTGATATCATGTAATTTAAAGATTTCATTTAATTTTTACTGATTAAAAAAATATATTAGTTTTTGTATTACTACCCCACTCTCCCTTAATTGGGACAAAATGACCCGCATGTGCTTATAATGGAACTTCATGCGAACATTATCACCATTGAAGCGATTACTAGGTGTGGAGTGAGACAACACAGCCACAGGAAAGAAGCAGATGGGGGAAACCAAACAAAAAGAGGTGTCAGAGAACACAATGTCAGTAACAGGTGTGGAGAAATGCAATATACTTGTGTGCAATGAGTCAGAAACAGGTTGTTTGACCCAACTGTATACAGTGAAGAGTCAAGAATGCAAAATACACAAACAATCAACACATTTTGTATGGAAGATAAACTTGTCTCTTGTCCTCCTTGTCTCGTCATCAGTTCCAGTCCTCTTTAGCACACGCACACTGTTCTGTAAAATTAATTTCATCAGCTCATGTTAAAATGTGAATGTGTTAAATGTTTTCAGAAGGTTAAAGTGAAAAAAAAAATGAATTTTAAGCATGAAAGAATTAATGTGTCGACCAAAACATAATACAAAAGAATTATTCTGTTTTGTAGAAATGAAATGATTGTAGAAATATAAAGACATATATAAAAGTATAGATGTATAAAGGTGCTACAAGAAAATAAAAAAACTATAAAATATGAAGCAGGGAAATATAAAGTTAAGGTGCCTAATAAGTTAGGTACAGTTTGACTATTCTGTGCTTATAGTTTAATGATAAATATACAGTGGTGCCTGAAAGTTTGTGAACCCTTTACAATTTTTTATATTTCTGCATAAATATGACCTAAAAGATCATCACATTTTCATACAAGTCCTAAGAGTTAAGAGAACCCAATTAAATATATATTATACATGGCCATATTTTTTGTTTATTGAGGAATATGATTCAACATTACATGTGGCAAAAGTATGGGAACCTTTGCTTTCAGTATCAGGTGTGACCCCCTTGTTCAGCAATAACTGTAGCTACATATTTCCAGTTGATCAGTCTTGCACATCGCCTTTGAGGAATTTCAGCCCAATCCACCTTACAGAACAGCTTTAACAGTGGGATGTTGGTGGGTTTCTTCACAAGAACTGCTTCCACAACAATTCTAGTGGATTAAGGTCACCTTGGTCTTTCCCAAACAATCATTTCGTTCTTCATTAAATGGGGCCTGGATAAAGGTCTAGAGACATTTGAGCATGAGTGTTTGCACAACATAAACCTCATTCAGCCTCCTCCAGTTTCTATTTGATACACTGATATCAAGTTCTGATCTTTAACAGTGGTTTCCACTGAAGACAGCAAACAACAGATATCGAGACAAGAACGAGCAGGGTACTGATGATGCCATTTTTAAACTTTGTATCTTGTTTCAAACATTTTTTAACATTATAAACCAGTGATTCTTAAGTTTTTTTTTATTATCAGTTTTTAGTGTGGGGTAGGGACTCCAGCAAAAACCTTAATTACTGTAGCTAATTAATGCTACACCTACGCCTAACCCTCACCTTAACCTCAGTAACCTAAAGGAAAATTGCTCCCCACAATGTAATATAAACATGAACCCCCCAAACACAAAGGCTTACAAACACTAGTTAGTTACAAACACTTATTAGTTTAGATAAATTCGTTTCATTCCTACATTTATCATCTACGCCGCCCAAGGAGGTTGGGTCCCTTTTTGAGTCTTGGTCCTCCCAAGGTTTCTTCCTCATAACACTTGGGGAGTTTTTCCTTGCCACTGTCGCCCTAGGCTTGCTCAGTTTGGGATTGGATGTAGATATTAGGAGATAATGTAAAATTGTGAAGTTGCTTTGAGACAATGCTCCACTGTAAAAAGCGCTATATAAATAAATCTGACTTGACTTGACTAGTGGCTTATTAAAACCTTAATCAAGTTCTCAAATTTCAAGTTTTTTATCAAGTGTACAAAAGTCATTGATAATTGTGCATTGAAATGCTTTTTTGTGAGGCCTGGGTCCTCTACAACTTGTACAATGTATGAAGATAAAGCATCAAAAATGTAAACATAAGAATATTAAAATAGAAAAATAAAAATAAATACAAATATATACAAATACAAATATAAGATGAGTGAAGAAACCTTATTTTTTTGTACATTGTTTGTTTAGTCTTTTCCTGGATAAAATGTACCTAGCTTGACATGCCCACATTTTGTTACCGACTGAACTAATATTTTCTCCTCACTTTCTTCTCAGAGTTTGTTGCAGTAACTGACTTACATGCCAAAGCCAAACACTAAATTATGAGTTATTGATTCTGCTAGGAAACAAAAGACTAGAGACAACATGACTTGATGTCCTGACATTTTTCAATAGAATTTGCTGGTGTAATTTAAAATTCATTGTTCCATTAATGATGGCAATATATAACAAAGTGGTCTAAACCGTGATATTACCACCACCACATTTCACAGGTGGGATAATGTTATGCTAGAATGCTGTGTTTTTTCTTTCTCCAGACGTAATGCTTTTCATTTAAATTAGAAAGTTCAATTTTGGTCTCATTTGTCCATGGAACATTTTTTCCAATAGCCTTCTGGTGTGTCCCATATCCACATAACTGGCATCAATGGTCTTTTGGAGAACATTGGCTTTGCAACCCTGCCATGCACAGAGTAGTTGTTCAGTGTTCTCCCAATGGTAAACTCATGAACTTTAACATTTTTTTTCTAGAAGTTACGCTGTTTTCCATTCTGTCTTGCATGTCTTGCTCTTGGAGTGATCTTTGTTGATTGACTGCTCCTGTGAAGGCTAACAATGGTCTTGAATTTCCCCAGTTTGTGCACGATCTGACATGTTTCTGATATTCTCAGAAATCTCCTTTCGTTGTGCCATGATACACTTCCACAAATGTGCTGTGAGGAGGAGACTTTGATAGATCCCTGTTCTTTCAATGAAACAGGGTGTCCACTCACACCTACAGTAACTCTCATCCCACTGACTTATAACACCTGACTCTAATTTCACCTTCAAATTAACTGCTAGTCCTTCAGGCGCACATACTTTTCTCACTCACAGATATGTAATATTGGGTCATTTTTCTCCATAAATAAATGACCAAGTATAATATTTTGTCCCATTAGTTCAATTGGGCTCTCTCAATCCATTTTCATGGCTTGTGTGAAAAACATATGATGTTTTAGGTCATATTTATGTAAAAATACAGAACATTTCAAAGGGTTCACAAACCTTCAAGCACCACTGTAAGTATTCTCATCTCACCTAAATTTCTTCTTGTGGTACTGATATAAATATGCATTCATAAAAACTCACTCACTAATTTTCCATACGGACTTAATCCAATTTAGGCCTAACTGGCAGCCTAGGGCACAAACAGCAGGACAGGGTGCCAGTCTGTTGTAGGGCACACGTGCACACACACATACACTCACACCGGTACACTGTAGAGAAGACAGCTAGCCTAACGCAGTTCTTTATATGGGAGGTTACTGGAGGAAACCCACACAGAAAAGGGGACAACATGCAAACTCCTGCAATCACGAAAACTTTCATGAGATTGCATTTTAATATTAAACCAATGTAGGATTTTTTAGGATCATATTTTAACCCAGATTTTCTTGTTTAGACATAATCATGGACAGGATGGCAGTCCATAACATGTCTGGATAGGGGTTGCTGTGGTATCTCTGTTGAATGAGCCACTGATCGACATAGCCAGTCCTGTATGCATGTGACAATTGACCTGTCCTGAAGGCATTGACAGGGCTCAAACCTAGGTCTCTGTGGGTCCTTGACTATGTGCTCTATGTGAATTATGAATAAAATTATAGCTAAAACGACTGGTGTGGCCACAAATACATATGTGATCTGTAATACTGCAGATACACTGTTTGTACAAAAACACTGATTTTGAACTCCTTGCTGGGTCCAAAACCTTATAGTGCTTTTGGTTCTGCATGATTAAGTAAAAAAAACAAGAGAATGAAAAGGTACATGCTGCTGCTGTGTTGATAATGAATGTGAATAATACAAAGCTATTTATCAAACCATGAACTCAATAATGTATAAATGGGGCCTGGATAAAGGTCTAGAGACATTTGAGCATGAGTGTTTGCACAACATAAACCCCATTCAGCCTCCTCCAGTTTCTATTTGATACACCGATATCAAGTTCTGATCTTTAACAGTGGTTTCCACTGAAGACAGCAAACAACAGACATCGAGGCAAGAACAAGCAGGGTACTGATGATGCCATTTTTAAACTTTGTATTTTGTTTCAAACGTTTTTTAACATTATAAACCAGTGATTCTAAAGTGTTTTTTTATTGTCTGGGGCCTAATGGGCCACAACACTAGACCGAACTGAACAAAAGCATGTCTTGTGGTAGTACAAGTGCAGACCTCACATAAGTTCCATGACACAGGTAGCAAGCAGCTCACAGGCTACAGCAGGTGTAAAGGAAGATGTTTTAATTACAGAGGGTTGCCAAATAAATGTAAAAGTGTGACATCAGTTTTTAGTATGGGGTAGGGACTCCATGGGAACGTCAATGTTAGCAAAAACCATTATTACTGTAGCTAATTAATGCTACACCTACGCCTAACCCTCACCTTAACCTCAGTAACCTAAAGGAAAATTGCTCCCCACAATGTAATATAAACATGAACCCCCCAAACACAAAGGCTTACAAACACTAGTGGCTTATTAAAACCTTAATCAAGTTCTCAAGTTTCAAGTTTTTTATCAAGTGTACAAAAGTCATTTACAGTTGTGCATTGAAATGCTTTTTGTCACACCTGGGTCCTCTAAAACTTGTATAGTGGATGAAGACAAAGCATCAAAAATGTACACTTAAAAATATATATATATAAAAAAAAAAGTAAAATATAAAAATAATTACAAATATATACTAATATAAATATAATGATGAGTGAAGAAACTTTATTTTATTGTACATTGTTTTTATAGTCTTCTTCTGGACGAATGTACCTAACCGATTAAACTAATATTTTCTCCTCACTTTCTTCTCAGAGTTTGTTGCAGTAACTGAGTTACATTCCAAATCCGAACACTAAATTATGAGTTATTGATTCTGCTAAGAAACAAAAGACAAGATGGATTAATTTTCCAGATCAGCTCTGTGCTGGCACAGGAGGGTCTGACATAAAAATGGCAGCGGTTGCACTGCACACTAGGAAAATCTTACCTACAAATATGTGTCTCCCTTTATGATGTAAAATCTTCTGTCAGTCTGTCCCTCACCTTAGACCCAACCTGATTTTCAGAAATTCAAAATACTCCTGCAAGTAGTTTAGTCATTACTCATTATGTAATTGTTATTCTACATAATTTTACACATACAACTTTTTACTTTCTATGAAAAAATATACTAATTTTGTTCCTGGAGACTTGTCGAGAACCGAACAGATTTTTCAAATAAGGAATAATGTACATTGAATTTATTCGTTCCAGATCCCCAGATAATCCACACTGTATAAAGCATTATATGCATTAATATTGTACAGGTGCTCCCTGATTTACCATGGAGATATGTTCCGACAAATCCCTCATAAGCTAAATGTATCATGAACTGAGGAGTTTAACGAGTGTTTGCTATACTGTATCATATCTATCAATGATAAGTAAGTTATTGTTTAAAACACTTACATTAACGTACAGTTGGCCAAAATCATTAAAACAAAGCTTATTTTATAATAAAGTGTTGAAAAATCTCATATAATTTAGTAAGTAATGGATTGAAAGTTAAAGCAAAACACTTACTTTATTGGTGAACTCCGGGCCCTAGCATAGCTGCTAATCTAGCGGCTGCCTGTGTTTCTTTTCGTTTGGCTCTTATACTATTCTGACCCATGGAGACTTATTTGCAATAAGAATACAGCACTGATACAGTAAAAAAAAGAAAAACACAACAAACAAAGCGGAGATCTTCACCAAGCGAGATCTACTGTCTATTGAATCACTGTGTACTGACTCATGAATCTTGCATCATGAATTGTGAATCGAGTTTTGGCTAAAACGGGTCACATGGCTCGACTCATACATGTTTAAGCAAGTGTGCCGAGTACCGAGCAAACGACGAGAACCGAGACAAATTTTTCTAGTCAAAATGCGTCGAAAACTGAATTAAACTAGAACTGAGGTACCACTGTATATATTATTCATTCTCAAAAACTGTAGGTTTGTTAACAGTAATTTATGTTAAATCTTTAATTCAAATGAATAATCTTTAAATTTGGATCTCTGACTAATACCGTATTTTTCGGACCATAAGGCACACTTAAAATCCTTTCATTTTCTCAAAAATCGACAGTGCGCCTTAAAATGCGGTGCGTCTAATGTATGAATTAATTCTGGTTGAGCTTTCTGACCTAGAACCGATTGTAGATGGTACACGGCGCTCATAAATCTGTCAAAATGTTTTAGCACGGCCTTGGTAAGTTACGAAGCTTGAGGCAACTGTAGTGCGCAGCATCGCGGAGTAATACGGTATGTGCTTCAGCATTAGGGTACGTGCATTCATTCATTTATTTTCAAAGCGGATTTCAAACACAACGCTATCGGTCACGCAGTACAACATGGTCATAGAGCAGCTGCGAGAGAATTCAACATTAACGAATCAATGATACGGAAGTGGAGGAAGCAAGAAGACGTCTTATAATCCGGTGCGCTTTATGGTCCGGAAAATACGGTACCTTTCAACTTGTTCTAGTTTTCATTAAATAATACTAAATGTGACTGGATATATGATCATCCATCTCATTGGCGAATAAGAACAAGTGAGAAATGGAGAGGGAAAAGAACGGGCTTCCTTTGCTTAACTATCCCATAACGGCCTTTTATGTATGTCATTCTCTGAAGTGTTTTTTGGATATATTTGACTCTGTCTGTAGTTTTACTCATTGCCAATTCCCACCTCCTAATGTCCCTAGGCTCAGGACTTGTACATCCTCCCATGAGAAGCAAAAGTCACAGGAAGCCAATCCCTGCCTCTTTTCGACCTGTCAGTCATTGAGAGACCATATGTGCTTATAGCCACTATGACTGATGGGAAATACATGCACAAGATTGTCCTATTTCCCACTCTGAGGCCTCTTTTGCTCGTTGTACTCCTGGCCAGGCCCCATAATACTTGTCTGAATTTGCACCTTTCCTAAATACCTGTGCCAGTATTTCATATATAAGGGCTTTTCTCTTGACTTACTCTATTGCTGTCATTTTCTTTCATCAGTCCAAATCAACCTTCCACCCACCATGATAATATCCAGTGGGTTACCAGATCGCTACACAGCTGTTCAGATGCACCTGCATTGGGGTGGATTGAACCTGGAAGCCAGTGGAGCTGAACATACCATTGATGGCATCCGGTACATGGCAGAAGTGAGTGATATTCCTTCCTTTTTTTCAGCTTTTTAAGTAGGGTAGAGATTACTCGCTGATAAACTATTTTATTTGCGTACATGTTACAGTACAAATAATAAAGAGATTTAGAAGTAACAGTTTATCAATAACAGTCATACTATGCAGTCCTCCTTCAGTGTTTTATTAATATTTCTTTTAAGGGTGAAGGTCAGTGCCTTTACCTCAAACACATTTATATTAATTTATTACATCTGGAATGTGTATACTATCTACATTATTATTATATTATTCTATACTATTTAGTGTTTATATAATTACTATTGTTGATGAAACCTAAAATACATATGTTCGTGAAGAACATTCGTTTAAAAATAAAACCACAATTAAACAAAAAAATGATCAAACTGTATGATGATAGATAAAACAGGTATGCACCCTTTAACAACTGCATTGCGTTTTGTGAATCAGGACTGAAAAGGGACTTTGACTGGACATTACCATAATCCAATTACATCACAGGCTACTGTAATGTACTGCATGTGAATGATACGTAAAAGTGGCAGAGGTAGCGCTGAAAACACAAGTGGAAACATGAAATGTTATACAGATGTTAAACCATTTTTAAATTTATAGAAATTCACTTTTGATTGACGGAAGTCAAAATGCATTGATAGACAGTATTACGAACAACACTGAAGATCAGCCAGATGAAACCGAAGCTCAGTGAGTGAATGTAAAGCATTTTATATAGTTATAGGTTAGATAGAATATACAGGTAGTGGGGGAACAAACAAGAGAGTACTACTTACAATAGGACAGGAACACTTATGAACACCCAGCTTGTTACAAAGATGTAGCAGAAAATCATACACACAAAACAATCTCTAAACACATCAACCAAGTTAGAACAACCTCTAGTCCTATTGTGAGCTAATGAGCAAGCCAGCATATGGCAGGTACACACACACACACACACACACACACACACACACACACACACACACAAAATACTCAAACTCCCGCCTCTGCTCGTGGATCTGCAGTGTTGATAGGCTGTTGAGGTGACCGGCTGTTTACGACCTCAACATCCAGAGTTGAAAGACAGATTTTTATTTCCTTTTATATTTAATTAAAAGATCTGAAAGCTGGAAAGATCTGAGAGAGCAACAGTTCTAAACAGACCTGGAGCGTCTTTTCAATGCACACAACCTCATATGTAAATTAAGAAGAGTATATAAGGGAGCCACACATGTAATTGCAGTATACAAAATATTTAAAAAGTATAGCAGTGTAAGTAAGCCCAAAAGGCTTTTTAGACATGGATACAGTGGTGTTTGAAAGTTTGTGAACCCTTTAATTCTATATTATTCTATATTATTCTATATTATTTTAGAAATATGACCTAAAACATCATCAGATTTTCACACAAGTCTAAAAGTAGATAAAGAGAACCCAGTTAAACAAATGAGAAAACGTGGTCATTATTTATTGAGGAAAATGGTCCAATATTACATATTAGTGAGTGGAAAAAGTATGTGAACCTTTGCTTAAAGCTTGGATTGGATTAAGGTCAGGACTTTGACTTGGCCATTCCAAAACATTAACCTTATTCTTCTTTAACCATTCTGTGGTAGAACGACTTGTGTGCTTAGGATCATTGTTCAGTGTTCTTCTGATGGAGGACTGATGAACATTAACATTAGCCAATGTGAAAGAGGCCTTCAGTTGCTTAGAAGTTACCCTGGGGTCCTTTGTGAACTCGTCAACTATTACACACCTTGCTGTTGGAGTGATCTTTGTTGGTCGACCACTCCTAGGGGGGGTGACAATGGTCTTGAATTTCCTCCTCTTGTGCACAATCTGTCTGACTGTGGATTGGTGGAGTCCAAACTCTTTAGAGATGGTTTTGTAACCTTTTCCAGTCTGATGAGCATCAACAAATCTTTTTTTGACTTTGATAGATCCCTGTTCTTTAAATAAAACAGGGTGCCCACTCACACCTGATTGTCATCCCATTGATTGAAAACACCTGATTCTAATTTCACCTTCAAATTAACTGGGTTCTCTTTATCTACTTTTAGGACTCGTGTGAAAATCTGATGTTTTAGGCCATATTTATGCAGAAATATGAAAATTCTAAAGGGTTCAGAAACTTTCAAGCACCACTGTAGTACACTTTAACAAGTGTAAAAACATTTTATGCTCCACATTGGGCACTAAGTGGTAGGAATGTTTTATGTGTTATGGATGCTGACTCGGGATGTCTGGTCCTCTGGTCTGCACAGAAATGTTAATAACATTCCAGCGTCATGTAGACAGAATCATACTTCTAACTGGTAAGATGAAGATCTTTGTCCACTTCAGCACTATTCTTGTGATTATATGTTGTGAACAGTGGCATGCAAAAGTCTGGGCACGCCTGGGTAAAATTTCTATTACTGTTAGAAAGATGAACTGTATAATTAATACACTAGAGCTCTTGTGCCAAATTGTTAAAACATGACGAAAATGTTCACTTGGAAATCTGTTAAAGTTCATCATTAAACATTACGATACCATGACTAGTGTATTTACTGTAACCAAATCACTACAGGTTACAACAGAACACCATAAATGTTCCTCAAACATTTACAACAAAACATAACTACTAGTACATCATATCATATGAACCAGTAC
Source organism: Ancistrus triradiatus (assembly GCA_025084515.1). Taxonomy (NCBI): domain Eukaryota; kingdom Metazoa; phylum Chordata; class Actinopteri; order Siluriformes; family Loricariidae; genus Ancistrus; species Ancistrus triradiatus. The sequence goes on along the minus strand of JAJAGP010000558.1, from coordinate 279,268 downwards.
ATTGTAGTTGGCTACAGTTGTTAACAGTTGATAAAATTGTAATATTTTTATAATGATTGTATCTAAAAATGATTATGTAGTAACTCCTACGTTTTGGTGTGGTTTTGATATTTCACAGCTTCATGTGGTTCACTACAACTCTGAGAAGTACCAGAGCTTTCATGAGGCCAAAGACAAACCAGACGGTCTGGCAGTGTTGGCCTTCTTTTATGAGGTAAGTTTGTAAGTAGTTAAGCTAAAAAAGAAATGAACTTTTATAAAATGTTATAATGTTATTTTAATAGTATGTTTTTGGTTGTAACACCTTTAAAGATGTAAAAATGCAAAACCACAAGTGGCTCAGACCAACAGTTAAACTCACATTACTTCAATGTAGAAAAATTCACCACTATCACTGGCATTTTTGCCATTCATTCTTCATTGCCCTGCCTTTGAAGTCATCTTTTTTGAGGGAATGAAGAGATTTTACAAAATATGTCCCTACTTTTAGTTTCAATGTCATTACTGCTACCAAAGACCAGGGCTAGGACATGCTTTTACCAAGTCACAAGAATCCACTCACCACTTCTTTATCGAGCTGCAGCTCATGAAATGATCAAGATCGACGATTGGTAGGAGAAACAAGATTATGACAGACCCAAAGAAAGATCCCAAAGAATGACTCACAGAGGACAACTGGCCAAGTCAATGTATAAACCTTCCCCAAATGTGCACACATGCACTGTAAAACATCACTTCCAATTTTCATTTTATGACTTTTCTCTCTTTCTATTCTACCATTATCGTTTTGGTTTTAATATAAAATATAAATAATACAGTTGGTCATGAGACTGCCATCTTGTGGAATCTGGAGTGAAAAAATAATTTGGAAAACATACAAGTGCCAAGCTGCTACTGTTTCCCCTTGAGAAGGCCTTTACGGTGGTACTTGCAAGTTTGTGAACCTTTTTGATTTTTAAGTATTTCTGAATAAATATGATCCAAAACAGCATATGATTTTCACACAAGTCCTAAAAGTAGACAAAGAGAACCCAATTAAACAAAATGCAACAAAGTGTACTGTACTAGCTCATGTGTATATTGAAGTAAATGATCCATTATTACATATATGTGAATGGCAAATGTATGAGAACCTCTAGGATTAGCAGTTAATTTAAAAGTGAAATTAGAGTCAGATGTTTTCGGTCAATGGAATGACAATCAGGTGTGAGCAAGTGCCCTCTTGTATTTAAAGACCAAAGATCTATCAAAGTCTGCTCTTCACAACATGTTTGTGGAAGTGATTCATGTCTCAAACAAAGGAGATTTCTGAGGACCTCAGAAAGAAAAGGTGTTGATGCTCATCAGGCTAGAAAAGGTTACAAAACCATCTTTAAGGATTTTGGACTCCACCTATCCACAGTCAGACAGATTGTATACAAATGGAGGAAATTCAAGACCATTGTTAGCCTCACCAAGAGTGGTTTACATTTACATTTACAGCATTTAGCAGACGCCCTTATCCAGAGCGACTTACAACTGATACAGTCTTACAATCCAAGCAATTGTGGGTTAAGGGCCTTGCTCAAGGACCCAACAGTGGCAGAGGTGGGATTTGAACCCTGGATCTTCTGGTCAATAGTCCAGTACCTTACCCGCTAGGCTACCACAGTCCCATAATTGGGAGTGATTTACCATAATTAATCACTCAAAGAGCATGGCATGTAACTAAAGTCGTCTCTCACATTGGCTAATTTTAATGTTCATTAGTTCACCATCAGGAGAACACTGAACAACAAAGGTGTACATGGCAGGAGAAAAGGATTAAAGAACATTACTGCCTGTCTGAGGTTTGCTAATGATCATATGGACAAAGAAGGCTACATTTTGTGGATGGATGAGACCAAAACAGAATTTTAAAATGAGATAAAAAAAAAAAAATTAATTTTATGTATGGAGAAAGGAAAATACTGTATTCCAGCATAAGAACCTTATTGCATCTGTGAAACATGGTGATTGTTCTGTCATGGTTTGGGCCTGTTGTGCTTCACCTGGGTCACTGCTTGCCATCATTAATGGAACATGTTCTGAATTACACCAGCAAATTCAAAAGGAAAATGTTAGGAAATCTGTTGCTTAACTGAACCTCAAGAGAATGTGGGTCATTCAGCATGACAATCTCCCTAAGCACACATGCTAAGCACAAAAGTGAAGACCAAGTCAAAGTTCTGACCTTAATCCAATAGAAATGTTGTGGAAGGACCAGTAACAAGCAGTTCATGCGAGGAAACCCAGCAACATCCCAGAGATGAAGCTGTTTTGTACACAGGAGTGGGCTAAAATTCCTTCAAGCCCATGTGCAGGACTGGTCAACAGTTACCAGAAAGGCTTTGTTGCCATTATTGTTGCTCAAGTGGGTCACAACAGAAAGCAAAGGATCACATTTTTTTCCACTGACAAAGTAGTGATAAATGACAAAGTATAATAGTTTTGTCTCATTAGTTTAATTGGGGCTCTCTTTATATATTTTATGAACTTGTGTAAATATCTGATGATAATTTAGGTCATATTTATGCAGAAATATAGAAAATTCACAAACTTCCAAACACCACTGTAACTTTCAGTTGCTTGGATTTGACCTTTGAAGACCATGTTATTCGCTCTGGATAATCCAATTTAAGTTTAACATTCATTTAATATGCTTAAATCCCACTGTTACACCTTTGAGGGTACTTAAACTGTACATTGTACTTAAAAAGATCAATAACACTGTGCTTTAAAATAAAACATTCAAAGGGATTTTAATAAACCAACAATAATATATATATAAATAACTGTACAGTAAAGGATCAGGCAGTCTAATAATTGAGGCCATTGATCTAGTCTTTGTATGTTAGTCAAAGTAGATGCTGTTGTAGGTCACTGCTTCAGCACCACTGCCACAGGCATTCTCTACTCTACATGTAGTTCAACTGTAACTCATGGTATCTGCTCCTGCTCAGATAGTGAAGTATTAAGCATTCATTTATCCAAGACCACAAAACTTATTAACATAAAATATAGAACGTATGATATGGGCAAAATTGTTTAACTGGTTGATTTTGATGTGTGAATTTGCTTGTATCTAGGATGGCCATTTTGAGAACACATACTACAGCGAATTCATCAGTAACCTGGAAAAAGTCAAATATGCAGGTACCTGCACGACGTAAAAATACAATAGATATTTATTTCCAGCACTCCATTCAGCGCTGATTAACATTGTCTCTGTAACTTGTCTCAGGCCAGTCGATGAATATTTCGGCTCTAAATGTGCGCTCCATGCTCTCAGAGAACCTCTCACATTTCTTCAGGTATGAAGGCTCTCTCACAACGCCACCGTGTTACGAGAGCATTCTGTGGACTGTGTTCGATACTCCCATCACCCTCTCCTACAACCAGGTTCAAACAACACTCCCTTGATTTTCAACTTAATCTTTAGTTGCATCTGTATCTCATTTTGTGAGTTAATGTTTCCCTGCCCTGTGAAAAGAACAGATGACCTACTTATAGGTCCTATATAATACAAAAGGAAAATCAGTTCTAATGGAAGCCTAAGGGCAGTTGTTCTGTCAACAATATTAATATTAAAATACATACTGCATGTCCTCAGGTAAAAATACAGCTCATCTTACCAAAGGATGTACTTTGGTACTGAATCCCACAGAAAAAACAAAACAATAAACAAACAGAAATCACCCCAAATTCTTCAGACCATAGATATTTACAAAGGATTGTGAATTATTTAAACCCAAAGCATTAACTGAGATTGTAATGTATCATAATTGTAAAATTGTATAATAAGTTAAATATATGTAAAATTATAATTCATAGGGTTTCTATTACGAGGTAGCTGACACAAATTTGGATCCCAAAATTTTAACTTATGAAAATAATATTTCAGTAATACATTTTTCAAAAATTAAGAGTTTTAGTCCTGATTTAAGCCACTTGCATGCATTTTGGACCAAGAAATTAGACTGCACTTCTGGTCCCAGGATCAAATGATGAGTAATTTAAATAGCTGAACACATATTTTGTGCAAATAAGTAAACTTTTTTGTGTGTTTTAATAAAAAATATGATTTTATGTGTGTACAACTGTTCAAAATGGTTTTGGTAGCCATATACTGGCTAGCTGTTTTGATGATAAATAATCAAATAAAAATGTTATGCTTAAAATTAGCTAAAGTTTTCAACTCCATAACAGTCACTAAAACATCTGGTAATGTCTAGGTGGACAAAAACATTTCCTAATGGTATACAAATGCAAAATGAAAACTGGCTGTACTTAGATATAGTAAAATATACATTCAAACAAGATTTTGGGAAAACAGCTGTACAATTTTAAATTGTTTTCTACTCTGACTCTGAAATTCCATATACTCTATATTCCATATAAGGTGTATCTCTGAATTCTGACCATGTCTGTGTTGGGTTCTAGCAGGTTTCCTTCTTTCCCAAGCACATGGGAAGCATACTATTTTTTATGTAGATATAATAGTAACATAACCTAAATAACATAACATAAATAGTCTTCTATTATAATCAAGATTCGAGTACATGACTGTTCTGTTCTGTTCTGCACTACAGGGAAACATTGAAATAATTCATAGTAATTCTTCATACACTATGTGAAATACTATGGAGTATTTCCATGACACTCTTTTTTTGAACAAATACGTAATGGCTGCCCTTGCAGATTAGGAGGCTGGAGAGCACTCTTATGGACAACGAAAACAAGACCCTGTGGAATGACTACCGCATGGCACAGCCTCTCAACGATAGAATAGTTGAGTCGTCCTTCCTCCCTCGCCTGGGAAAAGGCAGTATGTACACCATTTCCTGTTTCTTAGCACCTACTTGATACATTCCATCCAGCTTTGCTTAATGCTTATGCTTCTTTTTTGTCAGCATTTTGCAGGCAGGAGGAGATTGAGGCAAAGCTATTAAATATCGAAAGCATGATTGCATCTCTTGGAAAACATATGTACTCAGGTATCATTTAGAGTCCATTGATTTTTAAATATTTTCTCTAAACTCACTCATTGTGGAAGTCACTGAGGCAAGTCTTTTGTATTACATGTTTTGTATTATGTTTCAATCCCTGTTCATAATAATCACCTACAGTGGGGCAAAAAAGTATTTAGTCAGTCACTGATTGTGCAAGTTCT
>JAJAGP010000558.1:240800-273977 GCA_025084515.1 Ancistrus triradiatus | reverse complement strand
GTCTCAGGGGGAGGATTGATAAAGCTCTCATCAGTATAAAATCATATTTTGGGGGAGAAAATAATCACATTAAAGTCTAGATTAAGTGATTATCCCTCTAAGCCTCATAAATGCACTAAGCACTGAAGCCGGCCCTCAGGGTGCAGTCGAGACCTTGTTCCTCATTCAGTGAGCTCTCCCTGGGGAAGAGAACTGGCCGAGTCCCTGGATTGGACTGATCTATTTTATTTATTCATTTTTTTAAATCTGTGTAATCCACTGGACACTGGCCAATTTGAACAACCTCCATTAGTGTAATTATTTTTTTGTGTACTTGTTAATATAAAGACCCTTTTTGCCCTTTGGAAATTGGTTTCATTTACTGTATAAAGCTATAAAGGTCATTGAATATTATTTTAACTTGTAGAGAATTACACATTTTTCTGCAGTTACATTTGTTTAATTGTTTATATCCCTTTAATTATTTTATAATGTTACCAAGAAGAAGCAAAGGAGCTTTTATAATTTGACCTTGTTTCTTTTCACTCTAAGCCCTTAATTAACCATGTAATAATATGTGATAATGCAATTACATTTGGCGCATTAAGTTCATCCTTCCACATGACGGTTCATGTTGCAGCATTTTCAAACCTCCAGTGATTCCTAATTCTAATTCAAACAGCTTTGCATTACAACATGTCAGCACAAACGTGCCGAAACATTTCATTTTGAGCCTGTCGATGACGAAGGGGATCAGAAACCCGATGCATTTAGAGTCTGAATATGACACAGGTTGACTGTCTTTGAATTTGGTCATTAAGCGATGTGGTTTTTTTTATTATTATTATTTTTTTTTTAAGGTTTCGGGTTTTTGTTTGCGTCTGTCTTTCTGTCTGTCTGTCTGTCTGTCTGTCTGTCTGTCTGTCTGTCTGCACAGGCAGTTTATCTCGACACACAATCTTTGTGATGATGGTGAGAAATGACAAGCTTCCTCTCACATCATCTCCTGTTTCTAATGTCATATTACTCACCTAAAAGGTTTCTGTGTTTATTAATTAATAATGGCTTGTCCGAGTGATTCAGGCCAGCTGTTTAATTTACAGCAACACATTTGTATATGTGTTCTAAACACACAGAAAATAGTCCGTGTAAACACAGTTAGGTCCCGGGAATCCCTCCTAGGCTCGGATGCTCCTCAGTGCCGGTGTCTGTATAAATAAGAGGTGCTGGTGCAGTTACTAGAATTACCTCTTGTTTTATATTTACCTACGCCTATCATTTTTTATTGATTTCTTTCACCTCGTTGCTCTCATTATCTCACTAGACTTTAAAAGTATTTTCATTAAAGCAGACATACCAGAGCTTTTACAAACCATGTCTGTGTGACCACAACAAAGAATTGCGAATAATCATTCATATTTTTATTGTAACTGCATTTTAGGTATATGATGATAATATTTAATATAAAACCATTCACAGCCTCCTTGTGGTATCACTACAGCTCACTAGGAGCTGCTTTTCAGACAGTACTGCATTATAAAACCAAAGACAGTGTTGAAAAGATTATTTTAGCATTGTACAATTAACACTACTACTATGACAAAGCTTGCCCAGGTTGTTCAGTTCTCCCTGACATTGATACAAATGCAAATCAACATCTCGGTTGTTGTCTATGTGGAAATTGAAATAATACGATGTGAAGCCTCAGATGTAGACGAGTCACCAGCTGAGCTTACCGTCACGCTTTCTGCCCTCAGTTTTGGCCCTTTAGCAGCACCCACAGACGATTTGCCAACAGTGACATTTCGTATCACATCCAGACAACCCAGATCAGATTCTTTAAAAGCCTGAAAACTCTCGCATTGACCCTTTGTAATTAAAAATTAGCAGGCCATTATGAGGACATTTCATACATCTTTGTTGACATGATAAGGCACACTGTGTCCATGCTTCGATGTTAAGACCAGTTGCTCGTCACAGGAAAAATGTCACTGCTCCTGCTTGTTGCAAAGTATTTTGAATAAACAAGAAAGGGTCTGTTATAAAGAGAGTTTCAAATGTCAAGGTTCCTGATATTTTCCAATTATGTTAACTAAAATATTACCAAGATCCACTTTAGCAAGAGTGTTAACTGCCTCTTCCGCGCCAGCTCTGAGCTCAGATAAGGGTATACATGCGCTGAGAAATCAGATTACTCAGCCAAAATCCAGCTCTCTCTCTCGGGTTTTCTAATCCGATTTCTAGGACTTACTCTGATCAGAGATATCTGGGTATATGATCAGGAGATATGGTGGTTATATGACCACGAATAATCAGGTAACTGCAGAAATCCATTTATGATTAAAATGTGATTTTACTTTGTGGGGCCATGTTGCTCGTCCTCAAAAGGAAATGTGCTTTTTTTAAAAACAAAAACTGTAAATTTATTTTGAAAAACCAAAAGAGCCAAAATGTTTGCTTTTTTGTTACTGTGCTTCATTTTAAAGTTGGGGTTAGGTGTAGCTGTAGAATAAATGAACTACAGTAATCGCCATGTCAATGGAAATTCCCCTAAACATATGTTTACCATTTCTATGTTTACCCAGTCGCTATTGTGTCCAAATCCTAGTGTTTTTATTTGTGTGTATTGGTAAATCTTTGCGTGGCATGAAGGAACTGGATGCCTAAAGTTCCTTCAGGATCAGTAGTGAGTGTCTGTCTGTCTAGTTATGTCTGTCATCTTCCCACCTACTGATCGATCCATCTATCCATCCAGACTGTTTGTGTGGGTGAGCTGGTATTGACAAGAGGTTTATACATGATTGCAAAGTGTTTATATAAACACAGGAAAAGTCTGTGTATGTGTTGATGTGAAGGTTGGTGTGTTTCTCAGGAAACCAACAGCAAAGACATATTGCGTAGCTCAGAAAACACTGGCACACGTTCAAACGGACACATCGCCCTGAAGGAAGAGGAGAAAAAACAGACTGCCAATAAGAAGGTGCCAATCAAAATGACCCATTTGACGCAAGCCGGAGGCGTGAAAGACCTCATCCACAAGTTCACACCCATCAATTCCCCATCAGACTTGCACACCAGCAAAGATCAGAGCAAGACCGAGGCCAAAAGTAGCCCGGATAAATTAAATGGCGAAGCAGGAAATACAAAAGACAGCGGAGTTCCTGCTTTAGAAGTAACCCCTCCGTCCGGAGCGTCAAAGAAAGTCTCTGGTGGTCCCAACTCACTCTCTGACTCTAACCCGGTAAGTCCGTGGAGCTTCGCCGTACTGGACCGGACCATCAGCGCTCATGCAGCATGCAAGACTTTGCCATTTTGCACGAGGAATTCCATGCATGACCCGCCATCTCATCACCATTGTCAGCAGATTTCGAATACTGTTGCACTGCTAATCTTCACTTTACTAACCTTGCCTCACCCCCAGCCTTAACGCATCTTGACATGACGCGTGTGTGCCATAATGCAGATTGTACTGCTTTCTGTATTGCACTGATAAGGGTTCAAGTTGGTTTCACTGCATGCCTGCAGGTCTGTTTAAGCTCAACTGTCGAATGTGCATTTTTACTCACGGACAATAGATTGAGGATGGTATTCTGATATGATTTAAACCGATTACTTGACTGATTGTTTTATGCACAGCAAATGCTTCAGCCTATGTAGAACTCCTCATTGCTTCAGTCACGGTCACATGGCGCGTGCATGCTTCTTATTCAGTGCCTGCGTAAGCATGTATGCTTTATTCTGTGCATGTAGGGACATCTTTCATAAGCTCGCTGCTCACCTCTCGAACGTGTGTTCTCACATAAGCAAACTTGTACTAATACACCTGCTGTGATGTGTGTAAATCCTGCAGGATTATCACTTTGACCAAGAGGGAGAACCAGCAAGTCCTGCATCTGAGGGAACACCGACTACCCCTAAACCGACCCAGAGCCCAAAGTATAAGATGTTTTTGGCATCTGATATAACTGGAAATGGTGCCAGCGGACCAGGCGGACCCATTGGAACCAGTGGAAATGGCATGCTTACCAAATCAAATTTAACCCACTGGAAATCGATGGAGTCACTTAGCCCCAGAGACTTTGACACCAAGGTCAGTTATTGGTTCTTGTTTTGTAAATTGAGGTTGAGAGTGCAAGTACTGAGCTTGTTCCACGTGTAATTATTTCTTGTGAGCATCCCAGCACTAACTGCTGGTGAACAGTATTTTTGCGAAAGCCACTGGGTAATTAAGCTGTGTAGTGAATCATTTTAGGCATGCTATTTTTACTAAAGTAAACATGGAATGCGTAGCATCTTGGTCTCACAATAAAAGTCAGATGTTCCATATCTGTTATTATTATACATCATTCTTTACTGTTCAGTTTACATTCTGTGAAACAAGATGTTGCCCGAAATGGACGTTGACCAGACATTACTTTTAGGGTACTGTAATGTAAATATAAAGGGTATTTTCATAAGAGAACCATGTGCAAATGATGCGTAACTGCGTCAGACATGCTTGTGATTGATGAGTGATTGAGACGACTGATACTTTTGTTTGTCGGAAGACAAAAATGCATTGATAAGACAGTACTACGAACAAATAAGCAAATACGAAATGAGTAGCAAATAGCCATTGACACATGAACTGAGTTAGAACAGTCTGTAGTTTAAACAGGAGCGAGCAAGCTCGACCGGTAAGGCAGTGAGCTTTCGAGTGAATGACGGACTGCTGCGCTTTAACTCCCGCCTCTGCTCGTGGATCCAGCAGCGTTGATTGGCTTGTGTGACCAGCTGGGCAGAAGCAAGACATGCTCCACTAGAGTGCAACTAAACAATAATAATATGCTGCCAGTACATAAATAAGCATTTAACATAGGAATCGGTGTATAATATAATATAATGTAATAATTCTCAAGTAAAAGATGGTAATTAGAGGTCAGTACAGTACTCTATTGTCATATGTCGGGAAGTGCTGTACAGCGTTTTTGCCTTTTTGAGTCTGTTTATGGTCACTACATATTCCTATTATAAATTATGATAATTTAAGACCTCGGTTGTTGAAGCGAACAGTCGTTGATTGGTTGGACATTAATACCTGCATATCTTTATTGTAATAAAATAGTTTCTCCATTTTGCTTCCTGTTTTTGTTAGCTTGCTATTTTGTAACCATTCATTGCAAAGCAAAAAGAAATGTTGTTGATCCTCAAATGTTCTAATATACAGAAGGGCGTGATGTAACTGAACGTTCCTTGTTGCTCAAGAGCACAATGGTAGGAGGGGAGTAGGAGGAATAGAAGTAACTGTTGTTTGTTGAGCCCTTCTTTGTTTCACAGCATGACTTTAATACCTCTTTCACAGACCGGGACTATGGGGAATCCTCCCAGAGTCTTTAACAGTCCCTACGCAACCCTCTCACTGGACTATAACCCTCCCAACCGGGTGTCAGAGTACAAGGTATGTTTTAACTCCATGTTTGTAAACTTAATGTTCATTTACTTAGAATAATGTGTAGGAAGTATAGCATGCTTGAAGACAAACATTCTCGTCCAAAAGATCTGGAAAGAGTCATCTACTTACTACAGAAACCAACATAAGAATGAGTTGTTGACGTTAAAGGAGGGGTGGCTATACACAAAAGAGCATAGTCTCCACTGTTAAGTATGATGGTGGATCTGATAGGCTGTGGGTCTGGTTTTAATCTGGCAAGAGAGCTTTCATAAGATACATGGCAACAACATATGAGTTTTTGATGATGTCGTGTAATTTATAAATCTTTTCTTAAGCTGAGAGTGATACATTAATGAATGTCTGTGTGTTAGATGCCATTGTCGGTTTCTCCAAATGCTTCCGAGTTGAATCTGTATACTATGACAAGAAGCACAAGTCCTGTGCCGAATACACGCATACGATATCCTGCTTACGACACTCTTACCAGGAGACGAGAGGTAAGAGCCTTTGATCCGTGTGACTTTTCTAAAATACTAATACTGAAGTGCTAGTGTGTACTTCAGTACTTGATTGAAAATTGACAAATCTTTTATACTGCAGTGAAAATACTGTAAAATAAACTTTAAAAAGGGGTATTCTCTATTCTTACATTATTGGACGACTACACAAAAATGCTATGACTTCTGAAGTAGCTAAATAATTTAGATAAGTAAAAGATTAAATATGCATCTTGTTTACCCCAGACTGCAGGGTGCTACATATCATAAATGAAGATTTTGTTAGTTTTCCAAGTTAGTTGTTTTTGTAGTGCCCATCTAAAGCAACCATTGTTAATCAAGTTGATGTTTTATTAAAAAATTCAATCTTTTTATGATGTGCTTGTGGTATTTTCTAGCAACAAACCACTCAGGCGCACTTCTTACTGAGGAACAATCTGCCAAACAAAAGGGATTACATTGAAGAACTGACCAGACAACTGGATGACTCTCAGAGAGTGAGTAAAAGACTAAACGTACACTTCAACATGATTAGGGCTCAGCAGTTGATAGTTGACGCCTATTGGAGAAAAAAAATGATGAACCGTCTTTAATGCCCGAGGCATTACAGTTAAAATGTAAAAAAGAACGTTCAAATGGGACTTTTTGCTGAGGTGTCTCATGCAGGAAATGTGATACATCTGCTAAACTGTTTGATAGGTTAACACTGGTGATCTTTATTAAACATAAAAAATGACAGTGGACAGAAATGAATCATTATTCACATTTCATGGACACTCTGGATGAAACATGCATTCTGTTCCTATTTGTTACAGAGGAACCAGTTCCTGGAGGCTGAGAGCGTTGAGCTGGAGAAGGAAAGGACTCAAATTCGCTTTGAGATGCGAAATTTGCTGGTAAATAATGAGGATCTGGTGCGAATGAACACACAGCTTCAGGGAGAACTGATGAGAATGAGAGAGGGGATCGTTGAACTCGAGAGCAGCAACAATGTGATGGTGGAGCGATTTAAACAGCTTGAGGTCAGAAACTACCACATTTCTCATGTTATTCAAAAATGTATTCAGAGCTTGTTCACGTCATATGGCTAAAGTTTTGAAACGATGATGCCATGTATGTAATACAGATGGTAGTATGTTCAAACTCCGTGCCGATTGGTGGAATCTCTGTGTCATGAAGGACAGCTGTAATAGTTACTTAATTAGACCAGTACATCAGTCACATGACAGTTCATGGTGTCTGTGTGTTTCACAGGTGGAACTGAAAGAGGCTCGAGAGGTGATGGTAGAAGCAAACACCCAGGAATATGCCTTCAACTTCCTGCAACAGTCACTCAAAAACAAAATACAGGATGCAGAGGTGTGTGTTTATGCAAGTGTTGGTTGTTCCCTAGATATGTCTATAAGCTTAACTGCAATAATCCAACTGTGGAATGTTGTTATTGTGGAATCATTACTGTATCTGCATTCTTTTCGGAGGAGGAGCACAAGCTGTCCTACTGAATGCCAGCAGTTGTCTGTATAAGTGTATGAATTTGTTGTCTGGATGTACATTCGGATATGCTTGTATCGTTAATGGGGTATTTGAATGCAGTGGTACCTCGGTTCTCGACCACCTCGGAAATCACATTTTGTCTAGAAGAATTTGTCTCAGTTCTCGTCATAGACTCCGCTATGAGAAGTATGGATCGCTCTACCAAACTCTCATTAAACTCCTCGGTTCATGATGCATTTGACTTGAGATGGATTTGTCGGAACGTATCCCCTTCGTGAATCAGGAAGCTCCTGTACAATACAGCTCCATTAATGCATATAATGCCTTACACAGTGTGGGTTTTCTGAGGCCTGGAACGGATTAATTCAATTTACATTATTCCTTATGGATTACATATTCCTTATTTTTTCGTTTTCTGTTGAATGACGAGAACCAAGGTACCACTGTATTTAAGAACAGAATTTGTTGTAACTGGGGCTTGCAGCTCAGAACTTGACTCAAACCTCACCTTAGCAGAAACAGGATACGAACAAGGCTAGCTCAGAAACAGGGACGCTTTAAGGCCTTTTCACACCAAGTCCGATTTTATTTTATTTTTTTTCCCCACACGAAAAAATGCGTCAAGTATTGGGGGAAAAAACAAACACACATTAATGCAGTCCTTCACACCGAGTCCGGTTGTCAGGCAGAACAGCTCAACGTGCATGTAGCAGAGCACAAGAGCTTATAGGACCAGCAACACACTGACTATAAATACATGGATCTTAAAGCAAAGATCTGGTGGAATATGATGGTGGTAAACCTCACAGTGACTGTATGGAACCACTTTCTTTTTATTTAAGTGCATTGTAATCTGTTCATGCCCACAAAAACACAAACTAGATCTTCCTGCACTAATCGCTCGTGTCTTTGTTTTTTAAGTTGTCGATGTGAAAAAGACACAGCGAGACGCATGAAGAGAAGGGAAATTAAAGAAAGCAAAAGTGGACATGGAGTTTTCAGAGTGTTTAGATACAAAAACACGTCAGACTTGGTGTGAAGGTCCCGCTACGTTAAAAATTACTTATAAAAATGGGACTCGGTGTGAAAAGACCTTTAGTTTTGCTTTAGTTGCAACTGTTCGAATTCTAAGGCCCACCATCGCCATTTCTCTGTGCATTGCACCTTCCTGCTGTGGTGAGAGGTGAGGCCCAACTTGCCTGGTTCTCGGAGTGCTGATGTCCAAGTTGGTCCGGTTCTAATGTCATGGGTAGCTCTCCCACAACCACTAAGGCTAAAACCAGTCGCCTCCCAGTTGGGTGTAGATTTTCACTGTGACTTCTTGGTTTTCACCACAGAGTCCAGATTAAGACATTTTGTTGACTGTCTGTATACGTGTGTCCGTGCAGGAAGCTCTGGAGAAGCAGACGCAGCGTGCGCAGGAGCTGGCTGAGAAACTCTGGCTGGCTGAGAGGAACCTGGAGGAGCTCGAGATCGAAAAAGACACTAAGGGAAAGAAAGCAGGGGAGCTCAGAAGCACTGTCGAGAGACTGGAGTCTGAGGTACACACTTTTTATACGCACTTTAGCCATACGTATAGTCTGCACACAGTGGAATGGTGGTATATACCATGTGAGCCGTGTTTTGGATGCGTTTGTAACGATAATGCTTTGTCTAGTTTCTAATTTCTTGCCCCTGTGTTTTGTGTGTGTGTGTGTGTGTGTGTGTGTGTGTGTGTGTGTGTGTTAGTTAGCGGAGGCTCTGCAGCAGGCGTCTCAGTCAACTGCTGATCTGAATCTGCAGCAGAAGCTCAGAATAGATATACAGCTGAGAGTGGAGGAGCTGGAGGAGTGCGTGTTGGAGAAAGACCAGGAGGTCACACGCTTACAGCAGATCATCAGCCGCCTACAGGGAGATGTACGCAAATTTGCGTCCTATCATTTGTTTGGACATAATATTACTGTAGCTAATTCATGCTAGGCCTGATCCTAAGATTAACCTCAGCATTGCAGATATTTGTTTTTGTTTTTTAAAGAAAGTATCTGTTTGAGAAGCAGTGTTTCTTGTGGGGTATGGCAAAATAATCCCCACAAGGTAAAAATGTCAGCTATTTCTAACCTTGTCAGGACATTCAGGCCTCAAAAAGATCAACTTGACCCATACAAACTTTAGACATGCATACACACTACTAAAACATGAGATTCTTCAGCAAGTAGAGAGAAAGACACACAAGTGTACAAGTACTACAGTCTTACATACCAATCAGCTGGCCTAGACTGTGGTGTGGCAGAGCTCTTCACCTATTTAGACAAACAGTGGCAAGATGTGCTCAGTAATGGCACTAAGGGTATGTGCTAAATGAGTAGAGACGCAAGATAAAATGCTGCCTGCCGATTCTACTGTTCTAACCCTCTGTTATACCAATATTCTATTTACATGTCCATTGCTGTGTGCGTAGGTCTCTGATAAGTTGACGGATAAGGAGCATATGCTGGAGCAGGAGATCCAGCTGAGAGAGAAATTTCAGCTGCAGTGTAAACAGGCAGAAAGAGCGCTGGAAGATTTACACATGGAGCTACAGACCATGACACAGAACAGAGAGGATCTCAACAAGCAGCTCAAAGTCACTCAGGTATCTCACACAGACCTTGTACACGTTGGTTTACATTTAATGGTTTGGAAAATGAGGCATTCATTTTATTTGCACCCACCCGAATCACACTCCCACACATTTCCCTGACTGAATAATAGAATTAGAGATTTCTGAATGAACCTTGAACCATACACTCCTCCTGAAAAAATCAGTGCAACACATTTGCAGCAAGCTACATGTTGAAATGAAACAATATAATGATTGAGGAATTAAACGTTTAGGGGCACACCCCTAAAACCTGGTCTGCATCACGTTCCAACGACCAGGGTCATTACCCAAGTGGTCCCTGTAGCTCGGGAGCCATCGGCGAGGTGTCTAAGCAACATGCAGCAACCCTGGTCTTTCAGGCTCAAACCCCTCAGTATCTCTTGATAGAGGGTCTGGAGAACCCAAGGTCGGCATGTTCCGAAGTCTTGTGTTGCGGGGGTGCTCCCAGGCTAAAGGGCCGAGTCTGGTCATGAGGACTGGAATTCTGGCACTCACTATGTCAGTAGTCAATATGAATTACTTCACTCTTTTAAATGTGCAAGTTATCATACAAAAGATGTAAATGTGGTTTTATTTTTTTCAACTAAAGTCTATGTGGGTTACAGGAGAGCGTGATTGATCTGGAAACTGATCTGGAGGAGATGCAGGAGAATGAGCAGAGGTTGATCAACAAACAAAAGAGAGCAGTGGATCAGGTCAGTACACACACACACACACACACACACACACACACACACACACACACACACACACATAGATAAATGAAAAGCAAATATCTATCATCAGTATGCTAACCAGTGTAATCTTGGAACAGATACCAGTACATCTAATAATGAAATACAAATGAATGTCAGTGCAACATAATGGAGTATCAAGCCACACAGAGATGGTACATGGTTCATATATGGAGGAATATAGTGGTTGGTTACTTGTGTTAAGCTTTTTAGAGAGATATGGCAGAAGTTTAACACAGTAAGTGTATCAATGAAGTGTTTTTGACTTGAGTGGTATTTTTGGGCTTGCAGTATGAACAGATGCAGATGAAATTGATCCAGGAGAAAGACCTAAACGACAAGTTGGAGTGTGAGAAAGTGATTCTGGAGAGACAGGTATGGTGGTGTGGTGAGGAAATGTATGTCTGTGCTAATAAGCCTTACCAGAATTGAGAATAGACAAAGGTGTTATTATTAAAATCAGACAAAAACCTATAGTCTGTTTTTATCTGTGGTTAAACATCAGCCCACTTTAAAAGAGCATTTAAAACTTATAATTATTGCCCAGTTGCTGCAGTGTTCTATAGGACTTAATTATGTTCAATTTAAAAATATCAAATTGTAAACAGATACCTTGATATTCTGCTAAACCTTTAGTGGTGCAGTTACCATACTATTTATTGTATAGTTACACCCATGTTTGTATTTTGCTAGATACTAGAGCATATTATTATAAGTAATATTATTAATATTTTATTATTGTGGTCGAATTTTCAGATTCGGGAACTACGTGGCGAAATTGAGGAGCTGCAGAACAACCAAGTTCATGAACATGTGATCACTAAAGCAGAGACCAGAGCTAAAGAACTGGAGAATATGCTGAGAATGGAGGAGAGGTATGTACACGCAGTATTGTATTATGATCATGGCTGTATTTTCGCACAGTATGTCGGGTGTCTGTGTCTGAGGGAGGAAGGAAGATAAAGGGGATCAAAATCCCAAATCACACTTGCGCTTGAACCCAGTATTGTCTGGGAATAACCTAAATGCTGCATTTATTTGAAATGAATTAGGCAGATGTCCCCAGATGGTCATATTTATTTATTCCTGTTAGTAATAGGGACCCCGTATACAGACACGCAAGATTAGACTTATGATTTTATAGCTGTATTATACATTGACAAATATTGACTTACTTCTTCCTAAACATGTGCCTACTTCTGTTTGTGCTTGGCAGAGGTAAAGTGGTTCTGAACAACACCATCAGCAAACTGGAGAGGAAAATAAATGAACTGAGTGAGCAGGTGGAGGAGGAGCGCAAGCTTGGCAATGAACAGAAAGAAGCGGTACGCTTGTACACTGTAGTTGCACTTGTTTATTTATATTTGCCACTAGATGGAGCCATTGTAGTTTAGGTACAGTGCCCTGTCAGTATTTTAATTCCATTGTAAATAACATGTAGAATCAATCAGGCTTTTAACAAACACGATAAAGTCTTAACAGTAATTGAAAATATTAATGGCAAATTTTTATTTAACATTTCTTAATGATGACTCTTATGCAATTACCAGGAAGCAACATGGAGACGTTTGCTTGTCTATTTATACCTACCACTAGATGGTGTAAAACAAGGCGTTTGGAATGCGACACGTGCTATTCTGTGCCAGTTTCAGTGTTGGTCTAGTAGTGTGTATACGATTTTAAAGATTAAATCTTGTATTAGATTAAAGGTGTTTTACAGAAGTGAGGGAATCCACTTTTTGAATCACTATCGCACTTGTTATTGACCATGTAGGTCTTGGGTTTTTAGGTTTTTTTATGGATGGGATGCTCTTGTGGTGTTTATTTTTGTCTTGTGTCATTACCTAGTCAGCTCCAGGTATTTGCACCCTCTAAAGTGAACTTGCACAAACTAAAAATGTAAATTGAATTGTGCTTCAGTAGCATTTGCTCATAAGAATGTCTAGGAGAGCTCTTAATTGTCTCACATGGTTTGATGAGCGTTATTCCTTAGAATGATTTTGCTTCACCTGGTTTCAGTTTGAGATTTCACTAATTAACTGGAAATGAGCTTTTTTTTATAACCATGTTTACCTGCGCCAAAAATATTGCATTGATTGATGTTATGCTATCGATGTTCGTCTAGATGAATCAGCGAATGCGTTCTCTGAAGAGGCAGCTGAATGACGCCGAGGAAGAGGCGAGTCGACGTGAGAGTCAGTTCAGATACACACAGCGGGAGTTATCGGAAGAGAGAGAGTCCAGCTCCAGATTACAGAAACAACTGCTGGATCTGCAGCTCCAGATGAAGTGAGTTATTACACAGCTCCATATGTTTCATACGGGATCATATCGCACTTTGAACTGCAAAACAGTCGGCCTTTGCCTTCAGAACTTCCTTACGCTATAAGTACGTGTTGGCTGCAGCGTTTCGCCTCCCCAGAGGCTCCCAGTGGCCCGGGGGTAGGTTGCTGCTGTGATGACGGTCTCTCCACATTACAATTAGTACGTTCTTAAAAATGAGTCTGAGTTTTTAAACCTTTCTTTGTTTGCGTGAATCACCAAAATGTCGAGGAGACCCCTTCAACTAAGCGTTACTTCCAGCTATCCATTTCTGTCTTGAAACAACGTTTGTTAAAGCAAAGTTCAAGTGCTAAACTTGTTAGAGTAACTAGCACATTAAAGTTTTTAATTTCTCTCTCTCCATTTTTATTTTTCAGGAGAAAGGAGGCAGTTATTATTAGGCATAAGATGGATATGACTGTGACTGAG
This sequence comes from Ancistrus triradiatus, assembly GCA_025084515.1. Taxonomy (NCBI): domain Eukaryota; kingdom Metazoa; phylum Chordata; class Actinopteri; order Siluriformes; family Loricariidae; genus Ancistrus; species Ancistrus triradiatus. The sequence goes on along the minus strand of JAJAGP010000558.1, from coordinate 260,471 downwards.
GAGGTGATTACAGACAAGGAGGAGAAGGAGGAATTCAAACCTGTGGAGGCGGTTTAGGACTGTGAGGGAGAATCTGATATGATGTGGTGAATGTATAGAAAAAGTGAATGTATGACAAATATGACACAACTCGAGTTCAATCTACTACATAGACATGGAAGAATGCTGAAAATTCAGCACAAAAAAACCCACAGACGAAACAAGGGTTTAGTATATTTTTTTAAATAAACAGGCTCTTTTAATAGATATGTGTTTCTAACGATCTATATAGTTGGGAATGTTTGTGGGGTATTTTGGACAGTGTTTTAAGTTCAGAATATAAGCTTACCTATGTCTGCTAAAATGTTGTGCAGGGGGTTATTGGTAAATATATTTCACTGCCAAACTTAGCATACAGTCATCTTTATAAACAATCAGCTTCAGAATTATTGGCCCTCGAAGTAAACATGGTTGAAAAAAAGTTAGGGAGAGTGTTTATAATTAGCTGAATATCAGCCTGAAATAGATGTTTTAAATGAAGTAACTTGTAAGAAAACATAACGTATACGAATGAACATAACATACTAAAGGAATCTGAGTTGTGTAGCTGTTTTTGTACATTTTGAATTATGAAATTCAACTCAGGTTTGTCTGGTTCTGTTAGTGTGTTCCCAGATCTTTCCCATGCTGATGAATGACTATGGGATTGTGGCTTTGGTCAACTATTTATACCACAATGCATCAGGCAGACATGGATGGTTGACATCCTAAACACTTTTTGATAAGGTTTTCAACACCAAATATTTTGTAACTCTGTTCATCACATTTTCACTGCTTGACCACAGTAGTTATGGGTATCATTTCCTGGGCCCTTGTTCACTATTCCCTACATTCTTCGTACCATACTGAGCACTATTAGCCTGTAGGGAACAGAACTGCTAATGGCTAATTCATACACATCTTATACACTTTGCTCATTACTGTGTGACAGGAGGTCACACCAACATACCAGCACGTAACAAGCCCTCATTTCCATCATGTTTGTAGTGTGCGCTTCAGCTAATCAAACACAAAAGCGTTTGCAACCTTTTTAATCCATATTTACCAAGTGTGCCAATATTTCTAAAGCTGTCTGTAGCAATGTGTATGTCACATACACTGTTTATTTTTAACTGTAAAGAGGAAAGTCTTACTATTTAATTTAACTTTTCTTCCTGTTTACTGTCCTGAAGTTGTACATGCTATGTTGTAAATAGGTTTGTGATTATTTTAGCAGATGTTAGTACTAAACATGAGGCTAGGATGTTCATACGCGACTTCAAACTATAAGCCTAAAACTATTTTATAAATGGACTTACAGGGAACTTGAATCTATTTTTTTCCATTGTAATTTAACCCGGTACATGACTAGGGAATGTTAAACAAGGTTAAATGTTGTGTTACTGTTTAAAACAGTGGTTCCCAAAGTGGGGGGCTATTGCGGGCGGCCTCAATGCAAGCCAAATAAATGAGGCGTGTTTGATACATGATGCACGTCACTTGTAATCATTCCACTGTAAAGATTTGTCACTTTATTTAGTTTTGTTCAATTAGAAGTTGCAGTTTTGTACGAATTATAACGTTTAAAAGAAATTCCAGTGGCGTTTGGGAACCACTGGATTCAAAGGAGCATCATGAAGTAATTCTAACAATGCTAATATCATTACAGAGTTAGTGTTATAGAATTATGCAAATGATATCCTGCTAGGTTTTCAATGTTAGCTTTACTTTAGATTACCATTAGCATTTGGCATTACCATGTTTGGGTGACTTTTTACATGTTGTGGTGTAGTGTTGCCAAAAATGCTACAGGTAACAACGATGATACAGAAATGTTTTCCGTAGTCTCTGGTGCCTATATGCAGGGAAATATTGTCCGTCCTTGTGCGCTGATGTAACTGTTTTCACACCAATACAGAATGTTTCCCAGTCGTGCCGGCTGTATAAATTGCTGCTGAAACGCTACTAAACCAAGTAAACTTTCAAAAATGAACTCCCTTTATTCACATGGATCTTGTTGTATATGTTGAACATCAAGGGGCTTTAAATTTCCTGAGACTAAAAATGTTTGATACACATGTGCTGGGGTCTGTACTTTTAAAGTAAGGAAAAGTGAAACTACAAAAAGGCGTCACTATTTTAGTTTTATTTGTTTGTGTTCTCTTTATTCTATTTACTGTTCAGGTCATATTTATGCAGTAATAAATAAAATTCTAAAAGATTCAAAACCCTTGAAGCACTCTTTTATAGTACCTTTGAAATAAAATGAACGGAAACATTGAAAACTAAACTGAAGAAAGCTAAGTCTGAAGAGAAATTTTAATGAGACCAGGAGTCGTCCCCCTACCCGATTACAGTGACACAAAAATGTGACCAAAAGCAATGAAATAATTAACGCACAAGTACATGCAGATGTAACGGAGACGTTGCCATAATGAATCATTTCTCTTTATTCATAAGGAACACAGAACACTCTCATAGTAAACATAGTGAAACGTGCTATACTGTTAGGCTTCATACTCGTGTCTATTATGCTTTCTAATTCATCTCATTAAATATCCTTCTGCATTAAAATATCTACCAATTCACAATGGTTACAAAAGTTTGCACAGAGTGTCCTTGGTCAGTAAGCGATACAGGCACGACATGAGAAATAGTAGCTCAATGTAAACTTTCAAGGCAGGGGATAAATCAAGACATTAAAAATAGTGTGATGCACAGGTGAATAATTAAAGTTGAAATTGAGTTTCTCAGCTTTGTAGAAAGAGAAAAACTTGATTAAATGTGATCACATTGGCAGGCAAACAAACTGTTGACAAAAGGAACAAAACACAGAATGTAAAGCCTTAAGTAAAAGTTTGGACACCTTATGGTCAGTTACATCAGCACTTACCACAACCTCTGCAGGTAACAAATTTACAAATGAACTTTTTGTTTTATTTCTTCTCATTTTACCCTCCTGGTTGAGGTTGTGGATGGTCTGGAGCCTGTACCAGAATTCACATGGCACAGGTGAACATGTATTCTGGATATACCCCAATCCACCAGCTCAGAAGGGGTCGCTGCTGCAGCACCGTGGGACAATCCCAAATCTGTCTGCCTCCTACTCAGACATGACCAGTTGTGTCTGTCTGTCTCACTGCACTGCCACTGTGCCACTCAAGCAACAATAAATGAGGTGTGTGTGAGAGAGAGAGATAGAGAGATATAGATAGATAGATAGATAGATAATGTGTGTATGTGTATGTATATATGTGTGTGTGTGTGTGTGTGTGTGTGTATATATATATATATATATATATATATATATTGTGTGTGTGTGTGTGTGTGTATATATATATGTATGTGTGTGTGTATATGTATATATATATATATAGTGTGTGTGTGTGTATAAAAAGAAACAATGTATTAACTTGTAACATAATGTTTTAAATGTACCTAAATATTAGGGCAGTCAAAATTCATGCATTAATGGCTGCCAATAATATTTCAAGATTTATAATTATTTTAATACAATTGTTTCTTTCACATAAACGACAACCAATAACAGCTTGTACATGCTGGTTCTTATAAACGTACCAAATGAAAAAATATTGAAATGTATCATTCTGGTAATCAAATGTATTTTGAACGGTAAAATATTTGAGCCAAAAATACAAGTAATTGCAGGGAATGCCACAAACGGCGTCATATTGATCGCAATAAAAGTTTTACATCATTTAACAACACTACAAACATGTAATTTTTGAATTTGTCCCACAGGCTCGTTGCTTCTTGTCCTTTACAAATATCCAAACCATTTGACCAGAGGTGTCCAAACATTTCCGTAAGACCATATGTGCACTTCTCAATGTAAATGTATGGCCCAGAGTGACCGTTTGGCACAGATTTTGTGCGTCTGTGTGAAATCCTATCACGGCCAGCTTGAGATGTGTTTTGTTTAACATTTTTGAACAGTAGACTTCAGACATTTTTAACTGACACTCGAAACGCACTCTTAAAGCAGGCACGGGTTAACCAGGGCTATTTCAAGAAGTCACAATAAAGATTGAGCAAGCTTAACAATTATTACAGCAGGCTTAAAAACCAGTAAGGAGTGTTAAACAGTTCAAACTGACTGTCTGCTAAGTATCACACTGGCTACAAAATCCTGTCAATGGTCTACTGAATTCCTAAACCAGGATATCCCATCGTGAGGACATCGTGTTAATCCCTAGGATCGGTCACATCTCATCTTTCCTAAATTCTGAGATTTCATGAGGAGCACAACCTCCACAGGTGTTTTTACATCCAGATTTAAAACCTACACATTTAACCTAGGCTATTGACAGTTCAGAAGCTCGGATGGCTTGATGGTAAAAGCCAGCTGCTGGATCTGGGTTCAAAAACTTTGAGAGACCTGCTGTGTGAAGACCGGGTGTTGTGTTTTTCAGAACCTGTAATGGCAGATGCTCTGTCAGGGTGTACCTCAGCCTGCTTGCTTGCTATTCATAGTTCTTGCATCACCATGCCTCTATGACTAGATCCGTTTATTTTGTCAAAGATTCAAGATGGCTTTCACTAACGTGTTTATCACAGCCTTATGTAAAGCACCTTGATACTTTGGTTCGTGTTAATAATCAACTCTATATTGATTTCTGTTCTGATAACCTTGCAGATGATAAAATTATTTTCCTGTCCATTACAGCCACCTAAAATGCATCGTACGCTGCTTAACTCTTCATATTTTATTAGTTTCTTAGCATTTTATCCCTTCTCTTGGTATGGGTCACAGGGCTAGAAAGTTTCTGCTCCAAAACCTAAGCACCCTATTGTACAGCTCTCTTTTAATTATACTATCATTGTACCTGTGCCTGTGCCTTGAATGGTTTCATGATTTCCTAGCTCTAAATCACCTGCATCCATTTTCAGCCTCATTGTTAAGACTTCTTGGTAGCGGTTCTAGCTAATAGCCTGTGAGTACACGTCCATTTTAAAACTGAGAAACGACTGAACCAGGGAGTCCGTTTGAAAATGTAACATGCAAATGATTGTGGCATGAAATGGCCTTTTGTTACACAGCTGCTAGGTTTTGCTGCGCTTGTTTCGCTTCCCTGTGCTCACTGTTGTGTTGTTTTTGTGTAGGATCCTAACTTGGCTAAAAGCTATTAGCTAGCTACTAAATACACACTTGTGGTGAGCTGACGTTCTCTTTTCTAGGAACTCTTCTTTGGCATATTTTATACAGTTTTACTAAACCTTGTTTTGGGATTAAGTAATCTAGGTTAGACCATGTCTGTGAAAGAATGTTGGCTCCTATAAGCAAAAAATTGTATTAGTGCTTCCATCTGACTGTGCTTGTGAGGGTTTGGGAGATACTAGACAGTAAGCAAACGGTTGGTTCTCATAGTTGACGTGCTGGACGTGGGGTAAATGGGCAGGCATAAAGAACTGAATGACTTTGATGAGGGCCAAATCATAATGGCCATACAGCTGGGTCAGGGCATCTCCAAAACAGCAGGGGTAAGTACAGACAGTGCTTGGGCATCCAAGGCTCATGGACTATAAAGGCTAACCCATTCGGTCAAAAGGATATGTGGGGGTAAAACGGGGCGCTTTACCATGATCCTCACCAGGAGATGGTGTGAGTCGATACAGAAATGCTTAATAAATAATTATAAGGGAGGCAGGTGCATCGAAACAGTTTTTCCCAACATGGTGGATGTAGGAAAAAAGATAAACCGATACTTAATGTGGATTTAAATCTATGCACAATCAATTAGCCAAACCAAAGGACCTAAACAGTTCGTTTTAAAGGTGTACTGCATGGTAGGTGTAATATCTAATTAAATATTTTTAAAATATCTCTGTATATATCGTGAACATAAATAAGCAACGGATCAGCCATAATATTACATAGGTCCCCTGCCTAATATTACATAGGTCCGCCTCATGCCACCAAGGCTCCAGATGTTGGCAGCAGATACTTTAAGTCTTGTCGGTTATGAGGTGGGGCCTCCATGGGTTGGATTTGTTTGTCGAGCAGATCCCACAGATGCTTGACCGGATTGAGATCTTTGTCATGATATTTAAACCATTCCTGAACACTTTTTTTGCTGTGCAGCAGGGCACTTCATTCTACTGAAAGAGGCCGCTGTCATTGAAGAATACTGTTGCCATGAAGGGATGCACTTGGTCTGCAACATTGTTTAGGAAGGTGGTAAATGTCAAAGTAACATCCACATGAATGCCAGGACCAAAGTTATCTCAGCGGAACATAGCCCGGAGCATCAGACTGTCAGCGTTATTCACACCTGTCAGTGGTTTTAATGCCATGACTGATCTGCGTATTGTCATTTAGTATTCTGTAGAAAACCAATCTAAAAGCCTGTTCACTAGAGCTGCTTTTTAAAAATGCATGGGAGTTATTACAAAAATAAAATGCAAAATGTAATCTATGGTGTGAATCCGTTCATAAAGGTGGACTATAGATAGTGGTTATAAGCTGTCGAATATCCTTATCTATGTGTAGTCATGTCTATAATGTGCACAAACTGGCCCCGTACCATTATTTCCTAACCGGTCATGTAAACGCATAAAGTCATATAAAATACTCCTGACGAACTATTGGCTAAACTGTTTGCATGAGGGGGAAAAATACCAACAGCTTGTTAACCTGAAACAATAAAAAGTCGACTACAAAAAAATAATAATAATAATAATTCACACGTGTTAAATGCATTTCAAAAACCGATCCAACTCCCTGCTTTCACAACCAAACGAGCACGTACTGCACTAAGCTGTCGCTCCACATCCGTCCACAAGAGGGCACAATAAGGCGATTTTCAACAGGCACACTTCTTCTCGTTGGCAGGCGCGGCGCTCAGTTTGCTGGTGCCGTCTGCGTTGTGTATGTCGGGTTTGTCGGATTTGTCCACACACTGCTCCATCCTCTTCATCACCAGGTCCAGCAGAGTGACCACGGCTTTGTCGACTGCAGCGCCCGTCGCTGCACTCGTCTCAAAGTACGGGATGCTGGAGGGAACATTGCAGAATCGTTTTAATGAATCGTCGTCATTCAAAGTTTTGACGTGCCACTATTTGAAATAAGCTAAAAATAAGAAAACTAAATAAAACAAAACTTGAGAGGAATCGACTGGGACAAGGCAGTTCAAACAGTTATGCTTTCTTCCCAACACAAGTTTGAATAGTCTTATTGGCTCTGCACAGGCTAACACTGTTCTGGTGAACCATGGGAAATTCCAACCTGTTAAAAACAAAACACCGAAAATAAGTCTGTTTAGTTTTAACAAGCTGAGGATCATTAGATAGAAGTATAAATGGAGTAGAAAATAGATAAATTATGTAGCAGTTCATTTATCATCCACTAGAACTGCAAGTCATTCATTTTCAAGCTTAATCTTAATGTTCAGTGAGTGTGGCTCGGTGGGCAGCACTGCCTCACATCAAGAAGATCCTGAGTGGAGCAGCCTGGGTCCTTTCTGTGTGGAGTTTGCATGTTCTCCCCTTGTCCACATGGGTTTACTTTGGGTACCTTGGTTTCTTCCCATAGTCCTAAGACGTATGTGTTAGGTTAATTGGTGTCTCTTAAAGTTCCCAGAGTGTGTGTGTATGTGCCCTTACAATTAACATTCCAACTTATGTGCACATGTTTGCGTTGTTTGTGCCAGTCTAACGTTAAAGCCTAGTTTTTATTAAAGTACTAAACCATCAGATTTTGTACAGTAGCTGCCCTTAAGATACGTCATCCTACTAAGCTCTCTTCTGACCCTTTCTCCTTCCATAGTCAGCTGCATAATTAGCTGCTAATTAGTATAGTTGGTTGTGCTTCCAGTATGTAAGCCCTCCTTCTCATTTACATTTACAGCATTTAGCAGACGCCCTTATCCAGAGCGACTTGCAACTGATACAGTCTTACAATCCAAGCAATTGTGGGTTAAGGGTCTTGCTCAAGGACCCAACAGTGGCAGCTTGGCTGGTGGGATTTGAACCCTGGACCTTCTGATCCAGAACCTTAACCACTAGGCTACCACAGTTCTCCTATGGCTCCTGTTTGGCTATCATTACATGTATGTTTGTTCTTGCTCCTGTACACAGTTTGTCTGTTCCTGTTTCATGTATTTTACCCTGTTTTGTGGGGTGTACTCTGTTCTTCTTCCTGTACTGTGTGTTTATGTAGTCCTGTGTAGTACTGTGTGTAGCCCTTGTCATAGTTCTAGTCCTGTGCTTTATGTTCCTGTGTTGTCAGCTTGCTGTATCTCTGTGTGTCATTATAGTTAGCCTAACCTATTAGCCTCTGGGTGTTTGCTCTTTGTGTTAGCCTAGCCTGTTAGCATCCACCTGTTTACTCAGTCCTTGTCTGTGGTTTTCCACTTTAGTCTTACATGTGATTATGGGCTAACATCAAGACAAATTATTACAATAAGAAGCTGTAAAGGCTTTATAGCTGTCGTCCAGAAGGACTGACTGACTGGCAACACTAATTCACTGGACTAACAAAACCAATCAAGATGAGCTTCTAACAGAACTACAATATCAAAAGGTAAGCATTGTTGCTTAATATCTTTCTGCTAAATCAGATATAAATGATGTGAGATGGTGATTTATTTTAAAATGCCTGCTTTGTAGTGCATTATCTTTTGTCTTCTGTGCATTTCTACACAGCTGTCTGTAATTCAGTTATAAAATGGTGCATTAGTGTTTTGTGGTGGTGTTGTGCTTTGTTTTGGTTTGTTGCTGCTGTAATTCATGTTTTTGTATAATCACTGTGGGTCACTTTGTAATCAGGATTTACTCACACACAAATCAGCGACGAATATAATGCATTTTAATAGACAGGTTAAAACGATTCGTCTTCATTTATATAGGATATTTTTGCCTCTATCTAATTTAACCCTGTGTGATGGGTAATGTAGTACTTAAGTAGCTTTTTCTTTATACTTCACTACTTTTACTTGAATCTTTTTTTTTTTTTTTTTGCTAGTCTATCCACTTCAATTGTGAGTTCCTCTCTCCATGGGCCCAACAGCTTGGCAATGACTGAACCTTGTTGACCTTCTCGTTCAGTACATTAACCACCACAATCCCACAGACAAGTGACAATAACTAATATTGGTCTTATAATTTACAAAACCTCAAACTACAGACTGACCGTGAAAGGCAAACGAAAAATAGTTTAACCTAGATATCCAGACACTGTTTCAAATAATTATTCAGATAATGGGAGCCTATTTCCATTATTTCCTAGGGAAAAATCCCTACCATGTTCCTGTATATTCAAAGTCCTCTGGTGGTAGAGGGTACTTTCTGATCAGCTCTCCTGACTGCCTGTTTCTTGAGCAGGACATTATCGACTGTGTGTTCTTCTAGCACTACACGCTACGACATAACATACACAAGAATGACCTCATAATTAACCACTGAATATAACAAACATGAAGGGTGTAGGGTGTAAGAAGCTGTTCGGAGTTTACTTCTACTAGTTTCCCAATCGTCATTCATTACAGAAGGAATTCGGATAACTGTAGTTTGCATGGCGGGATGGACTGGGATTTACAGCCAAAAAATCTACAGGCATACATGGTGGAACAAAAAGGAGAAAATAATGACTAGCACAGACAAAAACTAAAGCCTTAACTAAAGGGATGACTCTGTCTAAGCCCAACACGAGTCAAGTCAAGTCAGAATTATTTATATAGCGCTTTTTACAATGGAGCATTGTCTCAAAGGAAACTTTACAAGTTTAGGTTATCTCCTAATAACTACGTCCAATCCCAAATTGAGCAAGCCTAGGGCGACAGTGGCAAGGAAAAACTCCCTAGTTCTAGGAAGAAAACCTTGGGAGGACCAAGACTCAAAAGGGACCCAACCTCCTTGGGCGGCGTAGATGATAAATCTAAGAGCGAACTAAAGTCATGGAGTCAAAGTTAAAATAAAATGTGAAGTATGCACATCGGAATGTAAAGGGCCAGGTATGATGGGGCTAGAGCTGATGACGGAAGCAGCTTGAGTGGAGCTCCAGCAGATGAACATCATGTGTGGGATAGGTACGGGTACTGGAACGCAGCTCGAGAGAAAACAGAAAATGTAATTAGTTATTGGTTAAGAGCACAGTGTCTATTAACAATCACTGATGCCAAGTGTAGCATGAGACCCCGGCAGCATTAGCTATAGCAGCATAGCTAGAAAAGAGGAGGAACTGGTAGGAAACACAGCCAAGAGGGATCACATGAGACATTGGCAACCCACGAGAGGCAGAAGACAGCAACCCAACGTCTCTGATCACCATAAGACTCTTTGACTATGAACCCCCAGCTCTGCCCTTAGTCTAAGGCAAGGATGCACGGGTCCAAGATCACGAGGACCGAAGCCCAGTTCAGCCAGACCGCCAGACTCGACACTCCCCGGCTAGCGGACAAGGCAGGCAGGCCAGACATGACTCCAGACTCCGGCCCCAGTGACCCAAGCCATGCATCCTGGTCTAAATCTAGTCAAAAGCCTGCGTAAATAAGTATGTCTTTAGCCTAGACTTAAAACTTTGGAGAGTGTCTGAGTCTCGAACGAAAGTGAGAAGTTGTATCCATAGTTGGGGGGCCATGTATGAGAAAGCCTTTCCCCCGGCTGTGACTTTTTTAATTCTAGGAACTAAAAGAAGTCCTGCACCCTGCAAACGAAGTAGACGAGTTGATTGTAAAACTCTAAGAGGTCACTCAGATAATGTGGGGCCAGGCCATGTAGGGCTTTATAAGTTATAAGAAGTATTTTGTAATCAATGCGGAATTTGACTGGTAACCAGTGCAGTGATGATAGAAACAGGAGTGATATGATCAAATTTTCTAGTTCGAGTTCTGAACTGACTGAAGTTTTATTTATAGATTTACTAGAGCATTCCAGTAAGTAAGGCGTTACAATAATCCAACCTTGAGGTTATAAACGCATGAACAAGTTTTTTTTCAGATCATTAAAAGAGAGGATATTTCTAAGTTTAGCGATATTACGTAATTGAAAAGAAAGCAATTCGAGTGATGCTGCTAATGTGCGAATCAAAGGAGAGATCTGAATCAAGTGTGACCCCTAAGTTTTTTTTACAGACGGGGACTGGGCAATACTGGACAGCCATCTAGATTTAGGATAGATGTAGCTAACCTGTCTCTCACAGCTTGGGTCCCACTTAATAGCAACCTCAGTTTTATCTGAGTTAAGTAAAGAGAAAATAAATAACATCCAATCTTTTATTTCCTTTACACAATCCTCGATTTTGTTGATTGTAAGGCTGTCATTAGTTTTGGCTGATATGTACAGCTGTGTATCATCTGCATAGCAGTGGTAACTAATGCCATGTTTACGAATAACTGAGCCTAGTGGCAGCATGTACAGAGAGAATAAAGCGGGCCAAGCACTGACCCCTGAGGCACGCCATACTTCACTTTTGAGAGCTTAGATCTTAGATTATTTATATGAACAAAACTGGTACCGCGGTCAGTTAAGTAGGATTTAAACCAAGAAAGTGCTGATCCCTTAATACCTACAGTATGTTCTAGTCTGTTTAGTAAAAACATCATGATCTATAGTGTCAAATGCTGCACTTAAATCTAACAGAAACAGAGAAAAAGAAACACATCCCTTATCTGAGGACATTAACAAGTCATTTAGTACCCTAAGTAATGCTGTTTCAGTACTATGATGGGGCCTGAAGCCAGACTGAAAATGTTTCATAAATTTCATTCCTTTGGAGGTAACTGCAGAGCTGCTGATAGACGGCTTTTTCTAAGACTTTGGACAGAAACGGGTAGATTTTAAATGGTCTATAATTAGATGTCACACAAGGGTCAAGTTTGGCTTTTTTAATCAGTGGTTTGATAACGGCAGACTTAAAGGATTCGGGCACATAACCAAAGGTAACGGATTGAATTTAAAATAACTAACACTGGCTCTATAACACTAGGTAATACCTGTTTGAGTAGACGTGTAGGAATTGGATCTAACAAACATGTTGGATGACTTAGACGAGCTGATCAGTGCGGATAGTTCAGTATAGTAATTGGGGTAAAAGATTCTAATCTTGATTTATGGCTCATTAAACAGATGTCTTCACTAGTGCTGCATCTGGAAGGTGGCTGAACAGTTTTGGTGATGTGATGAGCATTGAGTTTTATGCCTAATGTTTTCTATCTTATCATTAAAGAAAGTCTTGAAATCATTACTGTTAAAATTACACAGAATGGGAGAGTCACTTTCTGTGGGTTTTTTTGTTAATTTGGACACTGTATTAAAGAGAAATCTTGGATTATTCTTATTTTTCTCTATGATTGAAGAGAAGTATGCAGCTTTAGCTTTAGTGAGGGCATGCTTATACTCTGCCATGCTGTCCCTCCAAGAGTGTCCCACCACATTACCAATTTGGGCTGAATAAATGCACATTTACATCCACAGTATTTTAGACACCATGACACCAATCCCAGAGGAGGCAAAGGCAGACAAACTCCATACTGAAGCCCATGGTTTCAGAGCAAAAACAAATTCAAGTGAACTTTCTGTATCTGTGTCTGCATACTCTTGGTTAGGTGGCTGAAAAACAACAAAAGAACTAAGAATAGCTCAAAGACCTTCAATGTCCTTTTCCTGTTACCGCTCATCATCAGTATGCTCATCACAAAGAAAACCATGGTGCTTTGGGACATAATTACAGCGCGTGTCAAATAACAATAGAGCTGCAGTGGAGCGTAGAGAAAAAGTATCAAATGATACGTTTAAACAATTAATAACAGAACTTTAGATGAGACAAGCACAGGTTAATTACACCGTTTAAGCAACAACTGCTGCTAGTTAAAAGTCCAGTCATGTAAAAGTATTACTTTCAACAAGTTTAATGCTGCAAAGTTGTACGCTGGGTGTGTGTGCACGCACCTTGCTATAGTTTTGAGGAGCAAATGTCCCTACGATGGTAGGAAAACCTGGAATTTTGACGTTTCTTCAGTCCTTACTTCTTTAACTGCTTTTTTGGCAAAAATGGCAACTTTTATTTGAAAAAAGAGCCAAAATATGTGCTTTCAGTTACTGAGGTTTAGGTTAGGATTAGGGGTAGGTGTAGCATTAATTAGCTGCAGTAATGCGTCATTGTCATTGGAAAGTCCTCACAAGAATAGCGAGACAAACGTCTGTCTGTCTGTCCAGGTATTTGTGGGGATCGTATGTCCCCTAAGAGAGAGGACCATTGGATATTTGCAAGTTGCTGTGGGACATTTTGCTACCGTAACCATTATGTCAATGGAAAGTGTGTTTGTGTGTGTTTGGAAAAAACAGACGTTTGTGCCTGAGAATGTTCAGACTCACCCGTATTTATCTGCTAACTCTCTCGCCTGTTTCTCTTGAACTTCTCTCTGATCCGCCAGGTCCGCTTTGTTTCCGATCAGAACGATGTCTGGATTTTCACAGTATGCATTCGCCTGCAGCTGACCTTCACATAGAAACAAGAACTTGAGAAGTTTCACTCATTTGTTCTAGTCATACATGCAGCATCTGGGTCTGAGTCGCATCAAATGATATAAAAGTTCTATTTTTATTTCAAAGAAATTGTTTTGCTCTCTGTAACTTTAAATGACACTAATGTAGGTCATTTTTTATTGGAATGAGAAGGGTTTGACTACATACTGCCTATAGATTTAATTACTGTATGATGTTATGATATTAGCCTATATGATAAACCCTGTTTTATCTTTACACATTTCCTTTTTATGAGCAGTTTTTAAGATAATACAAAAACGGTTCGGTTATTCATGGTTAGTGGTTGGATGAAGCCATTTATTATCAAAGAATTGTGTTTGCCCTTTTGAAATCATAATGACAACAGAAACTACCCGAATCACCCTGATCAAAAGCTTACATACCCTAGTTCTTAATACTGTGCATTGCCTCCTTTAACATCAATGACAGCTTGAAGTCTTTTGTGGTAGTTGTGGATGAGGCCCTTAAGTTTCTCAGATGGTAAAGCTGCCCATTCTTCTTGGCAAAATGCCTCCAGTTCCTGTAAATTCTTGGGCCGTCTTGCATGAACTGCACGTTTGAGATCTCCCCAAAGTGGCTCAATGATATTGAGGTCAGGAGACCGAGATGGCCACTCTAGAACCTTCACTTTTTTCTGCAGTAGCCACTGACAGGTCGACTTGGCCTTGTGTTTTGGATCATTGTTATGCTGGAACATCCAAGTGCGTCCCATACGCAGCTTCCGGGCTGATGAGTGCAAATTTTCCTCTGGTGTTTTTTGACAAAATGCTGCATTCATATTGCTATCAATGTTGACCAAGTTCCCTGTGCCTGTGTAGGTCACACATCCCCAAAACATCACCGACCCACCTCCGTGTGTCACAGTAGCGATGGTGTACTTTTCATCATAGGCCTTGTTGACTCCTCTCCAAATGTAGCATTTATAGTAGCAATTTGGTCTCATCACTCCAAATAATTTTGTTCCAGAAATGTTGAGTTTTGTCTCTGTGCTGTTTGGCATATTGTAAGCGGGCTGCTTTGTGGCATTGGCATAGTAATGGCTTTCTTCTGGCGACTCCACCATGCAACCCATATTTCTTCAAGTGCCTCCATATTGTGTATCTTGAAACAGCCACACCACTTCTTACCAGAGAGTCCTGTATGTCAGCTGATGTTATTTGTTCTTTGCATCCCGATCAATTTTCCTGGCAGTTGCAGCTGAAATTCTTGTTGGTCTACCCGACCTTTTCTTGGTTTCAACAGAATCCCTCGTTTTCCACTTCTTAATTAGAGATTGAACACTGCTAATTGGCATTCTTAATTCCTTGGATATCTTTATATCCTTTTTCTGTGTTATAAACTTCAACTATCTTCTCCTGCAGATCCTTTGATAATTCTTTTGCTTTCCCCGTGGCTCGTAATTCAACAACGTCACTGGCAACACTGGATGAAACATGCAGGGCTCAATCAGGAGAAAAAAAACTCACTGACTCTTTAAACACACACACACACACACACACACACACACACACACACACACACACACTAATTACAAGCAAATAGATCACAGGTGATGATGGTTACTTTAAGTAGCCACTTAAACCTGTATGTGTCAATTTGTGTGTATGTTATTACACCAATGTATGTAAACTTATGATCAGGGTGATTTGGGTGGTTTCTGTTGTCATTATGATTAAAAGGGGCAAACACAATTGTTTGCTAATAAATGGCTTCACCAAACCACTAACCATGAATAGAAGAGCAGGTTTTTGTATTGTCATTCATATTCTCTTAACTGCCAACAGTTTACAAATTCTGCCAGGGTATGTAAACTTATGAGCACAGTTATATACAGGTGTGCACCTTATAACGACCATCTGATCAGTGTCCGTTCACTTTAATGACAGAGGACGAATTATAGGAAAATATAATAGGAAATAAAAACTCTGGATGCCACACAGCTGTAAACAGCCAGTCAACACTGCGGCTCCACAAGCAGAGGCAGGAGTTTAAGAGCAGAAGTCGTGTGTGTGTGTCTGTGTGTGTGTGTGTGTGTGTGTGTGTGTGTGTGTGTGTGTATTTGTGTGTTTGTGTGTTTAAGTAACTACCTTACCGGCCGTGTCCTTACTTGCTAGTTATAGCTCACGTTTGGACTAGAGACTGTTCTAACTCGGTTGATGTGTTTAGAGACCTTTTTTTTTTTTTGTTACTTGTGCTTGTGTGGATTATTTGTAACAAATTGTAAATGGTGTCCGTAAGTGTACGTGCCTGTCCTATTGTAAGTCGTACTGCTTTGTTTGTTCCCCCACTACCTATATTTTCTCTCTCATCCATAACTATATAAACTGTATAATCTGGCTGATATGTTGTTCCTAATACCGTCTGTCAATGCATTTTTGGCTTCCGCCAAACAAAAGCATCAGTCATTTCAGTCGCTCATCAATCACTCATGTCTTCAGTGGTATCTCTGACACACATATTTACCTTACAGTACCCTAATGAGACTATGTGACTAATACAGTTGTTAAATAGTGCACAGCTGTATAAGTGTTTTGATGATAGTTTGTAATGAGCACATATCGCTTTTAATCCTACTGTATTCTTTGTACTTTTTTCATAACACATTTTATACTAAACATTGAGTTTTTGTCACTGACTCATCCAGCTGCGGACATTAAGGAAGCTTTGCTGGCTGGTCAGGTCGAACATGAGCAGGAACCCCATTGCGTCTCTGAAGAAAGCTGTTGTCAGGCTTCTGAACCTGGAACAATGATCATAGTACTCTACATTAATGGTAGGTAATTAAACAAAAAGTATTACAATTCACACGATAAATGCAACCCAGTATGAAGTTCAAGCTAGAACGCAAGGTTGAAAAAACCTAAGTATTGTACTCTCCTGGGCAAAGAAAAAAATGACCAAGCCAAGAATGGCCCCAGAAACCAAGAGTCCGTCAAGGTTTCATCTAGAGATGTTGGTCAGTCTCTCTGACTCTGACCAATCTGTTGCAGGGTGTGTTTAATGTGTTCAGAGGACGAACCAAACCACACTGTGATGGATGTGGGCATGATGCTTCCTATAGCTGCTTTGTAGAACGGAGTCAGGACGGTTTGGGAAATGTTACGTTTTCACTGATTGGTGTATATAATGTAAATAATGATATGTGAGAATACTGGCCCAAACTAAGGGCGAACCAATTCTGAAAACGTATTTGGATTCAATATTCACCCATAAACATGAGAGGTATGTCTTGCATAGCACATCTTTGTTAACCAGTGGCATGTTTCTTTTGTTGGAAAAAAAGATTGTGCAATAAAGGATGTTCCCACCAAATGCATGTCACACATTTGGCAAGTGAAATGCACAATTCTGGACAGACTGGAAATACCATCCTTCATTCATCAGTCCATTCATTAGCACCCCCCTTCCCCCAACCAACATCTCCCTGCATGCTCGTTGCTATCTGAAGAAATGGCTTGATCTACAGTAACCCTACTGTCAGTTTGAACCCAACAGTATAGCATTTGCTGAATTCATATCTGAATTATTGGTATTTAAATACAGTCAATAATTTCCTGGTATTTACTTTACTAGCCTGGAAGCAATGTAATGAGCATAGTATTTTTTCCTATATGACATTTTAAAGAGAGTAGAAGGTATTATAGAATGCAAAGTATTAAAGGATTACCTTTCCTGCCCTGCTGTGTCCCAAAGCTGCAGATGAACTTTGTAGGTTTTCCCTGCAGTCCCATTAGGGCTGTTAGTGCTGTAGACCTACATAGCATGCACACACAGAGTAATGTATAGTGTATGTGAACTTTCAGACGTCAACTGCATCTTCGGGTACTTTACATAACATTAAAGCAGCACTACATAATAAGCATTCTGTTTTAACTTAACTCATTTATATAGCATACAGTATATAACAGTCATAGTCAATGCTAAAGGTAACACGAGTGTACGCTCTGTGCCTGTGTTAAAGGAAATAGCTACAGGAACGTGGCAAGAGGTTCTGTTCAAAAAGCATTACTCAGTATTATTAAATTATTGTAAATCCAAATCAGTTTCATTAGGTCACCTAACTATTTGTACTTGAAAATGTGTACAATTTCATGACATACAATGTGCTGTAGTGATAGTGTTTGGGATACAGATAATTTTGTAGGTAAATCGTTTTAATCCAGTGTGAATCTGTTGAATCTGTGATTTGGAATTTAAACAGCCTGTCGTTAGCATTAGCAGGTAGCAGATGTGAAAAATAATGAGCAGACGAGTAGAAGTTCACCCGCTGAATACGTCGCCCACTTGGGGGGCTTGATCAACATGCTAAATTGGCAAAGACCGCACTGGCGGGGGCCTGCTAGTGCTAATAATACAGGTCACACTGCGGAAACTACAGACGGTAGGTAGTCACTAATGCCAGATGTCCAAAAGCCAGCAGTTTGGCTTGGAGTACAGGTAAGGAATATGAAGACAAATAATTATCGTGTACACACAGTCATGTATAATGAACATGTGCTATGGCAGCCATTACACTGAATATATCATGACCAGTGACCATGCAGTCTTTCACACAGTTGTATAAAATCTATATAAATTCACTGTAATCCCATAAAATTTGCACACAATATATTGCAGAAAAAAATACGATGTTTTAGTGTAGTAGTAGTAGTGGAACATTAAAAGGTGAATCTGAAGTTGTGTGTAATTGGTGTGAGAAGATTTGTTAGTTGAAAAAGAAATATATAATATAACTATAAAGCCAGTTAAATGTGAACTGGAGAATGATAAACATCCGTCATAGATTTTAAGGAGCTAAAAGGAGCCAATGTCCAATAATATATGCATGTAATATTTCAGACGTTGGAAAGAAATAAACAACTTCATACTTTTGACAGAAACAGTTCTCCTTTGAGTTGAATGTATTTAGCTTTGTTACTGTTCCAAATCATGAACATCAGAAAGATGCACAGTGATAGAAATATCCAGTGCCTGTGTGTGTGTGATGTTTTAAGAGAGACTGACTTTTAAGTACTGTCCCAGTATGCACTTTTATATCTCGAGCACAAGCTCCACATGGCTGGTGTGCAGAGTGTCAGGTATCGTTTGAGACAGGGTCTCTATACTGCATAACGTGTGTGTATATTGCCATAAAGCACTCATTTTAGTGAGTCATTTAGGTTCCTTTAGTTAAATGATTCTTTCTGATTCGTGCACGGATTCATTCAGCTGCATGTTTTGCCCAAAAGTGACGATAACAATACGGTTTAGTGGGAGAAAATGGCATGGTTATAATGGCTGATAAACTGTGTTAAAAAGGAATGTTTGTCCATACCCAACACATCATGGACTATTATTGTATTCTCTCACACTCACACCAAGTAGACAATAATTACTGCAGTGTCTCTCTCTCTCGCTCTCTCAGGCAAACACTTACACAAATCCAAGAAAATATGATTAGTGCAACAATTTTCACAATCTCTCTCTCTCTCTCTCACTCACACACACACACACACACACACACACACACACACACAAATAATTATGCCTCTGTATTTCATGTGAAGTGCAGACAATGTGCAAGTCTTCTTACAAGTTTTTCTCTCATCATTGTGGGGACCTTCCACTGACATAATGATCACTGTAGCTAATTAATGCACCTACCCCTAACCCTAACCTCGACCTTTCAGTAACCTAAAGCAATAAAATTACAGTTTTTGTTTTTTTTAAAAAAAGAGCTTTCTATCGTTTTCACACACATGGCACACACACACAGTATTACATTTATGCATTTCATTATGTGTGAAAACTTGACAATGTGTTGGTTCTTACACACACATTCCTATAACTGTAGCTAATTACAGTGGTGCTTAAAAGTTTGTGAACCCTTTAGAATTTTTTATATTTCTGAATAAATATGATATGATAATGAAATATAATATAAGGTTTTCACAAAAAAGTCCTAAAAGTAGATAAAGAGAACCCAGTTAAACAAATGAGACCAAAAATATTATACTTGGGTTTTTTGGGGGGTTTTTTAGGTAAATGATCCAATATTGCATATTAGTGAGTTGCAAAAGTATGTGACCCTTTGCTTTCAGTATCTGCTGTGCCCCCCTGTGCAGCAATAACTGCAGCTAAACGTTTCCTGTAGCTGTTGATCAGTCCTGC